>JANPWX010000143.1:1324011-1360325 GCA_024734555.1 Trochalopteron elliotii | reverse complement strand
AAAAAAGGAGAGCTAAGTTGGGAGCCGGGGCCGGTGAAAAAAAGGCGGGGCCGGGGCCGGCGCCGGGGCCGGGGCCGGAGGGGAGCGGGCGGGGAGAGCGGCGCGGCCGCGCAGTCCGGGCATTGCATCTCCCCCAGCCCGCCGCCGCTGCTGCAGTGATTTTTCAAGCCCATGGAGGCAGCCCCTTCCGCGCCCGGCTCCCCTCGTTTCTCCCTCCCCGCCCGGGCTCCTCCCGCCGGCCGCTGCTCTCCGCCGAACCCCGGCGGGGCGGCCCCGGGAGCTGCGGGAGCGAGAAGCGCCGCACCCGCCCCCGCGCCCTCCCCGCAGCCCAGAGCGGGACCGACCCGAAGGGGAAGCGAGGAGTGATCCCGCACCCCCCTCCTGGAGGAGCCTATCCCGAACTGCGGCCAGGAGGCTTTGGGGTTGCTGGTTGTCGTTGTTCACCCCTTCTCTGATGAGTGATGCAAGGGCTTGTCCTGTGACAGGCGGGACATGGGGCTGGGTCGGCCCAGTGTCTCTGGGATGTAATAGGGAAGACGCTTCATGACATTTGTTGTTCTGTGTTCTAACAAAACACGTGAAAATGTGTAAGTGCATGAGGGGAAGTGGATAGACCACCCCCCAATATCAAGGCACCACAGTGCGGCTTTCCCACAGGAAGGAAAGAGTAGAAAATCAAGGATGGAGATGGTTTTGCTTCCATCTTTAGTGAAGCACTAAAAACAAAACAGCTGTTTTGTAAATGATGGCTATTGCTGCAAGTTGGGCGTTGTGGGTATCAAGATGACCATAAAACATTTGTTGTTGGGTCCATGACACAGGGATCCTGTTTTTAATGTTTCAAATGCAGTAAGCACATGGGTTTCAACAAAATGCTAGTTCCAAGGTTTACATTTCATATTGAGAGATGAATGAGTTTGAGGATATTGACTTCAGTTTTTCTTTGTATTTCTTGCACTCGCTGAGCCAAGTTTCATCATCAGTTTCATAAAAATCTGTTCAGAGAAGCAGGAATGGAAATACATTAACCTCTGAACTGATACACAGCTAAAATTCTTTTTTCGTACCACTGTTACATTCATTTCATGTCCATTCATTTCAGCCCCGACAGGCACTGTTTTAAATGTCAGGACTATCAGGCCCAGCAGCATTTTTCAAATGAGAACAGCACACTGGAATTTAATGGTGTTACACCTGAGTTGAGGTAGAGCCGTTGAACCTAGGCATCTATTTGTAAATCCCTGTCTTGTGGTTTTATAAGAGCAGAATTCAGAGAGGCAGAGACATTATGATCTTGGATATAGGCAGTAATTGTACAGCAAATAAATTTTCTGTAATGATGCTGAAAAAGATGGCGTCCTTTTCTGTAAGCCTACTGTGTAAGATGCAGGGCTTAATATATTGTGCTCATTCAATTATAGTTTTAGTGAGCTGGAGTCACAAGAGATAGCAAAGCTTTTCAGGCTTTCTGGTGATTTCCTGAAGGTATTTCAGCACTTGGTCACAGTACAGAACATAATAAATTGCACCATCTGTATCCATAGTTCTTGGTTCCTGACAGAATGAGAGATAAGGCTTTAGGCACTGTATGCCAAAAAAATACAACACAGATTTATTTTCTTTCAGTATTTACAATGCCTTAATGTCTGAAGAACTGTGGATTTTCCTGCCATTAGCGATTGCCCAAGTAGCTGTCTCAAAGCGCTGCTCCTGCGGTTCAAAGACAACCCAGGGAACTGAGGAGACAGAGCCAAACTCAACCCACAGTCACACGGAAGCAAGAGCAATCAGGGATATTGTTCTGAAACAAACAAGAGCAGAGTTTGGCCCAGGTAATCAGCATCTTTTCTGTCTCAATTGGTAATTGACAGTTCCATTGGGAAAATGATTGGGATGCAAATATATTAAATCCAGCCTCTGGACCCAGTCATATGGTGCACACAGAAGCATATTTCCCATTAGTCTGAATGGCTGAAGAAAGGGCTGAATGTGTGTCCTGTTCTTGTCCGTGTGACACCAGTACTTTTAATTAATTACTTCTGCTCCTCTGTAGTTTCTATGGAGAGAAAATAGAGTCCAGGAATTTTTTCACCCTTATAAGGAAGATAAATGACATAATGCTTGCAAGGCTGTAGGCTCTGAATCAATGGCAGGCTTGGAATATGTTTTGCTTAATAACGCATGAAGTATTTTGTAGCACCAGGACTGGTATGTGGAAGAACATGATGATTTGTCTGCAGCATTTACACTACTGAAGTGTGGAGAAGGATAATGGCTAGGGCTACCATCCCAGAACCAGAAACACAATTTCCTGGGATGTAGTCCCACTACTACCAATTTCCTCTGCTACCTTGGGCATGTTTTTAAAATTACTTTTACCAGATCCCCTGCCTGTCAAAACAGCACAATGAGATCCAGCTACCTGAAATTCTTACTGTGTTTGGTGGGGAAGGCAGTAACAAGATCCTGTCCTCCAAAATGTTTAGCTCATCACAGAAATGTGGAACAGTACCAGATCCTTTGCTGGTGTGATCAAGAAAAGTTCCTGCTCTGGTTCAGTGCTGTGGAGATGAAAAGTGCTTTATAAGTGTTACAGCTCAAAATAATAACTTAAACTATTTTAAAAGGGTCTCCTTTTTTTTTTCTCTGTTTTTGTTTTCAGAAAAAGCACAAACAGCACCTTTCAAGCAGTTTCTTGAAAAATTTAAGTCAAATATTAATACTCAATGGAATGGTGACCATTAGTCTTTTTCCCTTTCATCTTTGGTCTGATTACCAAGGAAGAATATTTATCTTATTTGCTTCATGGTTTTATTTTTCACACAATTGCTGATAATCAGAGAAATCGTGATTAACACTCCAATGCAGCAACTACTCCAGAAACATTAATAAGGATTGCAGCACTGATTAGCTGTACAAATATTATTGTATTCCTTTAATCTAAGTGGCCATAATGGTTATAATGGACTTTAAGAGGCTATTTATTTTTGTCCCTATTGATGGAGTTTACAACATAAATTCAAATGTTCAGAGAGCACAGTGGAAGGTTCTCTTTGATGTTGACTTGTCAAAACTTTATTAAAATCAATAGATGTTCCCCAGTCTGACTTTAGGCAAGTTTTGTTCCTATGTCTTCAGAGACATCAGAGGGGTTTTAGCTGAAGCCAGTAGCAGAGGAAGCAAAGGCAACCTCTTCTCAGGCTCTGTGGTCAGTCTGGCCTAGGAAGACTCCACTTAAGCTTTTTTTACTAATGACATTTCTGGATGCAGGTCAATGAACTCAAGAAAAGTGTCCAACCTGGCGAAATGCTAGAAAACATAAACAAAAAACATTTCAGCACTGACTTTTCTAAGCCTTCTTTAGCCTGGCATGGTCTGTCCCAGATTAATTTTTGGGTTTGAGTTTAGAAAAATGTTAATGTACAGCATCACTTTTGCTTGCACTGAAAATATTTTTGTTGCTATTTTTAAAAGATATTTTTATTACTCCATATATCTAAAGCAGTGCTCTCAACATGTGCAAAGAAAAATTTCTGGTTTTGGATTTAAAGTTTCTACCTAGAAATCCACAATTTATTGGGATGTTTTTAGAAGATCAGAAATCAATAAAGGTCACAGCAGCAGAAACAGTGGAGGAAATTGCATTTCTTCAAATACCATGATGTCTTCCCAGGGAGGGGAGAGAATTCTTCTTGATGATCCCAATTATTTAATAAAACTGAGGACCATACAAGTAACAGATTTGATTTTTGGAAGACTCGATTATTCAATTGTTCAATATTTCCAGCTTGTGGGAAAAGATTCCCAACTTTGAGCATATCTCGAATACATTTGTATAACAAATGATTCTTTCATTTTCATGATATTCAGGTTTTGGAAATGAATTTTAAGTTTCGTAATCATCTGAATTTCAATAAGTACTCGTAAAGTTTTCTCTCAGATAAGTACAGGATATTGCACTGCATCTGGAAAACAGTGGCAGGGTGCCTCCTTTTCCTTGCTATAGGTCAGGAATACTGTAATCAAAATCAGTATCTCCATGTCAGGTTAGGTGAGGAGTGAATTGGACCAACAGGGAAAGTTGTATGTAATCTTTAGCTTGTGCTCCCTCACCTGAAATTACAAGACATGGTAATGTCTTCATTATTTGGTCAATTCATGACCAAAAAAGCTGTGGTTATACATCATACAAGCCTGTTCTTGTATTTTCAGTTTTCTGGCTCTGAGGTGCTGCTTTCAGTGATAAACAGGCCTCCTGCTTACTCAGGCTTACTGAGTAGTTTCTCACACTTTGTTCTCTTCACAAATGGATTTGCTCAGCAGTATCCCTGCTCTTTGTTTATAAATATAAAGGTAAAATGTGTGGGATTAGTTTTAAATTGTTCAGAAAAATCCTAGATGTAAGGAAGAGATTGTATGCTCCAAATATGTCCTTTTTTTCAGTTTTATCAATTGTTCACACAACACATCACTTCTTACATATATTACATTTTCAATCCCTTGTGACTTTATAAAGAAATCTCTACATGCTGAGTGAACAGCAGGTTGCAGCAATCACTTAAGTGCTATATCACTTTATCACTTTTTCATACTTTGCTGCTTAGGTCTCGAAGATTAAATACTTGTTATTTGAATGTGTATAAAATGGTATGAAAGCATTGCCTTCACATTTACTCTTGGACTCTGTTTGCCCAGATCCTATGGAAAAGAATGGATGGCAAGGACAGGGCTGAGTAAATGTAGGAGAGTCTAAGTAGTTCCAGTTGAAGGGCAAGGATGGAGAATCACTGCTACTAAAACAAAATTATCAATACAGCTTCGTTTTTTTAAACTCACCCTTCAAGGAGAAACCTGCACATATTTGGTCTGACTTATCTAATTTTGGCTGTCAATTTAATCAACCCAAGCATCAGAATACTCTTTAAAACTACAAGTCCGAGAGTTTCTGTGCCTAGCAAAAATAAATGACTAAAACTACTGTGTGCAGGTTGGTATATTTGACAATGTTGCATTAAAAAATACATGAAAAATTATCAGTTTCCCAGAGCATTGTTTTCTGTTTCTTTCCCCTCTCTGTCACTTTTTACCTCTGTTTCTAGTTGATGTGATACCTAATCTGAAAAATCAGGAACCAGATTTTAGAAAGCTGTCAGTGCAGATCTCAGGTGTGGGTTGTCCAGCTTGTCTTTGTAACTGCAAGCACACAGACCATCTGGATTCATATCTGGGTTCCAAGCTGTGGGGATGCTGGGAGGAAATCACAAATGTGTCATTAATTGTTATAAGAAAATACTGGTAGAAACACACCCCAACTTTGTTTTTTTCACTTCCTCATAAATTCCACAGCAGTGGATTTTCATAAAAAGCCATTCTATTGTTTCTTGAACAACACATTCAACAAAAGTGGCATACACTGTGGTGAAGTGGATGAGATAATCTGTGCTGCTGACACGTGTGATGTTTGTTAATGGTAGGGAAAGAAATATGAGGTTGTGCCGATGTCTAACAGAATTTTGGTGAATATTTTACATCAGCTAAGGTTGAGGGTTAAGAGCCAGACTCTGAGCAGGTCAGATTATAATGGATCCATTATAACAAGAGCTATTGATTGGTTATAAGTCCCAGCTAGTGGGGGACTGTCACAAAGACAGCACCAGCTGGCCACTGGCCTCTGCTGCGGTCGTATAGCACTGGGGTTAATGGGGAGAGTTTCGTTCAGGGGTCTGCATGCTGAGCACCAAACACTCCTCTGGGACAAACACTGGCACATCCCAGGGGCATTACTGGTAGCAGGTCCCAGTTCTTCCAGCATGTCTTTTTGGTATGTAATACAGGCCTTTGTTTTATATATTAATTCAGAACTGTACAATGCATTTGTGATCTCCTGTCAGTAAACTGTAGTTCTGTTTGAAGATGGAAAGGTAAATCCAGTAACTTGTCAGTGGTTTCTAGACTTTTACAGCTTGTTAAATCTTTCTAAATATTTTGCATTACCTGTGTCTGAAGTTACCTTGAGGTACACCAATCCAGTTGGCCACTGCTGTAATTTCTTAGATCCTGTGTGGTCTGTAATATCTGAAGAAAGAGAAGAAAGATATCTAAAGATACCTAAGCTTTCTGGTATGCAGAAGATATCCTGGGATCTGCCTGCTGCCAGTAGGGGGTAGGTTAACATTCAGTAAGATATTGCTAGAATTTTGTTAGAATAGGGCAGTAGCTGGGAGCATGGCTCCTTGTGGCTTAGACTGGCTGTCAAAGGGCCACACGCACAGGCTGCCTGACAGACCATGTTGCCTTCCCTGTGCAGAAGACAGCCAAACACATGGGTCTTACAGCACTGACAACTGCACTAAGCCTAGCTTGGCCTTTGAAGAACATAGATGAATGCTGCTATGAAAGTTCATAAATCTACATCATAAAATATTTCAAACATTGAGGTACAGCGAAGCATTTCACATCTCTTGGCAGCAACCACGTGTTCCTAAAGCAGTCCTACCAGGCTGTGGCTGTGGGTTTCTGTTGTTCCCTCTAACTACTTTCCAGGATCAGAAGGCATTTTTCTGGCAGCAGCGCTCCCTGCAGGGGTAGACCTGGTGACGAACACAGTGCAAAGAATTTTCTCAGCTAGCCATAAGGGAAAGGCAACAATATGTTTTGGCAACAATTCTACAAAAAACGGTATCGGTTCTGAAATACTTTACCTTGAGCCTATGGATGTTTTGATGAAATCAAAAACAGATTACACTGTTGGTAACTTCTTTTATGTCACAAGTTGTCATGCCAAATTGCTTCCCTGGCAGAATCTCATGCAAAATGTGGGAATGTCTCTTACTAAGGCCACCAACATTAGCAGGCATATATCAGCAGTTTCAATACACCTTTTTTGCTCTGAATCGGCCAGCGGATTTAGGTCTTATTACATTCTGAAAAAAAAACAAAAACAAAAACAAACCCCCCCACCTCCTATTAATAAAATCCCAGTTATTATCTTTATGTTTCTAAGATTGTAGTGTTCTGTCTTTTTGGAAACATTCAAATCTTGATCTGTTCCTTTTCCTTCTTGATCTTAACAAATACATGCACTAGGAATAGGAAGAAAACTCCCAGTAGGGACTGGAAGTCCATAGTTCCTTCAGCTGAAGCACTCACACATTGGCATACTCTTTATCTTGCAGTCTACTTTGTCTCACAAAACAGTGAGAGAGCTCTCAGGAGGTTCCAGGAAGACAGTGATTTTGGTTTCCATCTTCATGGCTCCTACCATCAGTGCCCACACTCCATTCCACACAGCCTGAGGTGTGCTCTCTCTTGCTTTAAATTTCCATTCTGCTCAGCCTACTGAAAACAGATGAAGGAACGTGCTAAAAAATCCCAGTGCTTTCTTTATTGTGATGAGTGATGAGCCACATCATGGTTTTGCTGGTCCTAAGAACTCTTGTCTAGTGAGAAAATTTTGGGGATATTATTGTATTTGCAATGTATTTTTCTGCTGCTTATTTGCAACATATTTGCTTGCTGCTTACATGAAGGCACTGTGGTATATTCAGCGAGAAGAAAGAGGCAAGATATTTTTTAATTTCTCTATCACTGGATATTTTAAATGATATTAGAAATGCATCTGTAAGGATCAACAGAACCTGAACCCATTTGAGGATTAGAGGATGTATCAGATTCATCTTTGTCAGCCCCTTCTCTTTCCCCAGACCATCAAGTATAAGTCTGGTGTGTTGGAAATCCCTGGGAGCCACTAGCTGCTGATTTGAAAAGAAATGCACCCAGAGCCATCCTGCAAGCCTGACATCATCATGCATTCATCTCAGTGCCTCCTAAGCATTTTGAGATCCTCTGATGAAAGCCATTACATAAATGCATAACATTGTATTCTTAAATGTTTAAATCATGACAGATTTTGAATACATATTTTTTGTGACTCAGTCATGAATTATCACAATTTGCATACAGTATTTTCCTGTTATATTCAGCACACCCTCCTTCTCATTTAATCCTTCTGACTTGTGCCGTTGTAGTGACTTTAAATCTGAATTACAGAAGCAATTGTGGAGTGCCTTGCTGTTAACTTGGCGATGAGTAATCTTGATGTACCTATAGGCAGGAATAATTGACAATTTTTTGTAATGAGCAAGGAGGAAACCTGTAATCAAAGGAAACACTTCTCCATTTATGAACAGGTGCATCAATTTTACTCTCTTTTTATCCAAAGCTGTAGTGGCTGTCTCATGTGAATATTATTTTCTTTTGCTTATTGCTGCAGTGCCAAGGGATAAGCTAATATTAGGCCTTCACTTAATAAGGCCTTGGTCAAATGCTGAGGAATAGGCAGGGATGTCCCAGTGCACTTACAGTCTTAAAGAGAAGAACAGTGAGAAGTTATAAAATGCAAGCATTAAAGGAAACTGAGAAGCAATTCTCTGTCTTTGAAATAAGTTTGTTTGCAAAGGGTAGCTCAGTATTTCCTGGGAACACCCTGCTATTTATTTAATCACCTCCTTAGCTGCCCTTTTCTGGTTGTTTTCTACAAAAATTGGCCAGGTGACAGCAGCAGTCCTGCTGAGCCTCAGCTGTGGGAGAGGAGCTGAAATGCTTGCAGCAGCCTGTGTGTACCCATGCCTGTACAGCAGTGTCCAGTGAACTGGAAATCCACAGTCCAGCTCCACACACTTGTTCTAGACATCTAGAAATGTAATTCTGCCATTGTATACTGGATATTGCAGGCAGAAGCCCATTGTCTTTGTTGTCTTCAGGAAGAACCAGAGTCAGGAACTCCCTGGGTGTGCCATGCTGCTTTCTGTAACAATTCCCCACTGTCCTTTTGAATGTTTTTGCAATGTCTCCTCCCAGTGGGAGAGGAAATCAGGTCCTGAAGATGGTATATCCTATGGCTCCTTTAATTATGGAGGATTTAAACAGTGATGATTTCTTGCCTGGGGGATTAAATGTTTACTCTGGAGATAAAGAATTGCCTCAAAACAAAGCTGTTTTACCAGATACTGGTTTGCTCCATCCTTCTCCTGCACTTGAATATATTTTCATAATGCTTGTTTTTGCTGTAACAATCCAGCATCCTTTGTGCTGACAGTCCCACACAGAGCTATTTAGAACAGCAAAGGGCTGATTTGGGTCCCAGAGCAAACAGGCTTGTTCTCTTTCCCCTTTTTCCCTCCTTTTTCCTTCTACAGGTTAGCCTGGTGTTGATCTCCCCTTCTTCCTAGCCCTGTTGGTTAGAGAAGGCAGGGGAAGGACAGAGACACTCTCTGAGGTGCAACTCCAGAGTCCCAGGGCATTTACTCCTAGCCCCCTTGGTGGAGATGGCAGCACTGTTCAGGGTGTGCATTAGTCCTTTTCTCTCTGAATTTGTGGTGCAGGAGCAGGATTAGCTCTCAGCTAGTGGAGGTCTTGCCCTTCCATCTTTCAAAATGTACCTCAGTCATCAGGCTTCTTCCCAGGCATCACAGATAAGGAGTTATTGGATCCCATTTTGGTGTTTGAATCTGGAAGCTGAGCTTGCCACTGGCAGTTTGGGATATAAATCACCACACAGATGCAGAACGAGAATAATTGCACCAGAAAAATTTTGCTGGAATTACTTGAGATGCTGACAAACTCAGGTGCATTTTCACACTCAGGCTTCAGTGGGGTCCTGTGTGTCCAGTGAATCACCTGTGTGCAGAGGCCTCCAGGCATTTTCAACTCTGATAAAATCTTCTGTCTCTCACAGCTCAAACTCATTTCTGTAACTAGCTCAAGTGCAAGAAGCTATTCACGGATTCTCTCCTCTCTTTACAACAAGTTTTAGTTAGAACAAGGTAAAATTTTAGTTCTGACTTGCTTGAAGTGGAGAGTTCTGGTAAGCACTGTCAGACCCTGCTGGCATCTACAGGGTGGGAAACTCCATCAACAATGTGCACACCGCATATTTTAATTTTAACTTTGGAAAGGGGGAAAGTTTGTGTTCAAAATCTTTCTCCAACGTCAACCATCTGCTTTCAAGAACATTTGTCTTTGTGCTATTTCCAGTCTGAACTGGGGGTGAGGTGTAACCCTTTTCAGTTATCCATCCATGCTTCCTTTTCATTTGTTTAAATCGCTCATCCATCTTGTCCATCAATATGTTTCTTCACTTACCACAAAGATAATAAATTCCTGTGCCCATAAACACTTTGGTCCATAAGTTCCCTAACATAAATATGCTTATTAACTTTTCTACAGGATGACTTCCATGGGGAAGATGGCACATGTGCACACTGGAAGGAAGATAAGAGCCTGAAGTAATTGAATTAGCTGTAATAGAAAAATGAGTGAGCTGCAGGGATGGAACTCACCCAGCACTAATCTGGAGCACAGAATATCAGAGTGCTGCAAATCTGATAGCAAATGATGCTTGTTTAGATTGCAGATCAGGAGGCTTTATAAGTGTATTTCTAACAATGAATCTGTATGTCATCTATAGGATGTAGAGTCCATGCACCTACAGGTACCTGCAAGCAGCATTCTTTGATGAAAGGGTGCCCTGATGAATAAGTTTATTCAGGCTAAGAAAACTATAGGAATTTCACTGTATTTCAGAATCCAGTAGAAATAACTGCCCCTACATTCTGAAATAGCTATGTTTACTTCTTTCCTTCATCTCCTTACCTTTAGCTTTCAAATATGGAACAACTCCTGCTCGCTCAATTGGCATCAGCTGGAGGCACTGCTTGTAGGGAATCATGTATATTTATTTATGGGGGAGGTTCTTCAGAGCTAGCTCAAAAAGAACAGCATTCTTTAATCCAAGAAAGATAATTTAGAAACAGTTTTTATAGAAGAGTTTGGTATTTCTTCCAGAAGACTGGCTGCAGAAAGAGCCAGAATAACTCACACATTGGGTACACACCCCTCAGACACATCACCTGGACAAGGTGAAGTTGCTCAGTTCTATTGACCCATGAGGACCAATGGTACCTTGCATTAAAATTTAAAGACTCTGCTACATTCTGCATCCTGTATTTCTGCTCTCCAGTTACTCATTCCTCCTCCTGTTGACAAAAGATTCAGCTTTCCTACTGGTCTCCTTCCTGGAGCAGAGGTAATTATTCCCCACAGTGGTCTCCAGGACCTGCACGTGGCTCATGGAGACGTGGAGGTTCATGTTCAGTGTTGTCACAGGTGCCCCAAGAGCCAGTTCTCTGGGGCCTCTTGACAGCTAGTCTCAGCCAACACTGCTATAATGTCTGCCAAGGGCTGTGTTGCCAGGGATGAGGCTTTGTTTCCAACCCCTCTTTACCATGTTTCACTTTCATTTGATTTATAGTTGCCTCTGATAGTTGAAATTAATGTGGGTTTTATTTTACATGCAAGCACGGTGTTGATTTTCAGAGTATTTACTGCTGCAGCCGCATAGAGGAGATAAATCACCTCAGAAAGAAAATGTCCTCTTGCATGCAGTCAGCTCCATAAGTTTGTCTAAACTCATAAAAAGTTGCCATTTAATCTCTGCCTTGGGTTAAGCCCTGTGAAACTATGGCTGAGCAGTACAACTGTAGTAAACAGTACACAGGACAGGCAGTCCCTGCTTCCACCTTTCAGAAGTACTCAACCCTTACTTCTTTCCACAGGCTCTTAGGCTTTTATTCAATGCTCAATGAAGATAAATATAACATGCCCACAGCTCTCTCTTGAATGGAATAAATTAATTTATATATTTATTTACATAGCTATATAGCAGTATATTTTAATGTAATATAATGTAATGTATTTTTAGTATGATATAGCAATGTGTTTTTTAAAAAAACTATTCACTACATAAAGGATCAAGATCTCTGAAGACAACTAATAATTTTGAACAGCAAAGTTGAGTTGCTCAGCCTAAGACACCAACATCAGCTTCACTGAGACTTTTGGGATATAACTTAAGCAAGTGATATGCCCATTCACCAAAACATTTTTCTGAGTATCATTTATGCCTCCTGTTTTACACCAGACCAGTACTGGTCTGACTGCTTACATTTGCAGATAAGTTCCCTCCCTGGTATATATGAACCTATCTATTTTTCTACTTCAACACCACCTAGCTTGGTATATATTGACTTCTCAGTCTGGCCAGGACTAGTCATTTTGAGATACATTTGTAGTAAAAACTTGATTTTATTCTGTATAATCAACCAGTCTATTACTCATGCTTGTGTTGCAGTCAGTTTTGGTGTCCATTTAGAAGAATCAGAAACAAATATGCCTTGTTATCTTGCTTAGTAAATGTAGTGAGAGACCCAGTTCAGGATCATCCAGAGCGACAATGTACCACTACCTGTATGTTCATGTATCTACTTCTGCACTTTGCAATCCATGATGATTTTGGAAGACTTTCATACAGAGAATAGTTGGAATAGTTGCTGTTACTGCCTGCATGGCATCCAACAGCTCCATGGCACTGTTTCTATGCTTATAATGCTAAGTAAACACAAGTTTTCAAATAAATTTAACACATCACTTCTATTTGTCAGCAGTTTACCATGGAAGCCCAATGATTTTTTTATTTATAAAATCTGTCATGTCTCCAACCCTGGGTATTGAACTACTGGAGAAAAACTGGTGTTTGTTTTCATTCATCCATTCAACTGCTTTTGGTGAACATCCCAAAATGTCATGCTTGATTTTGCTTTCAGCTTCACACAGAAAATCTGCCTGTTCTAAGAAGACCTGTTGGATAAAATTAAATAACCATTAGATGAGGAGGTTGTTTTACTGTGATTTAGTAAAGCAGAGCAGGCTTCTTCTGCAGCTCAGAAGAATAAGAATCAATCCCCTGCTTGTTCCAGCTCTGTGCCCATTCATACCTCTGGATATTTATGAAAAACATAACTTACAAATGAGAGAATACTCTAACCTTATTGCTCAATACACATGCATTTGAGATCTGTATAACTTCAGCATCTCTGTGCTCAGCAGAACTGGAGAAGCTCACTAGTGCAGCAGACAGGAAAATAGCTAAACATAGGGACTGGAGTGCACTGATAACTGTCACAGATCCAAACCTGTGATGTGGTCACAGTAAAAAACAGGAGAGAAAGCCCCACTTCTAAAATAAAACAAAGCAGAAAACAGAACAAGTGTGAACTGAAGTGATAAATTAGAGAGGACTTCATGTGGAGAAATCAAATAAATCTCTAAATATTTTTAGCACACTTACTTTTCTTTCAATAGCTCACCAGGAGGTTCAGTGGTCTCACCTGGCATCTTATTAATCCTGCACTGATTGGTGAGCATGCAGGAATGGAGCAGCACTGGCATCTGGGTTAATCACGTTTTCTAGGAAATTGTGAAAATGACACAGGAGACACTTCACAAATGGTGAGCTGAGGTTTTGCTGCCAAAAAAGGCTCTGTTTTCACAGCAGGTGGTCAATAAATCTAGCACTGTTATGGATCATAGCTATAAGTCAGGTTTCAAATTTTCCCAACTACAAGAAGCATCTGTCTTATTTGGAGTCTGAACACAAACAATCTTTGCTGCAAGTGCAAGATGTAGTTTCTCCTGCATTTGGGTTGTTACTTTCATGTGTGTCTTTTACTTGGTCTCTTCTTTGAATCCTGATATTTCAGAAAACTATTTTTGATCAATATAATCCTTATGCAGTGCCAGTTGATTTCCTTATTTTGAACTAAAAATCTCTTTCATAAGCAATTCCCAATAGAAATGTTCCTTTTAGTCTTATGCACTACTTGGATTTTTCCTCAGGGATGGAATGCTATTTTTCTTTTTAATTCTCTCTAAACTGCTGACACTAATGCTCTCTATAAAACTTGTTGTAGGCCCTGCTCTGTATCTCGTCTATATTTGGGATTAAGGAGAATTTATTATCATGTGGTCCTAAAGCAGCTTTTTTTAAGTCTTGGGTACACTCTCCTGTCAGGTGAGTACTGATTATATATTATAGAAAAAAAAAAGTTTTAAAAAATAGATCCAAGAGTGAGAAAAATCCAAAGGCTTGAGATGAACTGTTAGGAGAAACAAGACTATGAGGAATATGCAGCAAGAGAAAAATCTCAGTTCCCATGGAGGATGCTCAAGTGGATGATGCTCTTTATTCTGAATGGTCCAAGAGGTGACCCAGTGGTGCTAAACACCATGACAGCCTAGGACACCTAAGCTCATTTCCCACCAAAATACCAGATTTGGAATCTGAAAGTTTGATTCCATTCAAGGGGACTGGGAATATTCACAGCATAAATCAGTTCCCCACTCAGAGAGCTCAGTGCACAGGCACACACATACTGCATACATAAATATACACGATCTTTTGGGAGACATATCAAGCTCAAAATCCACCCTTTGAACAAGGTTCTTTCCAGGCACCCCAAACCAGACACCTAAATTATGGAAACAGCCTCAAAATCAACCTGTTTTGAAAGAGTTAATTTGGCATTTCTACTGCTTTTGGAAGAGGTATGTAAAGTCACAAAGAAATATTTCATGCCTTACACTTAAAGTGATTTCAAAGGCACTCACTCACTGAAGAAAAGGAAAAAGTACATTGCCTCTTGATGGTCTCTAAAACACACAGGTAAAAGAGAATCCTTTGTGTTTTGTGAAGGGGAAATCTCAGAAGTTAAACATGCAGGTTGTGGAGAAAAATGCTTTTCAGTGCTAAAAAAGGCTATTCTGAATGTTGTAGTCCTAAAACTGGTATTCCTCATCACAAACATGGCAACTGTTCAGAACCTTGTTCAGAACCTTGACAGCTTTAACTAGAACAAAGTATATATAAATGGATCAATTTTTATTATGTTTAACAGCAAATCTGACAGAGATAAATCCTTCAATGAATCACTGGCTCAACTTCTTGTTTGAAGTTAGCAGTAATTTAATTAGATTTTACTTCAAAAAAACACCTTAACATGATTTAATGGTATAAATCATGAGTTGTTCAAATTGCTCACTGTAAACATATTATTTAAAGAGGTATTTTAAATGTAAGCAAGAGTAAACAAGCTGTATATTTGATGGGTTACACATTTTATTCACAGCAGACTGTTTCACACTGGGGACTGTCACTACCTTGTCAGTGTGATATAGTGGTATGGGCAGGAGCATCAAAATTGGTGCCTGCAAGGCAGAACGTATGTGATCCTGGGAAAGACATTTCACTTCTGTATTGTTTTTTCACCTGTAAAATAGAGAGCAGGGGAAAAGTAATGAAGCTCTCCTGGGGTCTGCAATAAGTTAATGTTTGTAAAACACTTGAGGGCTGTAAATGGAAAAAGGTGTTAGAGAAGTGTTGTAACTTCAATTATTTCTGATTTTTTTTTCAACCAGGGATCAGAACCTCAGATTTGGCTTTTTAAGAGATTGTAAATCTGCCCTGAAAGTCAGTTAGTAGGAATTCGTGTAAAGCTGCCTTTCTATTAATTTCTGCTGCAGTTTGGACCCTATGGAAACATCCAGCTCCATTTTTCACCTGAAAGTAAATAAAGACGTATGATACAGGTAAAGAACTAAAAACTTTTGTAAGAAAACCAGCATTTCTCCATTCTTGCCTAAACCAGCTTCCCAGTATATCCATCATACTGGCTGCTCTAAGCAGGACTGTAGCTCATTTGTTCTCGTGGCATTTAAAGGCCCAAAATCATGTTTCCATTGCTATTTCTTAACTCCCTAAACTAGTAATTGGCATTAATGACTTTAACACCCCCTGCCTTCTTAGCTGACTTTGATTCATGCAGGCAAACCTATAAAAGCATTAAACATTTTTAACCTGTCCCCCTTCCCAGTCATGCAGGTTCCAGCAATAATTTCCTTTCCTTACTCTCCCATCAGCAAAATTTCCACCTTAAGTGTTCTGCCTCTCTGAAGGGAAATTGCTTCATGTGCTTGAGAGACTGGAAGGACTGGTGGCTCAAAACTTTTACTGTGTGTGTAGAAGAGGCAGGTCAGGCCTTTCCCTGGTGAGGCAGTGCCCTGCCCCATACACCCCCCTGGGCCTCTATCCCAGCCCTGCAGCGGCCACCAATCCCTGACACACCAGAGGCAACACTCCACACCTGCCCCTGGAGCTCCCAGCCCAGCTCCTGAGTGGCCAAATGACTGGAAGTCCCACCTGGGGGAAGGGCCCAGGGAGGCCAAGGGGTATTTAAGGCCAAACATGAAACAAGCACATCTTGACCTCCTTCCTCTTTGAATTCCTATTCGTTGAGCACTGCTGGAACTCAGGAGTTAGTAGCTGTATTTGTTGTTTTCTGTCTTCCTTATTTTTCTAGTTCCATCTTCTTGGAATTTTTGAGTAATTTAAAATCAATCTGGCTTAGAGCTTGTGAGAGCAATGCTTTGAGATGTTTTATGTTTATTGAATGCTGCACTAAACCTTTTGCCAAACTTCTCTGATTGTCTGAGGTTGCCAGTAAAGTTGTTGGGTTTTGTTTTTTTCTGTTTTGAACTCTTGAGAGTATCTTGTCAGTATTTCTCCCATGCATCTGACTCAGAGTACACAAACACCTGCAAGCCCTTTTAAAAGTCTCATTGAGTGAGTTTTTTGGGGCCTTAGAACATGACAGAGAGCACTGCATGCTGCATCTCTAGTTCCTCCTTGTTATGGTTATTGGAGACATGGTGACCTCCTGTAGTGTCCTGTACAGTCCAGGATATTGCCTGGTCAAGAAATATTTGTACTCCCTGTAGACAGGACAATTGTAATTCATATTCCCCTCCAAAGAAAAGCTATTGGTACATTATTTTAAAAAGTATTCTTCTGTGCTTGCTCAGTGCTGGCTGTCATAAGACCCAGACTGTTGGGTCATAAGTTTTGAGTCTGACATGTCTTTTTTTCTTGTAGTCATTAAAAGCCTTTCAGGAAGGCAAATTTAGTAGCAAGACATCATTGAAACATAGGCTAACTCCCATTGCGTAATGGTAACCTCTGTCTCTGGGAGTTATTGGCCAGGGTGACAGGCTATGCACTTATTTATTCTTCCAGTGGCAGTGAGATCAGAGCACAAAGGTCCCTTGGGGACTGCTCCATCTCAGTCCTAACTGGAGTATTTAATATTTTTGACCACAGGCCTTTTAAAGGTTGATTATGAACTCTGTTCTATTAGCCAGAAACTACTGTTCTGCAAAGTGACAGCCAAATCTTTTAGAATATCATTATTTCTTGTAAACTGGCCTAAGGCTTTTGGGTGAGAAAAAGGGAGAAATAATTGTTTAGTACTGGGAGAGACTCAGGCACAATTTAGAATTTATCCCTACCTATTAAAGTGGAATAATTTCTATATTGTATATTCAGGAGAATAATGAAAAATTAGATTTGTACTTACAGAAAGAAATGTCCTTTCTTCTTTAATTGGTTCCTACTTGGAGAACACCTGTCAGCACATTCTATGCCTGTATTTCAGTCTAATCCACCATTCAGGTGCTTCAGCCTAAAATCACCTTAGTGATTAAATTCTCTCTCTGCAGTACATGTCTCCAGGGGACTCCCTCCCCCTGGCACTAAAACTAATCAGGCACACCTTGTCATCTCAGTGTTCAAAGCTCACTCCTATTCAGTGTGTTCCCAGAATCCAAGAAGCATAATGTTTTTACAAGACTTTGATTTTTTTCTTGCCAAGGGTGCTAATTTTTTTCTTGCCAAGGGTGCTGGCTTTTTGTTCCAGTGTGGAATATATGCTAGAAGACCAAATTGAGAGGCTTGAAGTCCTCCAAACATTACCTGCTTGATGCTGTTCAACAAATAGATAAGACCGAAAGTTCAATATAAACAAGACATTTACTGAAGCATGATTTACAAAAATAAAACAATGAAAGAAGCTTGGTCTTCTCTCTGCTGCTTTTTGAGTAAAGTTTGAGAAATATCTATTTCCATCATCTGGCATTGTCGCAGTCACATACCAAGCATGTGCAGACTATCTCATTTATCAGTCTGTTTTTGCTGGGTGTCCTCTTTATGGCTCCCATAAAAGCATTGTAAAGCCCAAGGTGCCAGCCTGTGAGGTGCTTTGGGCTGGTTGGTATTTCCACCAGATATTCTCTGGAGGACAGAAGGAACATAAAGATAATGGATAGAAGGGACTTCTTTAGGTGAGAGGAAAGAAATTACAGACATCCTGAAAACCACAGTGCATTTAAGGTACGGTTTGAAAGTATAGTAAATCAGAGCTATCCTACAGTCAGCATGGCACATTCCTTCGTTTGACATACATTCTACCACAGCAGGAATATCCAACCAATCACCTTCATTCCTATTTTTATTGTATTGCCTTTCTTTGCCAGGGTAGGGTGCCAGATTTGGTAGTGTCTCTGAAGCAGCAGGTCAGGATATGGATGTCTGACAAAGCAGAGAGGTCACGTGGAAAGAGCTGGTTATTAATTTTGAAGAAGAATGTGTGCTCGTGGCAATAATAGCCAAACAAGAGGATGGCCTCAGGTAAAGAGAATGTAGGGAGGGACAATCCTTCACTGTGTTAAGCATATAACCTGCATACAGATCAGCAAGAGCGTTCTAATTGACTTCAAGAGGAAATGGGTTAGTTGTGAGTCTAGAAGGTGATGATTTAAGAGCATTTACTATTGTACAGCTGCTGCTATATGAGGAAACACACAGACCAACCAGCTTTATGTATATCCTCTCACCCTACTTCATATATAATTTCTTACCCATCAACCACTCCAGAGAGACTGTGCTCTTGCAGCTTTGTGGAAAAGAATGAGACAACTGGTACCCAAGCAAACTGTCCTGAAATATGTTCTTACATTAAAAAAAAGTATTCTCTTGCCTTGTTCAGCTCCTGTCTATAAATCTTCTTTCCTTGGCAGGGTTATTAAGAACAACTGGCTGAAGCAGCACTGTTGTTAGCTGAGATTCTTGCTGTCCTATGAACGTGTCAGCCAAGTTACAGGAATAAGCATAGAGAATCAATAGTCTTTTTGGCAAAGAAGAAGAGCTGACATTGATTCTTCCAACTCTGGCAGGTGCCTTTCATACTGTGCCCTTTGAGGTGTGATCAAGGCGTGGCTATGGCCCCATTGCAACCCTGTAGGATGTTCAGCATAGGAGGAAGGAGAGTCCTAGAAAGCCACACCTTTCCTAACTTCCACAAGATAAGGAATGGGCTAGTTTGACAGAACTTGAGACCTTCGAAGGGATAGATGGGATTAGGTGAAAAGGCTCCTCTTATTCCTTCCTGTCCTGGATGTCTGACCATCTGGCAGCGCTCTGTTGAGTGCCCTCAGTGGACTTCTGGAGAAGTCTTCTGTCATAATTTAATATATCTGACTAGATAATAAGATATGGTCCAGAAACCACCATTAAATTAGTAACTGTAGACTACAGTCCCAGGCTATGTTACAGACTAACACAAGCTTGAACTCCCAAATGAGCCAGGTTACTGAGATTTAACACAGGCACAGAGAGGTGGTCTACCTACAATATGATAATAACACCAGGCAGAATCATGGTATATAGTTCCTGTTTTGCCCATGTACTTTCCTGTCATTGCTCCTTAAAGACAGTAAGTAATATTACATTTGGCTGATGTTGCTTTGCAGACCTTTTGGGTACTTGCTTTTTCTCGATTCAACTGTTTTTTGAAATGTTGTGCGCCTCTGCAAGAGCCCAGTCAGAGGTGGGTAGAGGTTTTACTTTGTAATAATTATTCTAAATCCTAAATGCCACCTAGTAAAACAATCACCCATAGTTTGACTTCATTAAGTATTCTTTGTTAGTTCATTAACCTTGGCATTGTCAGCATGTTGCCACAATCAAATACAGTTTATTCCATGTTGTGCAATGAGAGCTGAGGGCAGATCTCACACTGGGCTGTTGTCTAATGGACCTGAAGCACCTGCTAAATGTAACAGTGCACTGTGCTCAATATAGGCATCTAGAAAGGGGAGAGGATGTATGTGCTGGAGATGAGCTGGTATACATCCAGGTGCTGAGCTGGGCACACCCAATCCTTTAATCACAGTTTCATCAAATACCTGACAAACTTTCTGAAGCTCAGACTGGCTTCTCTCTTGAGCTACAGCTAAACTAGAATTCCCACAGGACTGTTGCAATTTTGCTTACTTGAATGCTGTTCTCAGAGGAGGAGAGAACTGACATATAGACTTTGCTCAACATCTGCAGTACTTTTCAAACTGCAGATAATCAGTGGATAATACAAAATGATATAATTTGCATCAGAAAGATAACTGAAAAGCCTCTTACACATATTAGTGGGCATAATTTAGCCCTTTGATGTAAGAACAACAAAAGAATATTAAGGGCAAATTCTGCTTTGTGTAATATGTGCTGATAGAAGAGTTGAAGCTAATGACATCTTGCAGATTTCTGCCACCTTTTTTCCTGTTGACCTCCCTGTACCCGGCTCCCAAAGGTCCCTGTGCAGTAACATGTGATGGAAAAAGTCTCAGGCCCAGCTGCTTGGAAAGGATAACTTCCTCAACCTGGGGAAACAAAAAGACATGCTAAAGCCAAGCATCCTCACTAGTGCTGCAAAGGGAAGGAAAGGGATAAAAAGCACCCTGTGAAACTTCTTTTCAATCTTGTTACAAGTAAGAATAACTGAACAGTGCAAAGTGTCATAAGCGATTTGTCTCTATGTGACAGACAACAGACCTGTTTTTGAAGGTGATGATTACGCTGACTTCCCAGCAGAGGCTCAATCAAATCTGTGGTTATATGGTTTCTTTCCAAACTGGAGAACACAGCAGTGCTGCTGTTATTTGATAATGATTTTGTGGGTATGAATTTATCACATGCTTTCTACTTGGGCTTCCTTTCAGTGGTTGTGTCAGTCCAGACTCCATGAGCAGGACCACCCCATCTCAGCCAGACATGTCAGCTTGCTTCAGTCCTGACTTTCTGCCTGGCTTGGTCAAAGCAAATACAATATTCCACAGTAGTTAGGCCATGCCAGTAGTTTTTAGGAGTCATCATTTCCAGTGTTGTCTATGTTCAGGAGGTAGCATGGTAAGAGGAAAGTGCTGTATTTTGTGGGCTGTAGTGTGTTAAAGGAAGATAAAGCCACTTACAGCCATGTATGCAAACAGAACAATAATACTTAGCTCTTTGAGCTCTGTAAATTGTGGTTTTGGTTTACCTTCTGGATCTTCCCTACAGCCCATACTTCTAAGATCACTCAGTTTTCCACCAGCTATTAGTCTTTACAAATAAAAGATTATTTCTGTTTAAAAATGTAACAAAGCATGTGCTTCTTTAAAAAAACCCAGCAATGTTAAGATGGTAGATTTTACAGGTGAATATGACTCTTATGGGAATCAACAAGCCTTTCTGTTACTTAAGATACCCTTTTCCAGAACTTCAGGTTTTTATCCATCCTCTTAATGGCATTTTATTACTGCATCTGACTCAAATACTATCTGCTAATAGCAGAGGCAGGCCTACTGCTTTTCCTTCTTAGTACCCATTTGACACCTATTTCTTTACTTCATTTTGGTGTCTGTCCAGAGTCGTCCTTAAGATATCTCCTCAGAGCATTCTTTACTTTTTATTTGCACCAGTTAATATTCCAAACTGCCTGTTAGCTACCAAACTTTCAGCTAGAGGCATAATGATATTTTATTGCTGGTGATTTGCCCATTTGAGCCTATAAACCAGCAATCAGTGTTTTGATGACAAATAATGCAGGTATTTATCATTGCAAATAATGGACATAAGTGGGACTTCATCTACTTACTCAGATTATTGCTGAGTTATGCCAGCATGCATGAAATCAAATGCCCAGTGTTCTGACATCAGAGACTAACATAACTTCTGTGGAGTCAGTAGATCTGTCTGCAAGTGTAACTTAAGTGAACAAAGTGGCTCCTCCCGCTCTTGTTGAACTAAAAGGAAAAAACCCACTAAATCAACAGGATCATGATCCGGTCACCTGGGGAGTGTCTGTTTAAAGAGAGACCAGTTCTTCTCAGAATCAAAGAATATGTTGAGCTGGAAGGGACCCACAAGGCTCATAGAGTCCAGCTCCTGTCCCTGCACAGAAAAACCCCCAAGAGTCACACCATGTGCCTGAGAACATTCTTCAAACTCTTCTTGAACTCTGTCAGGCTTGGTGCTGTGACCACTGCCCTGGGGAGCCTGTTCCAGTGTCCAGTCACTGTCTGGGTGAAGAGTATTTTTCTAATATTAAACCTCAGCCTCCCCTGACACAACTTCAGCCCATTCTCTTGGGTCCTGTCACTGTCACTACAGAGAAAAGATCTGTGTCTTCCCCTTCTCTTCCCCTCAGAAGGAGGTTGTAGACTGCAATGGAGCATTGGATTTGGACATGAGGCAACTGAGGTTGTAGTTGCTATTTCAGTGAATAATTAATAGCTATTTCTGAGTTGGGTATTTTATTATTTATCAAAAAACACCACTTCATCAAAGCTAAGGAGTCTATTAAAAACCTATTGCTTTTGAGAAAGCCTGTGCCTTGCGGACTGTACTGAGAACAAATGTCTGAACCTTGAGTGTTTCAGAGACAAGGTCCCCCATTGGATGGAAGGCTGTTTAACTTTGCTCACAGCAGGAGAATGAGCCTCAAAATTCCCTTAGCTCCGTGCATGCAGACAAGGAAGTCATACGTTTGCATATATCACATCCTTGGGATTGGGAAGGCATTTGCAGTAAAGCTGAAGGTGACTGGGATTGGACTTGCAGGCTGGAAATTAACGTAACGTGCAGGGACATCACTGAGTCCAGAGAAGAGCGGATGGCACTGCTCACTGAAGAGCTTCAGAAATAGGATAAGTCAACTTTAGTACACTGCAGTCTTGTTTAACTGGCAATATTTCTTTGCAAATGGATAAACCAGGCAGTTCTAGAGGCAATGGTGAGCCCGTAAATTGCTCGTATGTTTTTGCAGAATGTCTTGCTACTGTTTTATGGTCAAAAGTGTACTTTCTGCAGCTGCTCTCAGTCAATGCCTCTGAAAGCTTTAACAGACTAGAGTCTAGAGTCTGACTATTGCCACAGACTAATCAGTCCCCGTCTCCCCCATTTTTTGTTCTGAAATCCTTAAATACATTTTAGTTTTACTTTGGGGAAGTCTATTCTTGGGTTTGTTTTTTTGCTTTTGTTTTTTGTTTCATTTTGTAGCATTGAGAACTATTGAAATAATTCTTTCCCATGTTGTTCCTGTGCACTGTGCTTTTTAAATTCCATGTATCTTCATATTTGTTCAAGCAGAAATGCTTAAAATCCCTGGCAAGGGGTGTTGTTGTCAGGGGTAATCACCTCCCCACAGAGATGAGAAGTACAAGGTGTAAATGAGCACCTCTGCTCCCAGAGGCAGTGTCAGCCAGCAACAGCCACACTCCAGGATGTGTCTTAGAGGTATTGTGGAATGTCTTGTTTTTCCACATAAATCATTTAAATAAATTATCATGATGGCTGGAAACTGCTGGCTGATACTAAAATGTCTCAAATGAAGACAGAAAGATAAATCTTTCAAGCACTTACCATCATGGCATGTTCCATTAGTCCATGATTTAATTACCGGCAAGGGGCAGTGTCAGGGAGGGGAGCGGGGGGGTTGTGAAAGGATTTTCTCCTTTAGAAGGAGGGCAACCAGGCTATGGATTGAGGGGCAAGCTGAAGTCAGTACTGTTTCAAAAGAGTGAAGCTTCCTGGCATGCCAGCCCTGTTGTGTGGGGGTACCTGAGGTGGCTTTAACTAGCCTGCTGGGGCAAGCTTGCCACCGTGCAGACTCCTGTGCAAGCCATACTAGCTGCTGCTTTGCCAGCTCCTAGTGTCACTGTCACAGGAGATCTTCTAGCCTTGTTCCCTCTTCAGATCACAGGGAAGGTGTCAGCCTCATCTGCATGGATGAGATTTCATCTGGATCTGTCCCCTGAAGAGCACGGTGACTTAGGTCTATCTAGGTCTGAGATACAGTTTTACTTTTTGTACTTTTAAACTTAACTTTTACTTAATTTTTACTTGATTTTTTTTATTTAATGTACAGAAAAATAGCACTTCCCATCCTTCATTTTTGTGATGGGCAAAAAGCTGTTGAAAGACATTGGGAAGGCTTGGATACCACTATCTCAAAAAGAGAATAATGGGGCACATGTAGGGAAGGAGATCTGCTGTGTTTTAGACAACCACTTCAAGCAGGTTGCCAAGGGCAAAAGACCAAGCTATGGACAACATGGCTTAAAGACTCTGTTCAAAATGTTCCAAAGCCTGGGCACCTTTCAGGTGTAGACCCTGCACAGAACTCAATACTTAGCACGCCTGGTTGTGACTTGTCATTTACGACTGATGAAATTCCACAGGAAGGCCAATTGCGTGATTCCCATAGGGGCTGCATGCACTGCACTCACTTTCACAAATCAGCCGAGCTGGTACATGATCAGAAGTGGTCTCACTGACAGCCATGAGCATGGGCTCTGCTGAAGCTGCTCCAGAGCCACCTCTTCTAGAGGGCTCACTATCCACAATCTCCTGCACAGGAGAGGGTGGTGCTGTCAGCTCTCCATCACCTGCAACTACTTTATCTGGAGTGAGCTGAACCTGCTGGACCTGCTCAGGTACCTCTGGCACAGTCTGCAGCAAGCTTTTCCCCTTCTCCCCAGCCTGTCTGGGCATCAGGGTCCCTGGATTAATCCCTTGAATACTTCTCACTGCACCAAACGTTGCATCCTGAGGTGTCACCCCTGCAGTGAGTTCACTGAAATAGTTTTTGTTCCCTCGTAATGGCAGTGTGAACAGGGACTGATCCCAGCTACCTTCCTGTTTGATGTGCAAAACAAAACAGGAGAGCTCAGGATTATGCACGTAAAAATGGCATCTCCGTGTATTTAAATGAAGTAGGGTGCATGAATTCATTATGATCTGAAAGCTCTTTAAACACTGCCAAAGTAGGTACAACAGCTTCAGATGAGCCTCAGGACTAGTTGATAATGCATATACTTGAGAAAGTTTTCTTGGGTTTTTTTTCCCATGTGTACATACAGCTGCAGAGCTCCAGCTTGACAAGAGCATTCATGCAAAAGGAGGTACACTAAATGAAGCCAAAAGCTGCAAAAATATCATCAACTTAATTTACTCCTCAGTTGCACCTCTGCAGTTCTTGGGACTTCCTCTATGTAGAGAGGAAAAAAACCTCTGCCTTGGTTTAGGCATTACTAGTGATATAATGAAAATAATAAGGCCTAGCAGACATTTTTGTATTGCACAGAAAATAATATACTTTCTATAGTATCATAATTTTAAAGCTTAAAAGGTTCACTATGATCACAAGATTGTTATGATTATCTTCTCTGACTCCTTGGTTCTATTTAGTTTTTTATTTTTTCAATCACTTAATAGAGAATTGTATCTTGCTGTAATTTTGATAAGCCTGCAAGCAACAATCCTTGCTATTTCCTGCAAGGAACTGGAATCAGACCCACAGTTATATCTGTCAGATATTTGTTTGTATTCAGTTATGTAGGAAATTAAAAAGAGCCCTGTAGCTGTGATTTCAACTTCAACTCTCTTGCTCATTTGTACATGCTGTCTTGATAAGTCTGTGCAGGGAGTAGCTTATATCCTTAATTAATTTTTCATCCCTGTTAAGGAGGCATTTTCCCTGCACCTCACACAAGGGTTCCTGCTCTTGCTGTGCCAATTGCATAAGTTTGGTGGATCTACAAAACACAGTTTCAGTTTTCCAAACCTCATGACCACTCAGGGAGTTCCAAATCCATTACTGGGACAAAAGGTTGGCAGCACTAGCTCTCAAACCCTGTCAGTGGGTGAGACCATTCCCAGCATAAAATGACAGTACAAGACACACAGGGGGGACAACAAGCTACACATTACTGTAACCTGGCTGGCACTGGGGCAGGTCCTGTCCTGTTTCCTGTGGTGGGACCTGCTCTGGGGCTCTGGCATGTCTCCTGCAGCCAGCCAGACCTACTGCCATCAGCAGCCTGAGATGCAGGATGCCCTGGCATTGGTCACAGTTGAGCAAGATGGAAAGTGAAACTGCCTACCCCTGATCCCCCGTGTAATTTCTTACACTGAATGATCAAACACTCAATTCACTTCCCTTCGAAGGACAAAGACCCTGGGAAGTGAAGTCCTTCCAAGTCCTGTTTTCAAGGGCAGGTCAGTTCCCTGCACATCCCAAAATGCAGACAGAGCATATTTTAAAGACAGTCCTTTACTTCTGAGATGAAAAAGTCATGAATATCAGTCACTCTCAAATTCAAAAGGTTGCTTCATTCTAAGCAGGGTGGTAAAATGTCACAGGCTGTTCTCTGCAGCCAGTTCTTTGTCCTGAGTGTCAGAAATGCTCAGTTATCATATACACCCCTACAATTACCAGCTGAACAACAGCCCCCACTGTCTGGGACCAGGGCTCTTCCCATAAGTCCTGCAGAGCTGAACCTTAAAAAAAAGTGTGCTCATGTCCACAGTGCAGTGCAAGTCGCCGGAATTGAAAGATCAAGAGATGGGGGAATAAGGGACATACCTCAGGCCCTGTCCCTACCCACAATGTGAACAGGAAATCCCTGCTGCCATGCTGGCAGGAGCTGAGCTGTCCCATTGGAGCAATACAAAGAAAGTGAGAAAGAAACAGAGAGCAACTGACATGGAGACCAAGAGGGAAGAAGACTCTGCTTCCTTCCTGATCAGGCATGGTGACACAGGCTGTACCTGGAGCCAGTCCCCACAGTGTGTGAACAGCAGGAAGGGGCAGTAGTGCTGCTGGGACCTGGGCAAGGCTGGGAGCTCAGATATGTACAATGTGTATGTACAGTGATGCAGATGCAAACAGCATGGGCTGTGTTTTGCTTTCACCACTGTCCAGGAGCATCCTTGAGGTAACACTATTTCCCTGCACACCCAGAAACTTGAGAGACATGAGGATCCTGCTGCCCTGCTCCCCTGGGTGGCCCACAGCCCCAGGATGGACTGCACCATATCTATGCCCCAGAAATAGGTAGGGATTGAAAATGGACCCTTGGACCAGGGGAACAGAGGCATGAGGAAGAGTAAAAGTGCTCTAACAACTGTCCTCTGATGCTGACAGGCACTCCAAAATTGCAGCTGCACACCTGTATGTGACTGCTGAGCACAACCAGGTAACTCACCATTTGGAAGGCTCTGGCAGAGGGTTTTAAGAACACAACTTCAATCATGTCCTCAGGATGATCTTCATTTACCTTCATTTTTATTTGTTATGAATTTTGGTTCCAAATCTACACAGGAGTAATCAATTTCTTCCCTTCATCTGGGAACAGGGAAGAAGTGAATCACAAGCCAGCAAATGTGGTCTTTCTAAACAGAGGTTTTTGTTCTAGTTAAACTTTGCAGAATCTTCAATGAGATGTTCTTGAACTTGCATTTTCCAGGCATTTAAAGGCACCATGAATTACAATATAATTGAAAAATGGGCCTGTTTCTTAGAAATGAAGTGTAACCAATAGCTCCTGTCTGCTGACTTAATAGAGAAGCTTAACGTTATTATAACCATTTTAATAACAAGGCCAGCTAGCCATTAGCAAGAGGAGTTCATTCATTGCAGCTCTCTGACACTTTCCAGCTTGCTTTTTCATGGTAAATGAGTGTTGCTTGTGCTCATTTTCTACTCAGATAATTCCCAGTAGCAAGATAAACATATGGGTGAAATCCTACTTTTCTCTCCATCTAAGTAAGAGCTGTTAGCAAGATGATGATAGAAATAATGTGAACCTATGATGAAGGAAAATACAAAGAGGAGAAGCTGAAGCTCAGCCTGGACAGAAGACTAAAGCAAAGGACAATGAAGTCCTGGCATGTTAAGGTTTCTGTGTATTACAGTTGCTGAAATAATGCTGAATGGTTGATGGGCATGCTTGTGCATTAAAATATAAAAAGAGGTTTAGGAAAAAACCCTTCTGAATCAGTTCAATTTTCAATTTTTAACTTTGTTCAATTTAGTTATTAATTACCATGGTTTTCTTTATTTTTCCTCCCTTTGTTTTTGGTAACAGCTATCCTGAGAAGTGCATTCAGATAACAAAATCAGACTCAGTCCAGTGGTGACAACAGGCATTTCAAAGGTTTTAAAAAGTCACTGTTAAACAAAAACAAACAAGCAGATGATACTGCTGAAAATTTTGTAGAGCCAGTTAACTTTTTTTCCTTACAAAAGGTTTCTAAAAAGGAAATGTTTCATTCAAAGCAGTGGGGCCAGGTCTGCCACGACATTTTCATACTCCACTTATTCTCTGTGCAGCTAACATGCTGCATTCACCCTTTGGTGGCTGGCTGCACTGGCCTGGATGTAATCATTTGATCAGTCACACACAAACCCAAGAATGACTCTACTGTATGAATAAGGTATTCCTTACTTGTTACATTCCATTTCAAAGGTTTCATTCACCCAGTCAAGAAACATGACATGATGTGACACAGCTGAACTGATATAAAATGAATTAGCCCATTAGATGAAGCATTGGTAACCCAAATTGTCCAGGAAATAATGAATGGATAATTAATGATTAATTCTTATTAAAAAAAAAAAAGAAGAAAAAAAGCTTTATTTTAGTCCCAAGGATTTTCTGACCAATGTCTTTGCATAAATATGAACCAAAGTATTAGCAAGAAGAGAAGAAAGGGACTAATGCATCTGCATCAAGCCAATGAGGCTACCGTGCCAGAAACCCTTGTGGTATTCAACCAAGCCTGTCCTAAAATTGGCAAACAAAAGTTAAACAAAACACACGTTTAGGGATAGTTTTGTTCCTAGATGTTGTGGGATCACATCAGGCCAGTTCAGTTCATATAAAAAGCCTTGCCAGTCTCTTGATAAATCACTTCTTCCCTCAAAACATGTTTATGACCACATCCATTTTGGTCCTACAAGTGCTTTTACTGGTAGAGAACCTGTGCAGAGGGTATGGCACAGTGGACTACCCCTATTTGAAGCAATCCTACCTGTTGACAGAACACTCATGATTCTGTGCAGCTTTTCTTAGCTAATGTCTGGATACAATGGCACAGAACACCAGGTGTGTTCAAAACCTTGGAACAATCTTCTCTCTCAAGAAAGTCTTTGGTCAGCTTTTCCCCTAGAGCAACATCACAGAATGACATGTTGATTCTTAAAACACACCAGATTAATAATAGCATATCCATATAAACTAGGAGTTAGCCAAATTCCTGAGGTTCGTGAGCAATTCCATGGAAAAGAAAGATTTTTCTGAAAGAATATTTCCACCTGCAGACTGCTTTTACCAAGCTGTGGCTACTCATGCTAGTGAACAACTGTGGTCTCTTCTCAACAGTTCCATGCCTGGAAGAATGGTTAATAAAATTCCTTTTGTCCTGACAGAGTTCTCTAAATTTTAAATTGTACAGAGAGACACACACTGTTTCATTGATATTACTTATTTCTATTTACTTTCTTTTTAGCAAAAGTTGTATCATTGCATAGCCATTTATCTATCTTGAAACAATTGTTCTAAGACTGTTCCAAAGTCCAGCTGCAGAAAAAAAATGTTTGTGAGAGAGGATGTGTATTTGGAAGGACATCCAACAGCCTGTGAGTTATCTAGGCTTAAGAAGTTGACAATTGGGTTCTAATATCTGAGATTAATATTCCTGGTTTAATTACCAAATAGATCTTTGGAAATGCTCTGGGAGCTGATGGGGTACTTTCTTTGGACACTATTCCGCCTGCTTTCCTTGCCTTTATTTCTTTATACCTGCCTGATACTGCACCCATGATGTTATTGGTATCCATTTATTAGAAAACAGAAAAAGTTACTTTTCATAAAAGCTTTTTCATTCTGCATAAGGTAGAGTGCAAAATGACTGCTTTTTGGCTGGGGAAAAGAAGAAAAATTTCTCTATTGTCACAAATCACTGTCTGCATTTTATGATACTATATCTCTCTGAGCAGCTGCAGTCTAGTGTAGGGATTGCCCTTCTTCAGCAAGAGGTGTCCTTAAGCAGCTGGAGATGAGCACATTCAGAGCTTCACTGAGAACACACCATCTCATTTCCATTGCTAATGAGCGAAACATCTACAGTACTTTCCATCTGAAATGAGCTTTACTGTAAGCTAGATACCAGCAACCAAGAAAAAACACCATGTCAGGTGGGCAGCAATCTCCTGAAAGCATGGTGGCTCTTGCCCTTACACATTAGTAATAAAATTCATCCCTGTGATACTCCAATGAACACAGATGCTTACTTGCACCTACAAGGGATGTTTTTCTCATTCTTAGAGTTAGAAGAGTGGTGATTTTGAAACAAAGAAAGGCACAAGACTATAAACAGCAGGGATACTACATGATAAGGAGATGTAAGAATTACACAGTTGCAGATACCTCTATGTTTATTTTTTTCCTCCCCCATGCTCAGATTGTGGTTCTTGTGTTTACATGGTAGCTGACAAGGACTACATGAGACAACATGCTGTGCAGCAACACTGCATGAGCACGGGCTGCCTTTGATGTTTCTGGGACGACTCATGGCAGAGCCTGGATCTGAACATCTCCCCAGATCAGTGGCTTTCTGAGCTGCTCCCTCAGGTCACATACAGGCTCCTGTGGGCAGCTGTGGCATTGCTGAGGCTCGCAGAGCTCCTGCTTTGGGCACAGAGAGAAGAGCCCCCTCAGCCACAGCTGGGCTGTCAGCATGAGTGAGGCAGGCTGGGTTTGAGCCTCCAGGGATAGAGAAAGGACCTCATGCTCACCTGCCCCAACTCTACCCTTTAAGCAAGAGTAAAGAAAAAGATGGCTTAGCTGTTGCGGTGCTCTCCTTTTCCTGGGCCATTTTGGCATGAAAAGCTGTTTAATTGGTTTACTTCACACTGGCTACAGCATTGTAGTAGCTGCCAGAAAGCCTGCTGAGCAAAAAATGATGGCTACTAGCTGTTCCTTGCTCTGACAACCTCCCATGTGGAAACAGGGCTGGCTGGCTGCAGGAGCAGCAACATTGCTGAGTCAAGACCCCGAAGTAATCCCTACTAAAGGGAATTCTAACATGAGGACATCTATCCCTCTGATTTTCCATGCTGAAGCAATATAAAACCACCCTCCACTCAGTCTGTTTTGTACATGTACCTGTTGTGTTTGACTTACTGAGACAGATGAAGTGACCCTACAGTCAAATTTTGGGCTACACAACCAGTTCTCACAAACATTACTGGCCATTTTTCCTTTGAGAGAGCTGTTGCACTGGGGCTGGGCTGTGAGCTAACTATGCTCTTGGGGCTTTTCAGGTCAGATGATATAGGAATATACACCATTAACTTCCTTCTTCAGCAGTAAAGTTCCCTATTGTCTCCATATGGGATCAGCCTCCAAAGAGGTGTGCAACAGGGCGAGTTGAAATGAGGTGTCTGGCTGAAGTCTGTGTTAAACTGTCCCTGTGGTGCCTCAGTGCCCCAAGGTCTCCAGAGCCAGAGAGGCACCACTCAGTGGAGAGGAGGCAGGTTAGTGGCACATTTTGTATTTGTGACCGTGTGAGATATGTAGGAGGCAAAAAAGCTCTGTCTCGATTTATATGAACAAGACACCCATTGAAATACTTTAGCATTTTCAAAAAATCCTGATTAAAAAGTTGGCTTCACTTCTAGCTCCAAGCAGGCAAGGACTGCAAATAAGACATCGCCTCTCTCCTCTCACTCTTCTATTGGGAGAATTTTGCATAAATTAAAATTAATGCATTTTTTCAACTAGGTCAGTGGAATGTAAATGTTCCGTTCCAGGGAGGATTATACATGTTACTCAGTTAAGGGATGCACAGCACAGATCAATCCTGCTGCATTTATCAAAGCTGAGCTGTTTGGAACAGAAAGCAACCAAAGTTTTTCTACCAAATGCTTCATTGCGGTATCTGAAGGCTCATGGGGCTGAGGATGGGTATTTGTCTCACTCCTGGGAAATCTTAAAGTCTTTGGCTTTTGTCTAGGTGTCAAATATGTCTTCAAATGTGGCCATGAAATCTATGTGATAAAGTGGGCCAGCAGAAACAGCTCCATCTCAGTGGTTTTAGCTCCACTGGGAACATGCCTCTGTGTTTGCAGACCAGGCGGTGCAACGTGAGACTCAGCAGCAAGTTGAACAAAATTGAATTTGTGCTGCCCTAGGAGCTTTCTGCTCCTGCTGTCAGGATGCTCCTGCATCTGGCTGCTGGCAACTGTGTGGTGCCCTCAACAACTGCTTTCTTTATGTCTTAGACCCCATATTCAGTCTGGGTGCTACTGAACTAGTGCATCTAAACCTCTGATGGGGCCTTCAAACAGGCAGATAAGAATGTAATTTTCTCTCTCTCTCTCTGGCTTGGATTTTCTCCTGTGCCACAAATCTGCAAGCACACACAGACTCAAGTGTATGGAAATGAATGGCCACCCTGACTTCCAGCTATGCTGGAGAGAGGCTTCAGAGATAAGCAGGATGTTGCTGCTTTCAGAACTGGACTAGGACTTTTGTTTTGATGGGCTTAGTACTGTATATTCTGGTGTAAGGAAAGATGCTGTGACTGAGACTATAATACAATAGCAACCGAAACAAAATCTTCTCAAAAAAATTTTTTTTTCATGATGGATGACACTTTGAATTATGTTAGTTCCCCTTAGAACAACCTAATCTTCTAAAGAAATCATAACTAAACCTTTCTGAGCTGCAGATGTCCTTTTATGAGGATCAAAAAAAATTGCTATCAATGCAGAATTGTCTCAAACAAACTTCTAAATAGAAGGTGGAGAGAAATGGCACCTTGTTTTTCATATGGTTCCAGTATACCCTCTCCTTGCCTCTCATTGCATAATATATCCAGGATGTGTTTTCCCATTCCTTCAAATGAAAATGCTCTAGTGATTGTGATTAAAGGTCTCTGTAGTCCAGAACCTGACCTCAGGTGTCAGCCCATGTGGATATTTAAGGAAGAGCACAAGGACATGGGCAGTACACAGTGGTCTGTACTGTTCTGGCTTTTGATGATTGATAGTTTCAGAAGTCTCTGAGCTACAGGTTGAAGGTGGATATTTCATCTTAATAATGGTCCTATAAAACATGATTTTGTCTAAGTCTTTTAAAAATATATTTGTGAAAGAACAAGTTGCTGTTTTGGCAACAAGTCCCACGGTTTAATGCATCATGTGGAAAATTCCTTCCTTATGGTTTAGATCTACTGTAGGATAATTCAATTTGTTACCCCTAATTCTTGCTTTGGAGAAACACAAATAAACCTTATTGTGTTTACCTTCTCCATGCCATTGGTGATTTTATGCACTTACACCAAGTCTTCTTTCCAAGCAGAACAGCTCTAATGTAGTCTTTCCTGAAAAATGCACTGTTGCAAAACCCTGACCATCCTTGCTAGCTGTTCTATATCTTTTTGAAAGTTATTAGATCAGTGCTATAATACTACTTTCTGTTCTACTTTATTGAATTCCCTCATTCAGCAACTTCTACTATCCAATTTGCCTTTTGACCGTTGCAGGGCAATAAGTGATGTTTTCAAAAACCCCATACCTTAATTTCAGTTATCCAAGATCTTTCTTAAGTGTTGCTATCTAGAGACTGTCACTGCACATGTATAAGTAGAGTTATTTTTTCCCTAAGTGCCTTACGTTGTACTTGTCAATATTGAATTTCATCTGGCACTTCACTGTCAGTTGGTATTATAAGCTCCTTCTGCAAGTCAGCTTTAACTTTGATTATTGTGAATAATTTTGTATCATCTGCAAACTTTGCCAGTATTCACATGCTTTGACATGCCACATGCCGAGGTGGTGAACAGAATCGATCCCAGCATAAACCCTTGGACACTCCTTCTGTAAATTTACCACCAGTCCAGAGAAAATGTTGCTTTATTTATTCTGTCACTCATACAACTACCTATCACATTACTCACTTTTGTTCCTTGAGATGGTGGTTGGTTTAAGCTGTGCTTTGGCAGCTCAGGAATTTCATATTTGAGCTCTTTTACCACACTTACTTAAATGAAATTTTGTCCTTATTGTTTGGCTCGGGTCGATTTATCCAAGAGAGTCTGCTTTACAGAGACTGTCTGAGATTCTCTGTGTCCACAGTTGTTCCACCCCGCCATCAAAACTTCAGCTCTGTGAACAATGCAGGTATTTACTTGTTTATTAGGAATGTCAACCTCTTGCATTTTCCAGCAGAACTAATCCTTAAAAGAAGGGTCCCATACATCTAGATTGAGCTCTTAGACTGAGGGTGATTTCTCTACCAGCTCAGGCCTGGGGACTCTTTCAGTGTCCAAGAACTAGCATTCTGTTGAGCATGGGAGTGCAGTGGAGTAGTCTTTTGTATTGTATCAAAGAAGTGGGTTAGGGGGAACTGACTGTTGCTAACCAAAGGTTCATTTCTTAGAGTCCATGTGATTAAGTCTGTGTTGACAACTGTATGGTGCACACAATCTGTGCTCATGTGTTCCCCTCAACTGGGATCTGGAGCAACACATATAATATGCTTATACCTCTTCTTGTAAGTGAGAAGGAGACTTCTAGAGCAGGAGAGCAAGTTGCATTTTCACCCTTTCTTCTCCATTTATTTTCAGCGCAGGCAGCTCTATAGTCTACAGGTCTTTCTCTGACAAGCAGGTGCAGAGCTTGCCTTCAGTCAGGCTGTCAAACTGGTGAGTCTCTTCCAGTTTACTTTGTGTCATCCCTCTGTGCTAGAACAAACAGCAGTCACTAAGCTGAAGATTGCCAAAGCAGTTGCTTATATCACTCTCTGTCGTCCTTGAGTGCAGCTCTACAATATGCTTTCATGAAGAAAACAATACAAATTCTGATAAGCATTTTAAGTATAAAAGCCTCCTCAGATATAAAAGTTTATTACATTAAATTGCCAAGGTGCAAATCACACTGCAAGTAATAGCCATTTAAGTTACTCTCAGAAATAGCTACAAATCTCATTCACCATGAGCTACTGATTATAGAATTTTTTGAGTGAAGCATTGCTTAAAAGCACCATCCACCTGGACTAATTTCCCTGGTTGCATGATGGATCAGACCAGGACCCCCAGTATCACTGTCTCTTGTGAAACTCTGCTCATACCTGGAAGCTGCATGCACAGACCTAGCTTGGGCAACAGTGACAGACTTTCCTATGTACCAGTTCTTTGAGGGCAGAAAGAAAAAAAAAATAACAGATTTAATATCAGACTTGAAAAAATTAGATTTTAGACAATGTATTCTTGTTATTTGTCATAAAAAATTAAATACCTTTTTTGTCTTTATTAGCATTCTCTCTGCAAAAGATAGTTGAAAAGATTGCTTTAAGGCCAGTAAACATAATTCTTTTTTTTGTTTTGGTAGTTTTAGTTCTTTTACTTCACCATATTGGTGTTCTAAGTCCTTTACATTCTGCAGAAGCACATACCAAACCCTGCTGCCTCCCATCAACACCCACTATAGAATCCCAGTGGATGTAAACACTGTTATATCCTAGGAAAGTACAGTGCTAATCTGCTCCAAGTATCCAGCTCTTGTATTTTTAATGGAAAACTCATGAAGGAACCTAATTTGGTACATGTAAAAATCCATGCTCATTTAAAATTTTGCTTCAGTGGTAGTAAAGAGCCCGGAACACCTGGAGCAAATACTGTGCTCCAGCAGAGACTGATTCTGATCGCCAATACTTTGATTAATATTGGCTTTGTGATTTGCTCAGTTTCTTCAGTGCAGTATGTTCTGCATACCCCATTTTCCTCTGACATTCTTCCTGATGCTTCATGCAGGATTGATCCCGAAGAATTGTGCTCAGGCACCTGGAAAGTGCTCAGGCACCACTGAACTGAGGGAGCTCTGAGGCTGCCCAGGATTTTGCTCAGACGTCTTTGAACCTTTTGCCCGGCAAGGGACTCGTGGACACAAAAGCTCGTTTGTTCGCCCGCGATGGCTTCTCCTTCTCTCCTGGTGCATTTTAGCTGCAGCACCGTGTGGGGGGAGGGGAGGACCTCCAGACCGCACCTCCATCGCCGTGTGAAAGGGGAGGAGAAGAGGGAAGGGGATTTGTTATAAATAACAGTTAACCCCTGATGTTTGCTCTTCTGGCCGGAGTAAAGGTTGCCGCTGCCCGGGCCGAGAGCAGCAGCGGGATGGAGGCAGGCAGGGAGGGAGGGAAGGAGAGAGGGAGAGAGGGAAAGAGAGAGGGAAGGAGGGAAGGAGAGAGGGAAGGAGGGAAGGAGAGAGGGAAGGAAGGAGGGAGGGAGTGAGGGAGGGAGGGAAGGAAGGAGGGAGGGAGGGAAGGACGGAGGCCCTCGGCGCGGAGCAGGAACACTTGTGGCTGCGCGGCCGAGCCCAGCCGGGCTCCCGCAGCGCCCCCTCGCGCAAATAAACAGTATGACACTGCTA
>JANPWX010000143.1:1256760-1323681 GCA_024734555.1 Trochalopteron elliotii | reverse complement strand
AGGGGTGTGTTTCTGAGCTGAAGAGCCCAGTGCTGATTTCAGTGCAGAAACACCCATGGGGAGAAGCCTTGCCAAAGAGAGAGGAGCAGGGAGCAGGGCTGTGAGGCCCTGGCCAAAATGTGGGCAGGAGGAACACACTACCCTTCTGGTCTGGCACGGCTCTTCTGTACCATGCAGTCAAGATCCAGACTCTTTCCCTGTCCAGAGACTATTGTGTATTCCTTATTTTGCAGCTTTTAAGAGAAGGCTGTCATCCTTTCATGTGTTCATATTAATGTCAGTATTTTTTAAATTCTTTTTGCAGCACTGTTTCTCATCAACAGACACACCCTACAGCATTTGTCATGGAGTTCATCTTGCTCTTGAAATACTTATTTACTCCAGAATTATGTAAAGAAACCTATATTTGGCCCTGTTGCATTTTTTCAGTGCATACCTGCCATGTGGGGAGGTAGAATTTAAACCTTCAGAAGGACCAAACCAAGGCCACTCCTTTTTAAAAAGCATTATCTTATTTACCAGAAAGAGGGGCAGAGAAAGGCAGAATGGGCTTTGATCATGCCTAATTATGGAGCATAATATTGGATACAAGGATACAATATTGTCATGGGTGCTTTTTTTCCTGCCCAGAAAAACAAAATTCTCCTTAAAGAAACAGCTGTGTCCTGCCTGCAGCCTGCAGAAGAATGGCATTAGTCACGTGCAGTCCAACACGTAGCACAATTGTAAAGTTCTCTCTGTGAGACTGACAGGAGCTATTCACATCGGCCCCCTCCACCATCTGCCTGAATGGCAGGCTGTGGGGCAGCAGCAGCCCCCCCGCGCTCTCTCTGCACGGCCTCAACACTTACTGCCTGCTCAAAGTCTGTCCCCAAGTGCAGAAAATCAGGGACTGAAAGCAAAGAGAGGATGTCACTCAGGTCAAAGCAGACTGTCAGGAGGGAGGGGGGGGAAAAAAAAAAGGAGAGTGGGGAAAGAGTCAAAGCTTCATCTGCTGGAGTGCCAGGCTGCTGTTTTCCTGGGAGCAGAGGTGTTAGTTTCAACAACAAGATGTGGAGGGTGAGGAAAGGGGACAACTGGATAGCATGAGAATGGGGAGAAATTCCATATTCTCTTTCCCTGAGCTTAGAGGACTCAGCTCTGGGGCAGGACCAGGCTGTTATGAGTGTCAGTGCCAGGGAGAGATGTCCCTGCTGCTGTCTGCAGTGCCTGCGTGCTGGGGTGCAGGAAGGGATGCCAAGGCCTTTGGCTGCACCCCTATGCACACACTGTCAGACATGAACAGTTCAAATGAACCTGCAAGCCCTGGAATGGACAAGCTTCCATCCCAGGCTGGGGCCAAGCTCTAAGCCAGTTTGGGATCCTGAGTGCCATCAGTACCATACCACCTTTCTCCCTCATCCCTCTCCCCTCCACACACTTTGAAGGTCACACTAGATGGAGGGAGATTCATTTTTATCCTATGACCTAATTTCCCTTCTCACTTACAGACAGTGACATTTTTCCTCGTGACAGATATTCCTGCTATCAGTTCCTGAGGTGCGTGGCTCAGAATTACTGCAATCCTTTCCTCTCCCATTGCATTCACCTTTAAGGTCACCCAGTTCTTGCAGTATGATGTTAAATAACATCTTCCATTTTTATGCCATTTTTATGCATCATTAACGTCTTTCCACTTCAGTCACTGTCAATGTGAAATCTAAAATCAGGGTCTCCAAGGAAGAGCTTTAGTGGTCTTCCTCCATCCCAATACTACTCCTCTCCAGGCCAGTACTTCTGGTTTCACCATGAATCATCACCACCTCCCCTCAGGTTCTTGGCTCTCCTTCTCAAGTGTGAAGATAAAGCAGAGGCTTAGGATGCAGCAGGTGAGTGAAAACAGATCATGCAACTGAATTATCTTTGCTTTTAACTGCCCATAGTGGATTGAACAAAGAAAACTAACAATTCACATGTGGCCCATCTGAGATGTTCCAGCTGTCTAACATTTCAAAACAGCTGGAGCCCCATTTTGTCTTTGCTTCAAAGTCCACATCCATTAGGCTCAACAAGGAGTAACAGGATGGTCACCCAAATGGGGAAAAATAGTTTAAATAAATTATAAAACCATGGAAATTTATTTTTCACCTGTCCTCCTCTGTATCATCTCTGTACTGCTCAGTTGTTCACTGAGCTGCCTTTTGCTTTACCAGCATGATTTAGGTGTTCCTCTATTTGAAATGCTTGTGGCCCTTATGGGGGAGGGATCCCTACCCCGGGCAATGGTGTGCATTTTGGTTAGTGGGTGTGCTCACATGGCCCAGGATAACCTAATGCTGGAATACCTTTGCTGAATGGGCCTCTCAGCCTGGAAATAAACTCTGTCAGATTTTGGTGTAGAAGAGACTAAAAGTTGACATCGCTTACAATTAGTGACACTTTAAAAAAAATTTGCAGGTATTTTTGTGCAAGAAAACATTCTTTCCTCTCTTCTTCATTTAGTCTCAAAGGAAGTACTTCATTTTAGGAGAGGCCTGGCTGCAATTTTCAAGTGAATGGATTTATTCTTGTGCTTTACTTAAAAAAGGAGTTGAAAACTTTACATACCAAAAATTCCCAAGAAGACAGCTGTCAGGAGGTGACATGTCGGATATGAAGTAGCTCTCCAGCTGGTCCCTGTCTGCATGCTGGGAGGGCATGTGGAGACATTTTTTCAATTGCTGTACTAGTTTGACATGTTCACAGTGGAAAATGATGTATCATTCTTGAGCCTTTGCTTGGTGGACACTTCAAAGTGCATTGGATCCTCATAGAGGAGTGCCCTATTGTTAATTGTTCCTTTCACATGTACATTGGGATGAACATGGCGAGAGCAGCGAGGAACAAAAGGGCTCCGGTGGCCTCTTAGAGAAAACCCCGTGCAGCTCAACCTGAGTCTGACCTTGAAAGGGTGGGTTGCTCTGCTTTTTAAATCCTGCTTGCTGGTTCATTGCCTTCTGGCACCCCACTGTTACCAGCTGCAGGGGAATGGGATGGCAGAGCAGTGAGCAGAGCAAGGCGTGGGGACCTCCCCCACCCCTGCCATGTGGTGCCCAAGGAGCCACATCCTGCACGAACATCCTTCTGGGAGAAGATGGGCATGGCTGTAGTGTAGGAGCTTGGCAAGGGCTTCTGCAGTGAGTGTATTGGAGGTGCTTGTTGTTATCCCCCAAAAAGCAGGCAAGTCACATCCACCCTCCTCAGTCCAACCAACCCTCAGGCCCAGAGCACAGCCCAGGGTTCTGGAGCTCCCATGATTGGATGTAGGTCTCATAATGCATGGCACGAGTTTCCCAGGCCTCTGAGGACATAGTTCATTAATATCCTGAGATAGTCTTTGATTCACAGGCATCTGTCACATATCTATCACTCTATCTCCCTTTTTCGGCCTTGGGAAACCAACTACCTTTAGTGAGAGACTTTGCCATGAAATGTGGTGTCCCAGGCTGGGTTTGAAAGCTCAAGCACAGGAGGGAGATTATTCCTGCAAAGAGAGACATGACCTCTTGGTGTGCATCTCTTTCAATGAGCTAGACAAAACCTCTCCCTGTAACCTCAGCTGCACAGAAGTGTCTGTGCAGGTCACATAGACACTAGGAGGAGAGAGGCACACCTGCAACTAGCAAATCAGCCACTGTGTTACAGCCCACCTTGGTGCCAACAGCTCTGCAGCACATTCTGTTGCAGGATGTCCTGATCCCAGGGTCTCCCTAGACCAGAAACACCTCAGCCTGGGCACCAGCACATGTGGCTCAGGCCAGACTGAGAGAAAAGGTGTGAACAGGGATGAGTGCAGCAATGCAGGGTTCATTTAGAGTCATCTCTGAGGCCTTTGCCCAGACTTTCATTATAATGGCACAGTCTGGATCTTGGCTTCTTCTGATGAAAATTGGATAAATAAAAATAAAGTAAAATAACAGTCAGTAAAATACTTGTAAAATGTAGCTGATTTCATCCCTCAGTGCTCAGGCCTTTGATGCCTCATATCAGTAAAGTAGATTTTACTTCCAAAATGACTTGGACTTCAGTCCCTGCTTTCCTCAGCACACATCTGTGTTTGGTTCAGAGCTGGCAGTATCTCCCTGATGATGGGTACACAGGTCCTGTGCCCCTATCCAGTCTTCCCATCCCCCAGGGTTCTGGGAACTGGAGAACAGGGGCAAAACTTCTTCAGCTGTGGGAGGCAGTGGGTGCTGGCTTGCATACAGGCTGCTGCCAGCTCTTTATCATCAGTGCACACCAAGGGCAGCTCTTCTGCTCTCCTTTTCCTTCAGCTCTAGGTTTCACTGTGCTTTTAAGTAATTGTCACCCCTTAGGGACAAGCCTTCGAGAAGGCAGAGGGCTCGCATAACTCTGGATCAGTAAAGGAAGCAGCTCAATTAGCATTTCACACGCCTTTTCTTCCCTCTCTTCTTACCTTCCCTGCAGCGGGCATGCTTTCCCCTTAAAGGATTGTCCTGTTTCTGCTCCTTGCCAGCGTTGGCAGGGTGACAGTAGTCGAGTGTGCAAACTTGTGCTATTGTCCCCAGGCCAGGGGGAGTCATGGAGACCCACTAATATGACACAGGAAAATGTTTGCTGATGGCAATTCTATGGGCTTTGTCTAACTCTTTCTCCATCATGACGACTCGATTTAAGTCTCTAACTGTTTGACTACAGATGCAAGAGTACTATCCAACTCCATCCTTTTGTTCGGGTAGTTTGAATGGGTAATTCAGCTTTTGTGTAACTCAATTGAGGGGGCAAACATAAAGACAAGATTCTTGAGCGCTCAAGCTCCCTTTCCATGGATATCTGCACATCTCTTTAGAGATTTGTTCCTTTCCTACCTTTTTCTGACATCATCCTCCCCTTAAAAAAAATGCTCTGATGGGGAACGGTTAAAAGTAGGCTAGTCCAGTCCCCCGTATTATATTGTCCTGTGCCAATGAAGCATGTTTAGTATCAGCCCCCAGACAGCTTTGGAGAATGCAGAGAAAGGGTTGTCTAAACTTTCCTAACTGATCTTCAGCATTTTTGCTTTGGATTGTGTAATTTTTAAATGAAAGGTTTCCATCGGGGTGAAGAGGATAGGGAGAATGGTAGAAATCATGGGGAAATGATTGTATTTATTAGCTGTCTTTCTGCGGCTGTCCCCATGGAGACAATTTGTGATGGCAAAGAATGTAAGGAGGGGAGGCTGATGCCTGATTGGGATGCTTTGTATTTGGCAAAGTGGCTTCTGATTGGCCTGGGAGAGCCCCGAACTCGCTGGAGTCGATATTCATTCAGCTTGCTCAAGTGCTTGCTAAACTACATCCAAACACTGGCGGGCCCAGGCTGCCTCCGCCGAGGTTGGCGGTGTGTAACCTGCCTAACGAGATTAGCGGGGAAGGAGTTCTCTCTCTCTCTCTCTCTCTCTCTCCTCTGCAGCGACGCAGCCGCCAGCACCGGTGAGAAAAGCTGCCGCACGCCGGGTGAGTGTCCGCGCTCGCTCCCAGGGCGGCCACCCCGGCTTCTGTCCACCTCAGCGCTCCCTAACAAGATTAGGCGCTGAGCTGGCTGGCACTTGTGAGCCGGTCCCCGTGCCGGTGTGTGCTGGGGCAGCAGTGCGGGGCGCTGGGCTGCGGGCACGCGTCCGCTCCGACAGCAGTTTTCCTGCGTGGAACCGAGCTGACGAACAACTTTGCGTGGCTGAGAAGTTTGACATGTCCCCCTACCCTCCCTCCGTTTGCTTAGTGCTGTTTGAACCAGCTTCTTGCTCAAAAGTCTGCCTGTCATGTTTCGCAGGTTTGCCAGGGTTTGTCTGAAGAAGGATTATAAACTTTTCATGGGAGACTCCACACGGTGCCTTCAGTGAGATGGCATCGGACAGCGAGGTAAAAACTCTACTGAACTTCGTTAACCTGGCTTCGAGCGACATCAAAGCGGCTCTGGATAAATCAGCTCCTTGTCGCCGGTCAGTTGACCACAGAAAATATTTGCAGAAGCAGCTCAAGCGGTTTTCTCAGAAGTACTCGCGGATCCCGCGGTGTCACCCCAGCAAGACCCCTGAGTGCGGCTGGCGCCGGGGGGCAGAGGACCGGACCCGCGGCCCCCAGCCCGAGGCACCTGACCCCGGCCCCCACGGCGGGGCTGCCGCCGAGAAGGTGATGCAGACAGCCGAGGCAGAGGAGAGCCTCACCGGGGAAGGGGTTTTGCAGGAACAAAAACCTGAGGCTGCCCGACCGGACCAGGTGCCCATGAGGAAGCGACAGCTCCCCGCGTCCTTCTGGGAAGAGCCACGGCCGGCGCAGAGCCTGACGGCCAGAGCCTTTCCTGCCAGCCCCGAGGGGCTCCAAGCCTCCAGAGACCCTCCTCCCTATGAGGGGAAGAAAAGCAGAAGGAGCCCAGACGCTGCTGGCCCGGAGAGCCCCCCTGACACTGTGCCCCATGCTGGGGAGAAGGACCCTGCCGGGGGCCTCTCGGGCCGAGTGGGTGCTTGGACCTGCTGCCCCTTCCCCTGCCCCGGGCCAGGCGTGTACCAGCCCCCGGGCGCGCTGACCCCGCCGCCCTTCCCGGGGCTGGGGCTGTGGAGGAAGAGTGCGGCCACGCTGCCGGCGGAGGTGCCGCACTTCTGCAAGGAGGCCGATGGGTCGGGGCAGAAACTCTACAGGCCCATGGTTCTGAAACCCATCCCCACCAAGCCCGCCATCCCCCCACCCATCTTCAATGTTTTTGGCTATCTTTAGCGGGGCGGGGGTGGGAGTCATGCCGAACACGACAGCTCCTGAGGGGGATTTGAAAGGCCCGGTCAGCCTTCGGGCATGAGCTGCTGGCAGCGCGGAGCGGCAGGCCGAGGAGGCCGGCGATCACACCCTCGGCCTCGTGGGCGGGCTGGAGGGCAGTAGTAACTGCTGGGAAGGTACTTGGGCCGCACTTTCCCCTCCGTGCACGAGGGTAACTCGGGAATAAACCCTGCGAAGCCGGTGGCATGCAGCATGAGGCACACCAGGTCTCTTTCATCGATGGGCATTGTCTGCGGCGAGCGGGACCGCGGGCCATTCATAGCTGCACTTGTAACACCTAGGAGACCTCCTCCAGGTGGGAACATCTTTCTGGGCCCTGCCCTGCGGCAGCAGCAGTGAAATGAAATGAATTGAATTAAACGCATTCAAAGAGTTTTTGTACTTTAAAGTAATTCCAGAGAAGTCAAGATATTCAGGTCGTTTCATTTTGCATGCAAGAGACTGGAAGGATGGTATTTGATATAAAAACCACTTGTCATTGATTTAAGCTCTTGTTGTATGTAAACACTGAGAGAATTAAAAGAAAAAAAATAAGGGAAAAAATAAGGTAATTTTATTTTGGTCATTCTGCAAATGCAGTCTGTTTAGTTTTGCCCCACTGGGTAGACACGGGTTTGATTTGCAACTGCTGGGAAGATATGAGGGCTGAAATCTCTGCCTTTTCAGATTGATACAAATCAGAAGTAATTCTTCTGGGGTTAGGATATTAGCTAGTGCTAAGCTGGTGCAAATGGAAGCAGGATGAATTTCCACAACAGGAATTGCCCTGCATCAACAGAATAAACGAGGAATTGTATTAGTTTAGTTCAAGACCATTACCTATGATGGAAGAAAAAAAGGAAAGAATAGACTGCCTTGATTTGTGGTTGAGAGACATCTTTTGTTTTGCCTGATTTTAAGATGTTATGACAAGACCTGGCTGTAAATGTTTTGTCTAGTATTTTCCTAATTTTTTTTAACAAATTGGGATTGGAGAATTTATTAGGAAGTGTTTTTAAGTTAGCTTTCTCTAAAGCCATGGAGAAAATTCCCATGTTCTAAGACACAGAACATGAGATATGAGAGGTTTGATACTGCAGGCTTATGTATCTATTTAGTTATACTGGAGTAAATCACCGAAGTCAAGAGAAATATATTTTGGGAGGAAAAAGGGCCAAAGAATAGATCCCCGTGACCTCCCAGGATCTGAACCTGCTGTTGCTGAAGCGAATGGGAACTTCTCCCAGGAATCAATAAAAAGTGGCCTTGATTGGTTTGGTCTCTGACTAGCATAGCTCTCTATGACTCCTGATAGCTCTACAAGGGGAAAACCAGAAAACGCTTCATTTGACTGCACTGCAGTCATTTAAAAATTATAATCTGAAGCAATTGTAGAGTATAATTTTGTGTCTTCTGATGGCTTTGGTATTATACAACCAGGTTGCAACTTTTATTAAGATATGAACTACCCCTGGGATTAGCTCAGTTGGTTAGGGCCTGGTGCTAATAAAGCCAAGGTTGTGGATTTGATCCCTTATGGGCCATTCACTTAAGGGTTGGATTTGATGATCTTCGTGGGTCCCTTCCAATTTAAACTATTCTGTGATTCTACTCCCAGGCTAAAAGTGGTTTACTCTTTCCCCAAGCCCCATATTCCACCAGTGTTCACATTGGAAACAATGTCTGTAATGTGTTTGTAGTGCAGGCGAACAGTAGAAATAGAGATAACTTTCATTGCTTTCTCCCCGCTATGGCACTTGGTATGTGTCAAGCCAGTATAGACCATACTTGTAGGAGAGAGAGCAGGAAATGTCTTTGGTAGAACATACCTGTAGCTACATGCAAGGCATGAGGTGCTAAAGTGCTAATCTAGGGGTTAAAGGTGTCAGGTTAGCTGTTGATCCAGAAGTGAAGATAGGAACATACTTAGATGCCTTTCCCTTTTTTGGAAAAAATCCATGAGGATACTCTGTCCCTCTCCAAAAGGAGAGTAACAGAAACCAGAGCCATTGAAGTTAAAGGTAGGAGAACAATTTACTGACCTGTAGGAAGGGAGGTTTTTTACATGAAAATGGGGGGGCTTTTCTCATGTCAGTAGCTGTGTTGTGTAATCCAGATGCAGCCAGATGCTGAACTCGGTTTCAGTGCTATGAATGCAGAGCAGCCTCCTTGGTATTGGTCTGGATTTCCATCTGGGTGGCCAGACCAGGTCATGGAACGAACTACTGGTATTGCAGTAGTTGCTGTGCTCAAGTGTTCCTTCTTGAGTTCATTAGGGAAATTTCAAAGTGCTGTGGATCACACCAGAATAAGGATTTCTATAAAAATTAAAATACTTGGCAAAATGGATAGCCTCTGTATAAATTTTATTTCTGAAGAAATCCAGAGAAAGAAGAGAATTAAAACCAAGTTTCTGTCTTTTGAATATGAAATTCCTAGTTTTATTTTTTCCTTCTTTCAAACTCTTTTTTATTTGAATGTATATTGCTGCACATTTTCCATGTAGTAGAATAGTGTGTTTTAAAGTTATGATGAAGGATTGAAACAGACCATTCTAAATGACCTCTGGCTCAAATATTTATGTTCCTACACTCAGATTTAAACTAATGTTACTTTTTCAAAATCCTTTGTGACGTGGAAGTTCCCCCCCACCCCAGCCCAAGGCAGGCAGTGGCCCTTGCTGGGGCTTTGAACTGGAGCAGCAGTGAAGTAAAACACAAACGAACAGAAGACAATTGTTAAGTATATTCAAAATCCCTGAATAGGGATGTGTGAGACTTTCCAAAAGGTTTGCAAATAATAGCAACTCTGCCTCCTCTCTAGCAATGCTTATTGTTCTCTCATCCCTGAGGTTAACAACAGAACTATTAATTGTTCAAGCTTGGATAGATTCAGAACTTTACTGGATATTTTTGTGTTTGGCTGGTCGATGGTTGACGTTGCTATTCAGGACAGCTGATAGTCCTTAAGAATCTACTTGTTTATTCATACTTTGTTTGAAAGAAGGAAACATAACGTTTGAGAGCTGCTATTTACTAGAACAGGGCAGATTTAAATTTTAAAAAACACAATAGCTTTTATAAATAATGGGAAGGGGGAGGTAAATGAAAAAACTTTCATACAAAATGAAATTTTAAAAAATCAAAAAAGTGCACAAGAACATCAAGTGAATTGCACATGTTGCAGTAAAAAAAAATACAGTAACCTGGTAATGAATATTCCTAGAACATTTCACATAAAGTCTTTGTCTCTGGAGGAGTCTAACTATCACACTCAGTGAAACAAGCTGCTTTACCTTGCACTAGAATTACTGTTCTGCTTACAAAGCATGGCTTGCCTGGGTTTTGGAGTATTTTTCTTTTCACAGTAACTTGCAGATAGATGCATTAAAGGCACATTGAATTTGTGCATATTCAGTATTGTGCACAAAATAGTATGTCAGTGACTGGAGTGGAGAAGTAGTGGGCTCCATTTCAGTGCAAATAAATGTAAACTGAGTGTGTGAGGGTTTGCTTTAAAGATCAAGCAGAAAGGACTTAATAACATTGTTATTACCACACTCCCCCTCTTACAGATAGACTCTTCTCACCTCAGTTTCTGTACACAGCATGCACTTACCCTTCCCACAGTTGTGTTATGTTCCCATCAGACCAGTGCTCTCTGGCTCAGTGACTTCTGCCCAGGACAGATTGTTGACTGCAGCCAGGACATGGGTCTCCCAATAGAAATGAAGGTCTCTTGAAGAAGAAATGTGCTGTCCATATTTATCCCATTCAAACCCAGTTTCAGCTTCTCCAAGGACATAAAAAGAAATAGCTACTTGATGGACTTTTGTGGACACAAAAATGTTGGCTTGGGAAATTCCCAGTTTGGGATACTTACGAAATCCCACTCCTGGAGTTATACATGTACTTGGTGATTGTGAACCCTTTTACCTGCCAGGGTCTCCAGGGCTATCACTGCACACCAAACTCTGAAGTGGTCTCCACCAATCTCTGTCTGTATCCACCATCCCCTACCACTATGCTTTGTTATGCTTACTTGATTTCTGTCAATGTAAGACCCAGACCTTTGTTGTTCAGCCCCAGAAAGTGAGAGATGAATGAACTCCACAGTGATTTTCTGTCTCTCCAGGTACTGCTTACCAATACAGTGCCTTTACTGGCAGAACTGATATAGTGATTTCTTGTTCCCCATCCTTTTCTATCCACCCAATATTTTTGTAACCGGAACCAAGTCCCTGTTCACACTGCAGGAGGCAAGCGAATAGATCCTAAACTGGTAGTAAAGGCAGTTACTGGATGAGACTTCGCCAGTGGAGGAATCTCAGCTGAATTTCCAAAGCTTTACAAGAAGATCAGTGTTCAGTGTGAATTGAAACTCTGTTGGTTTTTCAATTTTTGCATTTATAAAGGGGACAGCAATGAACAGAGTAAACAATCCTGTAACCAGTCGTTTTTCTGCTCACATCCTGTCCCACAAGTGATGAACACATTTCACACAAAGTCATCACAGTCTGTGTGCCCAGACAGATTGTATTACTTGTATTTGTGCAACACACTTTAGTCCTGTGTTAAGGTATGAAACTCCACACAAATAAAACTCAGTGCAATGTATTTTCCCTAGTTAGATTTCTATCATATTCCATGGAAGCTATGCAGACCAACAAACAAAACCAGGTCTGTAAGGTCTCTGGTGGGGACTCCAAGCAGACCATGGTGCACAGCTCCTCTGTCACTTAAGCTAAGGAGTGTGCTTCTAGCATAAGATCTTCAAAGATGTAGTTCCAAATTTAATTTCTTCCATTCTTTCTTGGGTGCCCAGTGAGGAATAAAGCACTCATCAAAGCAGTTCAGCAAGTCACACCTGTGAAGTGATCTGTAGTCACTGCCAATAACTGTTCATGGTCTCCTTGGCCTCCCCAGCTGTGAGGGAATGTGACTTGTTAAAAACTTCAATAAAAGAATTTCACGGACAATTATAGTGGTTCAGCAGATAGATGGTGACTTGTTAAGCTGCCATAAATCAGTTGTGGATCTGAGCTGTAAATAGGTGACCTAATTTCCAAAGAAGCTGAGATAATAACTTTCATCAGCGTAGAAGGATGCTAATAGATACTTCAAACTTCCAAAGTCAGAAAATTCAGGGCTAAATTCTGAGACATTTTTTCTGCCTCAGTAATATCTGATACTGAATATGATTTCCCTGGTTTAAGTGGAACAACACCTGGTGCAAGCAACTTGGCATTGTTTAGGCACCTGAATAAGGATTTGGAAACTTAATTCTGGGTGTTCATTTCCATAAATTTTGCAGTTTGAATTCAATAATTTTGAAATAATTTCTCTTACTTTCAATCATGGTATTGTTACAGCCACAGAGGTCCAAGGAGGTTGGAGAGGCTGGTTTCTTATCTCTGTAAGATCTTCTGGGGGAGGAAGAGAATGAGTTGGTTCAGCAGTGTTGCCTCTCTCCTTTGCATCACTCTCTGTTCCTGCTCCTCTAGGGCTTTGTTCTGTTCTGACACCAGCTTCATGAAAGCATAAACCTACTGTTTACAGTGCAGCTACTTCTAATTTACACCAAAAAAAAAAAAAAAAAGAGCTTAGGGTTGCTTTCAAATCCCCAGTCTAGGAAATTCTCTCAAGCAAAATTTCACTTACTTCCTATTGCAAACATAATACAGAATGAACTGTATTCACTATGTGCAAATATAATTCTTCCATCCTGCTTAAATAAACTGACTTTTAAAGGATTCAGCATTTCTGGATTTTAGTCTATTAAAGAGTTCTGAGATTTGAAGGTTCAGAAATCAAGTACTCAATAAGAAAGGTACAAAAACTGAAGTAAAAGTGTTATCAAGGTGGTGTCAAAATATCAGAGAATTAACAACCAACACACTTAGCAGAAGTCCAAACAATAGAATAGAAACTATAATATAAATTTCAGTCGGTGAAGGTAATGTGATTGTTTTTCCAGATACATTGATTCTTGACAAGTTCTGAGTTGTGACCACGGCAATGATGCTACCCTCCACCACAGCTTCAGGACACTTTTGAGTTCCTCACTGATACTTGCTTCAGCACTACTCATTTGTCAGTGTTGGCTTTCATTTCTTCTTCTTTGCAGACTAAGATCTGAGGTGAATGGTGTGTGTTTTCTCTTGAAAAACCTAACAGCAGTCTCCTGTGTTGGCTGTCTCCTCCATTTGCTTCTCACTCATGCTTCCAAAGCACAATTCTCTTAGGTTAGTCACGGAAGCGTGCTTGACCAAGCCAGCAGCAATTCCTCCCAGGTGTGCACCTGTGCCACGGTGGTGACACCAGGTGCCATGCTGGGAAGCTGCTGCATATCCAGTGTGCCTGGTGTCACTGTGAGTAATTGTGCTGTAAGTACCGGATCAGTCTGTCTGGCAGAGGCAGCGTGTCAAGGAGCTTAATGCGGTTTCTCCCAACCAGGCTCCGTACCTTGATGCGGCAAAGGTGGGAAAGAGGTCGTGGAGGTTCTGAAAGACAGGAGGGTCAGAAACATGAGCAGAACAGGTTTTTACCTGAGGGACTTGAGCTCAGCTTGGGCGGAACAGCGTCAAGAGGAAAATGGGAGAAGGAAGAATGAAAAAAGGGGCCTTTTTTCTGTAATGAAGGGACAATGTGTCTGGGATTGGTGGCAGATCATCTATTCTGAGGCATGACATGGGGAAGGATGTGGGGCTGAAGGATGAGGTGCTGTACCCATCTCAGCCATAGCGATGAGCTTTCTAGGAGGATTTAAACAAGCCTCTTCAAAGTGTTCAGCCTTTCCTGAAAAGAAATGCAATACTTAACAAATCTAGCTTGATGCCAGAAAACTGGTTCTGATAATATCTATGAAAGACATTTTCCTGAGGGCAAGGATATTAGGAGAGTGGGATATTAATAAAGGCTTTAAAGGCCACTGGTGCCTGCTAGGCTGCTGTGGAGATAGCTGTGCTGCCCACTCATCCTGATCTGACTGAACCCCAGCTACATCCAAATGGACCTTTCTGCACTGCTGTGCCCATTCCCAGTGGGTCAGATCCGTGGCTGGCGTGCATTTCACACCACAGGGCCAGTGACACCCCAGAAATTTCTGACTCTCATACCTGGTCAGTCACAGCAGGAAAATCCTTTCAAGTTTATGGGATGAATACTAAGAGGAGATGGTGACTGAGGTTTTGAATCCAACAGTGGGACTATTTGTGCCAGATTCTTTTCTGGGAGACCATACCTGCTTTTTCTTTAATGACAGCCCAGTCCTCATAGCTGTCAATATGCTCCTTGAGCCGGGAACAGAGCTGGACATTACCCACATAATCCAGAAGAACATCGATGATCGGCCCAGCCCAGCGGCTTATCTCTGGAGTAGACACCATTTCACAGAACTTCAAGGAAAAACAGATTGGCTACCATCAGTGGGACACAAATGCACTTGTGGAAACAGCAATTGCAATAGCCCTGACAGCTTTGATGGTACCCCCCTTCTACCAGCTGTGAAGGCAACCACCAGTTCCCCTTCAGAAAACTTCAACTAAAGCCTGTTCTTTTCCAGCTGAGGGTAGAACCTCCTCTTTGCAATCACAGGATGACACAAATCCCTGGCAAAGTCCTTGCTCTGGAGCATGGAATAATGCTGAATTGTTTACAAGTCCTAACATCCTGCTTCCACAGAAATGCAAGGGCAGAGGAACTTTGCCCCAAGCTAGTCAGGGGCTGCTGAAAGGTCCATGCAGTCTAGGGCCCTGTGACTAGCATCCTGGGTCCTTTCCTTTCTTGGGTAGGACTCTGTGGGGCAAAAAGGAATCTTAGGGAAAGAGGGAGAATCAGAAGAGTGCAGCACCTCCTGCTTCTTGTGAACCTGCTAGTATCTGCAGCTTTGGGGGACCAAAGATCTTACTAGAAACCAGTCTGGAGAAGTCTCTGCACAGATGAATCCCAAGCCATTGTACTCATGTAAGAACTATCCCGGGCCTAATAGAGGGGCGCCTTCCTTACTCAGTCCTGGATCATACAAATTTTCTATTGTCTCCAGAGTAAGATGCAAGAGTACCCAAATCCATTTAATGGAGGGCTTCTTATGGAGATACTGAAGAATAGACTTAAGGACCTGATTTTAAGCAGTCTCATTTTAAAAAAATCTGCCCACTTTAGTCTAAATATGTATATTATACCAGTCAGTGTCATCTGTCTCTCCTAGGATTCTGCATACGATGAAGATATCTGTGGACGTAATCTGCATGCAAGCAGTCAGGAACTTCAACATGAATTAAATCATGCTGTGTGGATAAGAAGTCAGGCACATGGCCAGATCCTATTGAATGATGGTGGCTGAAGCACCATCCATCAACTTAATTGTTCAGACTGTCTGCAAACACCTTAAGCCCCCACCAAACAGGAAAGAAAATGCACCAGCTTAAAGCTCTCTCGGTTTAAATTCCTGTAACTAGATAAAATTTGATTATTCATGCATGAGTCCTAACTCAAAATCATTAAACTCTTGTGTGGATACTCTTATTCAGAAATAAAATTATATTAGTTCACCTAGTAAAATAGAGCTGTGGAAAATAAGGTTATTTTGTTCAAGGCGAGAGCATTCACAGAGGTGTTTACTACTCTTCTGACTCTTATTTTTCACTGAACATCACCATGTAATGTTTCCCAGGACAACTAGAGACAGTAATGTCAGAAGGATCGTTGTGGACAACCCACAGTTTCCCACCTGGGCTGCTTACAGGAAGTGCAGTTTTGTATATCTGACTGTCACTCTCTGGTGTGTGTCACTCCCATGCAGTTTCCATGGGAGGCACAGGCTGGGCACCTGCACTACCACTTCCTTGCAGTAACTGCTTTATTAGAGTGAAATAAAGATGTGTGTAGGGCCATAAAACACTGGATCTTACTTGGTCTCTTGTCTCCATCAGAGACCTTGCCTTCCTTTTTCTCTTTTTCCCTGTTCACAAGCTTGGCTTACAGAAACATCTTCTGGAATAAACACGTTTCAAAGCACGTTGCAGGAAAATAAGCATAGCAAAATAAAAATAATGCAAAACTGCAACACCAGGCAGTCGGATTGACTCAGGGACAAAGTGGCTCTGAGCCGGCGTTCTCGGCAGAAACCCGAATGCCCTCTCGTGGCAGTATGGTCCTGCTGTCCGTCCCACCTTCCCGGGATCAACAGCAGTTTTGGAAACATGGAGGGAGTCAGCAACCATTTTTCTGTGTTCACTTTCTCCAGGACACGTTGATTTAGTAGCATCAGTGATGGTTTATATTTGTGCATTTTCCAAATCCAGTTATAGTAGTTCATAGTCTTTATAAAGACTAATAATTCAGATTTATTATCATTACATAATCTTACACAAGAAAGTAGAAAAAAATCCTTTGTGTAGAGAAGGCTGTAGTTTCGTATCATCCTCCATATTTCAGAATATAAACCATATCATGACTACATATCGTGAAGTTACCACACAAGCCTCACTTTCATTAGCCAAAACCCTAGCAGGAAAAGCAAATTAAAAACAGTATTACAGGGAAGGTATTACTTTTTTTAATGTGTGCATCTGTCCTCACTGCTTTCTCTCTGGCCACAGATAAAATTTTATACAGTTTTTGCTATCTCTGCCTCATGTGATACGACCTTTAGATGTGACTCTTTTGTCTAGTATTTTCTTAGGCAATAGTTCCAGGTGAGATCCAGAAGGAAGTAGTTTTGAGTGGCTGGGATACCATAGAAGGCTACAGATAAATTCTCTCTACTTGTCTTGGAATCTCATCTCCCTGTTCACTCAGTGTACTACCATATCACAGATCAAGAACTAGAGATGATATATTTTATAAATTTTTCTTTGACAAAAAATATGGTATCCTAGAGGAATTTTGTTGTGACAAAGACTCTTGAGGATAAAGCCCTGTTTCGGGTAAGAGATTATTGTGATGGACTCTTACATTACTGGAGAGTAAAGTCTTTTTGAAGACAGGACTGATAAAAAGGTCGAGATTTCCTAGGATCTTTTAATGTTTTCCTTTATTCTTTCCATCACCAAAGAACATATATTGGTAACCATACCTTCAGGATTCTTCTGAATCCCTCAAAGCTGCACTTAAACTAGATAGAAACTGATTGATTTCTTCCCCAATTCTTTGCAAAATAAAAAAACTGCCATGTTGAGATTTCATTTTTGTGTAGCATGTTGAAAGACAGCAAGTTTTGAGTGGATCATTAGGTTTTGAGATACATTTTGAGATATAGAAATCAGAAAAAAGTATAATCTAAGATAGTGCAAAGTCCTTTAAGGGATTGAGAGTCCCATTCCAGCCCAATGAAAGCTGAGCCCAGCTGCGTTTTAGAAAGGACTGCAAAGATACATGTATAAAATGTAGATATCTAAAGCCTATAAGTGGCTTTGAAAATATGAAATCATGGACTTAAATCTCCTAATCTCTTGTGAAAACATCAAATATAACTCAGTCACATAGCTAATGTAATAAGTTATGCTCTCTCTCCATGACTGCTTATCCAGTAGACTCAGAAATTGCAGTTGTTCACATTCACTAGTTTACCCTCACAGAGTGAAGCACAGGACTGTTTTCATGTAGCTAGTAGCTAACATTCTGTATCAGACCAAACATATCCTACAGGGCAAATTAAAAAAGAAAGTTTCTACCACCCATATGCTATCATCCATATGTTTGTCAGGAGAATATGCCTCAGTCCTGGGACCTCAGGTCCAGAGGAAAAGAGCATTGTAGAACTGTTGGTAAGACTGTCAAAATGACTACAATTCACTGTAAATTCAAGCTATGGCCACAGTGGCTGTTGCCTACCTTCCTGTGGTCATTGGACACAAACTTGGAATATTTTTTCTGTAAATAAAGTAGGGATAATGGCATTTTCTCTCACAAAGCAGTTGGAAGAAAAAAATACACTAAAGTTGTCAAAACCCACTGGTAGTTGTTCTGAGAAGTCCTGTAGGTAGAGTAGGCAGTGCTTACCTGTACTACAGTTGGCTCCCTAGTCACCTGAGGATCATTAAGTCTTTCCCGCCTGTAATTTAATGCAGGATGTGGGCCATTTCCGTACTGACACTCAAAACAGGAAGCTGCATCACAGCCCAGATCCAGGAGATACTTCAGCACAGAAAGGTACTTCATTGAAAACATGATGGTAGCTGGAAATGTGGTGGGATGACTTGATATGTAGGCATCGATGTTTGCCCCATGGTCAAGAAGCAGTTTCATGGTCTTCAGGCAGCCATGGCGGATGGAGATGAGTAATGGGTTGATGAGGTCAACATTGGGGTTGGCTCCAGCTTGCAGCAGCAGCTCTGTGGCATAGATGTTGTTGTTAAAAACAGCAAAGTAGAGCGGTGTGGTGCGTCTGTCCTCGTAAAGGCAGGACCGCTCATCAGAGAGGGCAGTGTTGACCTCGTAGCCAGCCTCTATCAGCTCCTCCAAGATGTCGTCATTGTTGCGCTCGGCCGCCAAGTGCAGGGGGCTGATGCCGCTCCGCTTGACACGGGTGCGGCTGGTCACAGGGATCAGCATGGACACAATCCTGCCAGGAGGAGACTCAGTGAGCAGCAGTGAGCTCTAGGGGATCTACCACCCTACAGCAAGTCAGAGCTTTATGATTATACCCGTAAGGCAGAGCCCACTAACTGGGGTACAGGAGCCCCTCAGAGAAACCAGAGTGCAAACCTCAAACTTGTCAGCAACTCCCTGTGCACCTACCTTGCCAAAAATGTGTGTTGTGTGACCTTCCCCTTTCATGGGGGAGCGCATTTTTTTGAGATTATCACCCAGTTTCTGTGATGTAATGGCAACTACAGGGGCAGTTACAAGGAAGAGATGACATGCTGGCACTCACCCACCCTGTTGTAATTTCTCTTAGGTTCGTCAGCCCAAATGGCAGATGACCAGCCAGGAACTACCAGATATTCTGCACCTTCATCATCATGCTGTGGTAGGACAGGAGGAAATGGTGCACAACCTCCAACCTGAGGTGCCAGCAGAGAGAATGTATCTCCCCTTCACAGGGTTTGCTTTACTGCTCAGCAGAGAAGGGTGCCAACACAGAGTGCTGTCAGGTCTTGTGGGTCACAGCCACAGTAATAGGCTTGACACTAGACAGGAGGTGAAACCCCGTGTCTACAGGACTGAGCTAGGATAAACTAGAGATTTGGTTCCCAGGCCTTCCCTATTAGATTTTGCAATTCAGTTATTACCCTGCATTGGTCCCTATCCTGCAGGCCTACACTGTGCAGCTTTTGGCTATGGCAAATTCATGAGACTATCGATGTCCATCCCAGATCACAGGGAGCCAAAAAGACAATTAGTAAAAGGGAGAAAAAGAAGTAAAAATATTTTCCAGGCTGGTTTCTGTGTTTCAGCTGAGGGAGAAAAAATGTGCAGCCAAGTCCTAAACCCCAGTAATGAGGGATTGCTACTGGGAAGCGTGATGTGGCCTTAAACACAACAACATAAATCAAGCTGCTCTAATATGTAATATGAATTTCAAGTATATGATGAACAGGAGCCCTGCAGTCACAAACCCATGATCATTTTTATGTCTGCACAGGTGTCAGTGAAGCTGCATGACCAACCCTATGGCTTAAACCTTCATTTCCTGCTCATAAAGTTGGGTGATATAGCTAAGGCCCTAGGTTGATTCTGTAGATACAGACAAGTCTCTTCAAGCTACTTTCAGAAAGAGCCTAGGGATCATCCAGCCTGAGTCTGCCTGCTGTGTCAGGAGTTGCCCACACTTCCTTTGTAATATCTGTATGGAGGGTGATATCTTAAATAGGAACTTGTGTGTGCTGGGAAGCCAAGCACACCTTCCCTGCCTCTTTTCCTCCCATGCAGACTACTCTGCCTAGCAGTCAACAGCTCTGGTGACACACAAACATGCAAAGCTCAGTTTCCTACCATGTAGTGTGTCTCCTTTGAAATGCTGCATATCTTCAGCTTGGCTGCAATGGCTAGTCCCAACACTGGGCCCTCAAACATATATTTACATAATGGACTAAGCCAGTAAAACCTTTGTCTGTGATGGTCTTGTGATCCTGTAAATGACTGAGCCTCCAACACTCGCAGGAGCTGAAGTAAGGGTTGAAGATACATAGCATTTTACAGGATTATGTTCCTATTTACATGATGGACTGTTGATGTCTCCAAGTTACATCTACATCTCATTTTTAAACAAAAAGGCTTTTTAAATTATGTAAATATCTTGGGAAAATAAGTACTTTTTTTTTTTCTCGAAGCAGTCACACTGATTTTCCAGCACTGTGACACTTGCCAGGGAGCAGGAGGGTTGGGTGCTAGTGAGCTGGCAACTTCCCACCCTCAGCAAATGTTCTGTAAGAGCCTAATAACAAAAAGGGCACAGAGCACTGTGAGGACACTACGCCAAGTACCAGCATTACTCATCCCATGATCAAATGTTTTGAAGATTTAAGGGTCTGTTTTGTTCTTTCCCTCCAGCATGTGTGCTTCAGCCAGATCTTCACATCTGAGTTAAAGAGGCCCTGCATCATTTCTGTCTGCAAGGGGAACCTGAACCTCGTTGCATGGGTGCCACACTGAGGCTCTGCCTCCAAATGCTGCAGTGTCCTAGAGCTCAGTACAGTCCCTGTACCCCACATTTATTTTGGTATGACAAGCAGGAAGCATCAAATTTTTACCAGGTTAATTGTGTAGCTTGAACCTGTGTCTCTTGCTCACCCTCTAGAGTGGGTCAGTTCAGTAATATGGTGCCTCTGGAGCATTTCCTAGAGGGAGAATGCAACTCAAGTGAAGGTAGCCAAGGCCAGACAAATCAGACCACATCCCATGTCTGTCACAGCAATGAGCTTCATGTACAGTTTTTAAATGGTGCCAAGATTTCCCTAATCCCTGACACCTGTTTCTGTGTTTTCTATTTGTTAGGGATTATATGGAGGAGGAGGCAGAGCATCCTTATTGTGAGCATGCCAAGAGTTTACTGACTTGTATTTACTTAATAAATTGTCCACACTTCACGCAGCCTTCTCTTCTCAACATCTCAGTTCTAAGAGGGAAAGAGTTAAATGACTGCTCGTGATTGTACTACAGCTTATGAGATGACCCTTATGAATTTCAGGTCAGTATTGACAAGGTGTCCTTTAAAATAAACAAACACCAAGCAACAAGAGTTGACAGTTGAGCCCTGGGACCACATTCTTGGCTTTTTGATGGTAGGGAGCCTTCGTGCTCTGGCAAAAAGTTGAAGTGTGGAATTCCTGCAGAATTATGTACTAAATCTGCAGGAATACAGAGGTCACCGTGAAGGGTGTTATTTTACTGAATACCAGAGGAATTAAGAGTGATAAGCCAAATGGGCTAAAGTTTTGTCATTTAGATAAATATTTATAAGAGAATGTATTTTTCTTTTGTCTTTCTTTTCTACTTAGTTTGCAGCAGTTGTGCACAAAATTTGTGCTCAGTCTTTTACAAGTGAAGGAATGCACAGTTTGAACTAAATTCTGATCTCATTTGTGCTGCTGGTTGTTGGGAATAATACATATGAGCCCTAAATCAGGCCCTTGCTTTCATAACCCAAGGGTGAACTCAGGTGGAGTTTCCATGTAAATTTCTTTTCAGGTCAGAGTGTGAGACTACTGAGGGGAGGGAAAGATTCAGAGACTTGGCCCATACTCTGTATACAAATTGGATTCAGATCAACTTACTGTACTTTCAGATAAACTTCTTAGAAAGTGAACAACTGAAGCTGAGTTCTGTCTCTCACACAAGAAAATTACTTTATAACTCAAACCCTGGAGAAAAATTTGAATCATACTTATGTTAGTCAGTGCCGGGTATTCATGTACCTGATGCAAGTGTATAAACCTGTTACATAAGTTGACACTGAGATGCCCTCTAGAATACACAGCTTGCACAAGGAACCAGACCGACTCCAACTGCAGAAAATTAATATCCTCAGGTTTATAAAAGTGATTTGAGAAGCTTAATTGGCATTCCCAAGCAAATCTAAATGCTAGAACGAAAAACATTATGGGAAGGTGTAGTGATGTTGAAAGCTTTTATTCCTGAGATACTGTGAAATATGTAGGAATCCACTTGAGCAGTTCTCTGCAAAGATAGCTGTCCTGTCCAGAAACATCACTGCAGTTGGACAGACACTCTCATTAGCCTGTTGTAGAAATATTTTGGTAGAAACTGTGATAGTCAGAAGAGTCCTCTACAGTCGCCAAAGGGGTCTGTTACTGCAATGAAAAATTAGCTGTGGATCACTCACTCTTCCAGCAGTGAGGGATTAAAAGCAGGAACTAAAACTTGCTCTAGGATCAGAAGTAAATGCTATGGAGTTCAGGCTCAGAAGCACACTGCATCAGGTTACTACTTACATGACAATGCAACATCCCATCCCCAGACAGAATCTTCGAAATTGATATTCTTTATCACAGCCTATAGTTTGTCACTTTCCTAGAAAAACCTCTGTTTCAGAGGACTGGTACTTCTACCTGATTTCTGCTTATTTTTTCCACTAGTTACTTTTCTCCCTGTTTAAAAAATATGCTCAGCTCTATTCCAAACACATTTAATTTCAAAAAGAAAGCAGTGAGCCTTTTTATGAATTTGTCTGTTACAATTAAGAGTCATTTAATTACTCACTAATAATATATATTTTCCAGACCATTAGAAATTCTTGTCCTTCTTTTATGAAGTCTTTAAAGTTTCCTGAAAGGTTTCTGAAAGGAAGAATATCAGAACTGGACACCATATTCTAGCAACAATCTCACTAATGCGCTAGAGATCCACTTAACCGCTTCCTGCTGTCAGGATCTGAATTATTGTTTAAAAACCTCAACACACCAGAGAGAATCCAGCATCTTCTGCTTGTGCAGAAGAATCACAATGGGCTCATGTAGGAAACTGATTGCAAATCATGCTGCAAAAGCAGAGCTAACACTCCCCACCAATACTTTTTCTATTATATTTCAAGAATATTTTGAGGACTTCAGTTTAATTCACTTCCAAGATACATGATGTTATTTAGAAGTAATAGGTGATGTCTAGGTAAAATTAAAGGAATCTTTTACCCCACATTCCTGCTCACCCCATCCCATCCCAGCCTCCAAACACACTCTCCAGTTTATAGTTTCTAGCCTGAGCTCTGCAAGCAGAAAGCCCACTTCTCAGCTGGTATCTGCCTTGCTCACATTGCTCAGAATTAGTTCTGGGACATTACATTCTCCTTTTTGTAAGGACTTTGAATTCCTGTCTAAAAGATAAAACCATGAAACTAACTAAAACTTACTCGCAAATCCCTTTTTTGGCTGCTATGTGAAGAGGTAACAGTCCATCCTTATTGGCTTTGTTAGCATCTGCTCCTTGGGACAAAAGAAACTCCACAATAGGCACATGTCCATTTTTACAGGCTTCATAAAGAGCAGAGGCATTATCACTGGCTTGTGTATTTATATCAGCACCTAGGAAGGAAGAAAATCTTTTAGCACCAAAAGGTTAAAATTACATGCTTTGAATTAACACTTTTATTTCCATGACACTGGAGCTACAAAATGTGCTGGATGGGGATGTGAACACAGTCATATCAGAGGTGGCACAGTCATATCAGTTATACACCTTTATATCATAGATTTACATTGGTTTATAATATGATGGGAATTTTATGAGGGAAAGTTTATCAGGGGTGGCAACTGTTAAGTCTCAGTCATGAGCCCAGGCTGTATCAGCTGTAGCTCAAAGGTAAAAAAAAATTTAAATGGGCTGTTCTTTATATGGCATGGCCTTTCTTTCAAACACAATATTTCCATTAATATTTATGCGTTTACACTATGTATATGTGCTATTCCTGAGTAGGAGTTTGGACCAGATTATCTTAATAGGTGCTCTCCAAAATTCTATGGATATCTATTTATGCTATATATTTATTTATATGTATCGTTTATACCCTACATAGTCATACTGTTCAGTATTACACACATTTATAGTATTTATACTACTTTTTAATTTTAGTATGTATCCAGGCTAAAATAGTACTCTATGAAATGACATCTGCATGGTGCTGTTCAACAATTCTAGACAGGTTTTATTTGGGAGCGTCTTAATCAATGAATATTGCATCTCAAAACCCAGCACCTGAGGCCATATCTCCACTTCGTGAGGGTTGGGGTTAGGCTAAAATGATAAGTTTTACTGCAAAAAAAGAGAAATATTATCAATGAATGAAGATTATTTGGGAATTTTTGTCTTGAGCTCTAATGTGTTCTTTGCTTAACAAATAACATGCAAGTATAAAACAAGACAATACTTTTTTGCCATAAACAATATGGAATCTAGCTTTTCCTGTTGTAGATATTTAAGGCTCTTAAACCTGGGTTTTGGCTGTCATGTACTGTACCATGGTGCTCTCAGGAAGGCTGCTCTATGTGTATCCTAAATGGAAATGACAGTTCACTGGAGTTTTGCTTCTAAACTCCAATAAAGAAACCAATCAGTCTTCTGTTTGATCATGGAAGCTTCCTGCCAATGAGAACATTTCCCTGGACTCTCACCCTAAACTGAAACATCTGTGTTGTGTTTGGCCCTTTGAAGATGTTGTAGCTGGAAACATCAGGAGAATTACAGTGACAAAACATAACACAGGACTACGTTCCTAATGAGAAAAAAACCCTTTTTATGATGAAACTTGCTTATCATGAACAATGAATGATATCATTCCTGGGATGCTCAGAAGAGTTTTTCAGGGCTTGAAACAATTGGACAGTTCTGTTGGATTTTTTGTGTATTTTTCTTAAAACTGAACTTTAGGGAAATCTTAATATCTATCTAATTTGAAACACAAATGACTTTCTGGCTTAGTTTCCTAAGTCAGAGGCAGCATGATGGACTAACTGGTCATACAAAACTCTCTTGACAAGGCTGGCTGGGCAGCAGAACACATTTTTGTTTCCCAACTCTCATATCTTTCTTAATCATACTGGTTTTTTCAAAAGCTTTTCTTGTCTTCATCACTGGTAAGCTCTTGTTTTGCAAGTGCAGGACCCATGTCTTACCTTCATTGAAGATATTAGTCCGTTGTGAAAATAAAATATGCCTTAGAATAGTAGTGAAGAGTGTTGTGCTTATTGTAAAGCTGTTTTGCGTGAGTGGAGCAGTAAAAGATAGGTTTAGTGTAAGTTAGATTCAGACTCACTCTGTTTATATGTTTGAACATTTACACATAGGGAGAGTGAGTCTGCTTCTATTTGATATAAACACATAAACTCTACAGTAGTACTTTATTTTCAGAGGATACATTATGAGGACAGCTAACCTTGCTCATCACTGCGCACATTAGTGAGCAGATGGGGTTGGCTGAAGTTCAGCTTCTGCCATCTATTAGCTGTCTTTTATGACTGACTGGATTTTAGGCTACATGTGCAGCAGTATGGGTTTAGAAAGCTGTTAGGAAATGCAGCCACACAGCACCACATTACTACCCAAAGCAGGTAACCATGAATGAATGAATGCTGAGGAAGCACATGTGTCTAGACCATGTATTTCATCCTCTGTGAAAGACCCTACCTAGTTCCACCATCAGGAGCAACAGGGTTTTAGTGCCTCTGTAGGCTAGGCCTCAAGAGACAGAAAAACTGAGCCAGGGAGAATTACTGGGAAATTATTAAGAATTAAATGAATAGGTGCATGAAAGGTACACGTACTCACCACATCTTGCAAGGTATCTCAAAGCTTCCAACTGCCCACTCTCAGCTGCCACAAATAAAGAAGTGATCCCATAGGCATTTGCAGACTCAATCTTGGCACCCCCTTTGACCAGGATATCCATGATCTCCAGGTCGTTTCGGGAGACAGCCTCATGGAGAGCAGTCCAGCCTCGATTGCAGCGATGGTTGGTATCTGCGTTGTATTGCACCAGGAGTCTTGCAGCCTCTGCATTCTTGCGCTCACAAGCTGTTTTAGAAAAAAAGGGAGAGACTAGGACAGGCTTCTGAAAATATTCTGGGTACTGTGTATCCATTTCGTGTAGCCTGAGGCCATATAATACAAGTAGGCCATAGTAAGACCAAAGGTCCATTTGTGTCTGTATGAGAGCAACGGATGCTGCCAAGTGACACTGTGTGAGGCTCAGAAAGGATGTGGCAGTGAAGTCAGTCTTCAGCTGGACCTGGCTAAGTGTCCTGTGCAGAAGTTGTGCCAAGTCTGGTATTTGGGGGAATCCAGCCCAGTACATTTGTACCAACATGAAACCACAGGGATGCAGTGAGATGATAAGGTGCAGGAAGTAATTTATGAAGAACAAATATGTTGCAGAAATCATGTGACCTGAACACTTTCTTTCCAAATTCTGTGCAAACTGACTCTTCATCTTACTGCCGTGAGCTGCAGATAAAGCTCCAAGTAGACAAGGAAATAAAAAAAGCTCAAACCAACAGTTGTGTGAGTCAGTAGCACTTTCTCAATTTATAGTTCAGGACCATCTTGTTTCTTAATAACTAATAGCATTTTGTTGATTTTTATTCAAAAATTTGTCCCATAGGTTTTTGAATCCCAAATCATGAGGTTTCCCATGCACCTTAACGGCAGGACTCCAACCTAAAGGTACATAGGATGAGTAGCTACATTGAAAAGCCCCCATTAGCATCTGTTGTACGATGTACGGAAGAGAAGCACATTTCATAGCAATTCATTTTTTCTTTGAAATAATAGTGTCTTTTTCTCACAGAGGTCCCACCTTTTAGTTTTGATTCTTCCCTTGCAATAGCTCCATGGTGTTCTTGCCCATAAACATGTGTCACTCATGTACTGAAAACAACTATGTAATTAGATATTTCTGTAATTATCTACCCATAGCTCTGCAGAGTTTAATTTGCTTACGTATAAGGGATGACTATTTTGTTGTGACAGTTTTTTTAACTCTTTTTTGTTGGTGTTTTTGTTGTTGGAGGATGGTGTAGAAGATACTGCATCAAGGCTAGGCCACTCTTTCTAACAGTTCTTCCCTGGCCAAAGGGTGTTTTCATATCATTGTTGTGATTATTATTACTATGAGCAATACTACTGCTAAAACTACTACTACTACCACTACTACTACTACTGCTGCTACTGTTGCTGTGTGTTTAATGCACAGCTGAACAGCTTTTCCTTGGTCAACTAAAAGCCAAAATTTTAAACCAAAACATTTTAAATGCAACTCTAATGCTAGGCATCCAAAGTTGGAGGCAAGATTGTTGTTTTAACCTGTAATATGTGTTTTTAATGTTTTAGAGTGCTAAAAATTGTCATGGCAGGAGCAAAGGAGGTTGGATTTGAAGGTGTGAGAGGTCTCGTCTGAATGTTTGTGATATTGTGGATATATTGCTAGTCTGCCAAAAGAAGAAAGTGTTCTCTCCAACCAGCAGCAAAGGGATATGTCTGTGTTAAATACTTTATCTGCCTCACTGAGTTTTTTATAATTGTATGACTCTCCCATAGCACACAGCCTGGCCTGACCCACACAGTATATGAATCACTGGCATGTCTACAGTTACTGTACTTGCACATCTAACAGGTACTTACATCCTACTGTTTAGCAAAGCCTACATAGTCCTTCACTGCCCAGCTTTCTGTAAATTTGGGACATTGTGCAGACAGCCCGTGCTTAGGGCCGCACTGAGAATCTCACCCCTTACCCTCAGCACCCCATCACAGCCTGCACCCTGCAGGGCAGCTGCTATTCCTGTCTCTGTTGAGGATGAGATAGAAGGCCATGGCATGGTATAGGAGATAGAGGACTACCACAGGGAAGTAGAAAACAAGAGCTAATCACTGACTCTGAGCACCTCATCACAAGTGATCCTGCAGTTCTGCCTCTGTGGTGCCAGAAGAGCTTGGCATCCCTGTGAAAGCAGCTCCTCACCTTTGTAGAGCGGCGTTTCTCTGGCCTTGTTGGAGATGTCAGGCTCAGCCCCAGCCTGCAGCAGGGTGAGCAGGCAGTCCAGGTTGCCCCGGCTGGTGGCCAGGTACAGAGCTGTCTCCTCATTGAGGGTGCGCTGGTCGATGGTGCCAGGGTATGCTGTGAGGGAATGGAGAGCCCAAAGTCATTGTGGCATGTAGTGCACAACTATCTGCAGCACCGCCTCCCCCCTAAATCCTTGAGGGTTTAAGTTTTTGTTGTTTATTCATTTCCATAGGCAATGTAAGCCAGGAGTATACTACAATGTTACTATAACTCGAGTGTCGAAACCCGTCTTCAGTTTAGATTAAAATGTTCATCTTTGGCCACTAGTGATGCAGAAAGTTGTTGAGCAACTGTTCTTCAGCCACAATTCGAAAACAAACTACAGTAATTAACTTCAAGCACCAGCAAAGAGGTGCTGGGTTGGATGTAACCCCAGGGGAAAGTGGGGTTATTCCTGTCAGCTTGCAGTAGTCAAGCAGCTCATAACAGGGGAGAGAGCTCAGCTTCAGGGCCTGAGTATGAGAAATCCAGGGGTTGGCAGAATCTATCATGTATCACTTTCTCCCAAATATCCTAGCTTTTAGAGGCTTCAGTCTGGAAAACCACTTTCCAAGAGAAGTTGAAATTAGTATACAAGTAGGGAGGTTGGAAAGAAACTTCATACACAGCCCCAGGCTGGGATTGAAATAGTGCTAATTTAACCTTTTAATTTATTAATGTTCTTCTTTTCCCTTTTGTAATGAGTTAGTTTTAACTTCACTGACCTTTTTGCAATAGGCTCAGGCAGCCCACTTGGCCATAGTATGCAGCTTCATGGAGGGGTATCCAGCCATCCTTATTAGGTACAGAAAGGTTTTTTCCTGATTTCATCATGTTGCATACTGCTTTTTCATCTCCATCCCTGATTGCTGCCACTACAGGGTCAGTTTCTCTTTAAAACAAGATTAATACTTGGTTATTACTTCCTTCATTACTGAGAAGCTTTCTGCAGCAGCGTCACTGTTTTATTTGCCCAGAACAGTGAATCCCTGCAACCTGTATAGCACATATTTGTACAGTGAGACACCATAAGGCCTGTAAAGGTAAAATTTGTCTTCTCTAATTTTGTCACTGTCAGCAGATCAGAAGAATCACTGTCTGGAGACACTGATCACCCTCCTCAGAATGCAAGGAAACTAGGTAGGTGTAACTAATGTCTGACACAAACACTTATATTTTAGGTGTCGAGAGCTGTGGAAGATTGGCTCTGACATTGCTCTATACACTGCAGAGTGTCCATGACTGTGATAATTGCATCACCTTGCTGTCTCATGTGGCATGGTGCTTCCACATGAGATCTTTTAAATAAGATCAGCTTTGAAGAGAATTATCCCTGTTCATCCTTAAAGAAATTTTTAGATTTGATTTGCAGGTGGCTATAACGGAAATTATCAATAAATCTTGCTCTTGTATTTTTAAGATACTTCTTATTTCCTCACACAATCCTGTTTTCAGAATTTAGTCAGTCCACTTATGAAGAAGGGAGAGCTCTAGTTTAGAGCATGTAAACACTAGGGTGTTGGTCTTGGCTCTCCTTTCTTCATCCAGAGAGGATTGAAAAAAATCCACCTATCCAAATCCTTCTGCCAAGCATGCATTCTGCACACTCTGGGCAGCAGCCCATTTCTCTGAGCTCTCTGAGTGTTTGCAGAGCAGGGCTGACCCTGGCACACCAATCCTACTGCAGAGCAGCAGTGACAGCTCCTGTGAGTCTCCCCACACAGTGGGAGTTCCAACACTGCCTGACAGCCACTTTCCCCCAGGTCAGCAGCACCTGAGCAGGATCTGCCACCCTCCTTCCACCCCTTCTGAGGCTGCCAGTAGCATGGCAGAGGTAGGGAGCTGGGGAGCTTGTGCCCTGCAGCCCATGGTGGCAGCAGCTCTGTGTGTGTTCTGCTGGACTGTGCCTTCCAGTGTTGGCATCTTCCAGATGAGCTGTGCTGGGACAAGGCAGCCACAGCTTTGTTACTGTGATGCACTAAAGGACTAAGATTCAGCACAGCCAACACCGTGAAGGAGGAAGCACTTTACCAGTTCTAATGGGGACTTGCAAAAAATGAATGTGGGCTGTAGTTTCAGAGACAGAAAACAAGAAGTTGCAGAAAGCACTGGAGCATTTGTGGTTTGAACTAGCCCTGCAGAGAAAATCTTGTAGTCCTGGAGATAGAGAGATGCTGGAGAGAGGTGTGTGTCTCAGATTATTAGCATTGCCAAGGCAGGAATACAGCATGTGGTGGAGGTCATGCAGGCTAGTGATGATGGGAACAACCAGAAACTCCAGTTATGACAAGAAGAAAGTCTAAAATACCACAACAGAATGAGATCAGAGACAGAAAAATATGGGCAGGTCAGCACAAGAGTCCTCACAAAGCAGTATACTGGAGCAGCCTCTGCACTTCATGGGAGTTGCAGGAGCAGCACTGAACTCCATTGCCTTGTAGGGGCTGGACAGACCAACAGTCTGAAAACTCACACGGGCCTCACTAAATACAGTTTGCCCAAAGGCACACAATCTATGCCATAAACACTGATATTAGCACTGAAAGAAGTCAACAAGCTGGTTTTCTGAGGATAAATTCAGGGCCAGGAGTGGAACAGGTGATCTCAACACTTGTGCCAGAGAATGGGAAAAACCATTTCCCAGGTAAAATAGTACTTGGTGCCACTTGCTCCTTGTCTATAGCTGGAAGCAGTGATTTCAAGACAATAGGGTCACAAAAATAGCAACACTGGAATGAGGAGAGATATGGGACACAAGGTCAGGCATTTTTCCTGAGAAGATAACAGCTAGAACAGGCAGCTGCTGTCCTGGCCACAGCCCTCCCAGGAGGAATCGACTGACCTTCTGATAACTGCTGGCTGGATGTCCCAGGGACACTGCTGTATCTCCAAACTGCTTCCAGTACCCTGGGGACTAAACCTAAGATTCCTAATTGTGTACATATAATAGATTTTTATACAGGTGTTTCAAATTGAGCATTTTGTTGAAGTCTGCTGACAGCAACTATTGGCATTTTTGGCTGGGAGAGGAGGCGGAGGTGGGGGATCTTCATCTTTCAACACCTCTGGCACAAGGCTGCTGAAACCATCTGTTGTTCTGTGCAAAGGCTCATGTTACACATGTAAGGCTGTGACCTCAGGATTTGGGCACATGATATAATTACTGGTGCTTAATGAATTACTGCATGCCAGGTGGGCCATGGCAGGAGTCTGCACATGGGCCTGCTCACAGCAAATGCAAGGTAAATCACATTATCTGAGACCTCAGGGAAAGCAGGAGGGTACCTTGGATCTGTGCTGGAGTTAAAAATGTGTGAAGAATCAGTTACTATTCTGCTTAAGCCCTCAGATGTTGAATGAGGCAAACTTCTGTCGGGTTCCTTGACCTTAAATGATTCCTGAGAAAGATGAGGGGGTTTGCTGGACCAGGCTGCAGATGCTTTAGCCAAGAAAATTCCAGATCAGAACAGAAGGTTTAATGAATCTCCATGTGAAATCTTTGTTTTCTGCCTGACTTATAGTTGGCTGTTATAAAAACCCACCACATTCTGCTGCCTGGATTTCATCAGATATAGAAAATACAAGTATTAAAACTGTGGAGGAAGTCTGAAGATATGATGAAATCTTAACCTTATAGGCAACTCAGTAGAATTACTGCATTTCAAAGACCAGTAGACAAGATAATAAATACCCCTTGCAGATGAGATATATGGTGAGGTCAATTCTAAGTGCTCAAGAAGAGGTTCAGTGGAGCATGGAAATGTTCAAGAAGCTCCTTCTTTTCCTGACAGCCTGGAGAGATGCAGGCAGGATGATGGAACACCACTTCCCCAGGTGAAGCCAAATATCATCCCTGCCTGGCTCTGAGACTAGGGCTATAAAAATGCCAGTCATGCCATCATGCTCTCCCAGGACTTCCCAGCTGTATTTTTGCTCTACCTGGCAGCAGAGGAGGACTAGTTTATCAGCCTTTTTGTATATTAAAATCTATGAAGCTACCTGGTGGAGAAGAACAGCCTGCCCTCAACTCTTCTACTGCATCAAAGAAGCATGCAAGGAGTGCAGAGCACCTAGTGAGAGGATGTGATTTCAGTGTGGCCAAGGGAAGCTGGCAGGTGACATGGATAAGACAGGAAGAGGTTTTCACAATGTCAGGGAGTGCAATGCCAGGGGAGGGCCAGGAACAGAGTCTGAATCAGCCAGGATGCAGGGGAAGGTGGGGGAGATGGGAGAGCTGGGTGAGAGGTGAAAGGAAGAAAAGTGGTGGAAAGATAGTCACTGGTGCTTGTGCATTCCAGGGAGGGGCTTGTAAGATGGATTAAACAAAATCTGAACTGGGTAGATAGAAAAGGTGGGGAGTTTCTTTTCTGCAGGACACAGGGAAGTGCTGTCTGTAACACTTTACTGTTGTCATTTGCTAGCTAAGGGCAGGTGCATGTATCTATTCTGCACTACAGAGAGCTGTAATAAATCCATCATGGTCCACACATTTCCACTACACACAGGTACTGGGCAGAGCTTGGGCCACTGTCTGCTTTTCTCATCCATGACTGTGTTCAACTAAACTTATTTGCAGCCTCTGCCAACAGGAAAACATGACCAGGAGGATCAGTCAGTCAAGACAATTTCCTCCTTGGACAAGCAAGCCCTCCTCAGTGTGACTGGACAGCACAGGTATGGCTGGGAACAGACATGGCATCTTGGGAGCATTTATAAAATACTTGTTTGAAGAATTGGACTTTCTCACCTTGTTTATATACTGTGATACATTTTCCCCCTATTTTTCCCCATTGCTGCACCCTGAACTTAATATCAACGCAGTTACCATCAGCACCTGCCTGCCTCATCTATCCTGTTGATAAACGAGCCAGCCTATATAAATTAACCACAGTGTCGTCATCCCTGCCCTGTTGTCCTTGTCACCTCAGACCTTCTGACTGACCCAGAAGGTCTGAAGTGACAAGGACAACAGGGCAGGGATGACTGCACTGTGGTTAATTTCGACCCAGAGTCCCCAGGACATAAGCACTGTGGGGATGGAGAGAGATGAAGAGGGAGAAGAGAATAAGGGATATTTGAGGTGGGTCACTTGGCCTGGGGCAGCAGGGAGGTTGGAAGGAAGAACAGGAGTGCAGCGAGGGTGAGGTGCAGGTGTCAGTGAGACCTCCTCCAGGTGAACACCACATTTCCCCCCACCAGGCACCATCACCACCCAGAAGACATGTCTCAGGGAGAGAGTGGGAAGCAAGGCTTGTTTTGAGTGCAGGGGAAAGCAGGAGAGGGAGAGGGAGACACTTACACGGCCTGGGAGGTGCTGAACAGGCTGCTGTCGTACCTTCGCCTGAGCCCCCAGGCTGCCCCCGAGCCGGACGGCTGAGCACGGCCTGTCTGCTGGGCCGCCAGTCTGGAGTGGCGATGACATGAATGGAATAAGGAGAAATACTCCGAGTAGGAGAAACAGGTCATGCTGAGGCAGGAGCAGAGACACACATCCACAGAGAAGGAGCGAGCGAGCCTGCCGGTCAGGGCTTTGAATAAAAGCAGATGGCCACGGCTTGCTCTGCACTGGATTCAGCTGCTCACTCGGCTCGAGTTTATTTTTGGCCCTCTGAGGAAGCGTCAGGGGATTCAAATGACCATATAAGACAACAGTGTGGTTAACCCTACCACCACCACCACACAGGAAGTGGCACAAAGTGAGGTGAGGTGACGTTCGTCACCTCCAAGGGCCCATGCATACAGGTCAGAGGTGGGGGCAGAGGAGAACCCAGAGCCACTGGATGTCAGCTCCATTTCCATCTCTGCTCTCCCAGGTGGCAGAAGAGTTCAGCAGTGCTACAGATTTGGTGCTACAAGCTCCAAAGGTTTTCCCTCCAGTGAGATGTTGAACCCTCCTGGGCTGAGGCAGGAGAGGTTAATGCACAGAACTGCTAATGCTGCTTTTTCCCAAAATAGCAGGTGTTTGAAGGACCTTCAACAAGGACAGGACCAAGTGGCCAGCAAAACCCTTATTGTCCCCTGCATCAGGTCTCTACAGGAGAGCTGACTGTATAGGTGCACAGTAATCACACTGAGAAAGCACAGCCTTTGGTGGGAGCAGGTGGCTGCACAGCATCCTGATTCCACAGCTATGCACATCTTGCTGCTCATCTAATTGCCCCCAGTTTCCCAGCCTTGGAAACCAAACAACCACAGGTGGTAATGAGCAAGGCGTCAGAGGGTGGTGGAGTTAAGAAAAAGGAGGAGGAACAGAATTTCAGTAATTCTCAGTTGATTAAAAAAAGGAAAACTAAAGTAACTTAGAAGATTTAAAGGTTATTTTTCCTTACTTTGGAGGTGACTTTGGAATCTATTCCCATCCCCCTTGAGAAATCTGACTTTTATAAAATGAAAGGGGAACAATCTCTGGGTTTGAGGCTGTCAGCATGTCTCCTTGACCACAGCTCAGAATTGCAGGGGAGGGGGATACTGCCACCATTTGGTGTCTGGAGTTGCTCTTGCTTAAGAGTGGCATGCTTGAAGTCAGACTGATCTGAAATAACTACATCCTTTAAAAACTGAAGTATATAACAAGTAGTCAGGTCTCACTGTTTTATACACCTGTTTTTTGTGCCTCTCTTATGTTTTCCCATAACAAATGCTTTACTCCCTCTCTGGCAAAACCTAAGCTTGGCATACAGAGAGGGAAGGGAGCAGCTGGCCTTGGGAGGGCTTCTGTTGTTCAGGAAAGCCTGTGGCGGTGCCCTTTTTTTTGTTTTATTTGTTGCTTAAAACAGACAACACCAAGCAAATTCTCCTCTCGCTGCGAGCACATAAATTGGTGACCTCACTGGGTTTATAGCAGACTCGGCTTTGACACTAATGACAGACTCGCAGAGGAGCTGCCTGGCAGAGGTAATTAGAGAGCACGTGCACTGACAGGGACCTGCTTTCCCCCCTGACAGGGAGCTGTTTTCCCCTCCTGGGCAGGGTTCTCTGGGGGGAACAGCTCAGGCTGGCACTCACCTTTGCCAGGGGTAGATGCGGTAGGGAGGGTTGTGTGGGCTGGCACGGCTTGGGGTGCCCGCCTCACCAGCACGGGCCACCAGCGACTTCTGGGGACTCTGGGCTGCTGGCTGACCTGCTGGGTCCTCTTCCAAGCTCTGCTGGATGGCCATCTTTATAAGCTCATCTTCACTGAGGCTACTGTACAGACTGTACTCCTCGCAGCCTATTGTTTGTCTTTGAGTATTTGCTGCTGTTGTAGCCATTTTTATAATTCTTTGCTTTCCTGCAAAAGGAAATTGTGATCATCAAAATCTGGAAAATGAAAAAAACTCAACTACCTTGTACTGTCATTCAGGTCTGCCTCTTAATTAGGCTGACCAGAAAACTCTTCAGAAATCCTTTACCAGGGAGAGAACATTATCAACTAAAATCTGCATGTAAACTTAATGAAATAACTCCTTTCAATTACAAAGAAATAACTGTTTTAGCTGGTATTTAAAAAAGAGGGAGTTGTTGCAAGCAAAGCAAGTTTTTATCTGCTTATTCTGGTTACCATATCTCAAGAGAAAAATAGGTAAAGGAAATCCCCTTAAGATTAAAGAGACAAATTTTTGAATTTTATTTAGGAGAAGACCAATGGATATTTCTTTTTGTTCGTTTTATTTCTTGCTGTAATTGCGGAAAATTAAGGGGAGAGGGTTTTCTCTTTGCTGGTTTTCTGTGAGGACAGGTTCTCCACCATGAAGTGCAAGGAGGCTTTGTAATTTTTTCCACCTAATCTGGAGATCTCTCCAGCAACATGCAAAGCTATGCTTTGAAGTGACTTTGTTTCACTCAGCGAGGAGAGCAACACCACAGTGGTCTGTTTCACTTCTGGTTTTTTGCTTTTTCACAGAACAAAGTCCAAGGTCATGAGTGAGATGAAAATGAGAGAAGGGGGAAACATTGGGCCCACTCAGCAATCACAGAATGACTATGAACCACCACTGCAGGACTCTAAAAGGCAAAGACAATTCAAAATACTGCAGAATTTCCAGTAGTGATAGGGAAGTACTGATGCCATGAATGGTACAATGCTCTAGCAGGATCTCATTCGGATGCCAGAGAGAACTCTGGCCATCAGTGTTCAAGACCTAAGGGTTTATTTTATGGGAGGAGGCGGAAAAGCTCGCCTCTTTTAAGAAGATAACAGCCAATGTGGAATAGGCTTGATTTTATAAGCGCTGAGCAAGGACTTTGTAAAAGAGTGGAGAGCACTGGGGTGAGGAGCAGTGGGAACAAACTGCTCAGGAAGACATGGAGGTGACAGGGGAGGACATGGACCCAGCAGGAGAGGACTGTGGGGACATGTCCCCCCCGTGAAGAGAGGTGAGGGGCTGCCTGAGTGTACCAGTGGAGTTACCAAGAAAGCTGCCTGCCTCCACCTTGTGGCTGCCAGTACCTGTCCCATCAGTGCCACAGCAGGGTTGGTCTCCAGCTCCACACAGCCCTGCTCCGCCTAGGATCAGGTCCTACTGATCTGGGCCAGCCAGCAGAGTCATCAGCATGGGGACAGCAGAACCACCCACCCAGCTTCCCCAGGCTCAGGAACTGCCCCAGCAGGAGCCTCAGGGGAGCTGTCAGCTCCCTTTCCCTGTACATCTGCTCTCTCCACCAAGTACCCTGCTCAGCCTGGTTTCCTGGGCACTCATGCTGGCACCAGTGGCAGAGGGGTCCAGCAGGCCACAAGCCTCGCACTAGGAAAGTGCCCTGCTGCAACAGCCCTTGCTGCTGCGTGCACACCCAAGAGACAGTCCTGACCTGGAGGAAATGGCAGCTCCCCAAATACAGTTTGAAGAATACAGAAGAAATTGCAAGAGCTTGAATCAATCAAGTAATTTAAAATCTTGGATTTAGGCTTTTCACTTCAGACATGGTGATATCTCCCCCATCAACAGCTATCTCAGGCTCTAAACCCACTCCAGAAGAAGTGGGAAGACTTCAGGGTAAAGGGAAGCCCAGCAGATTTCAGATTGACATTATGACTTTTAACAACAAAGGATGTATTTTACAGCCATGAAAAATGCCAAAATAAAACCTTAAATTGCTGTAAATAATGCAGCCCAATTTTGGTGTTTTTTTTCTCTCTCTCTCTCCATTTTTTGGGTTTTTTTCCCTTTATTTTCAGCCAGATCTCTCATGGCTGCTGTTGCTTCCCTTCTCCAGTCAGTGCCTCAGCTCTGCTATGGCCTTTGCTGTCCCAAGGATCCAAGCCCAGGCCTGACACTGCTGATAGCTTCCCTGTGCCCCCGCTGCTCCGGTACCTGCCTTTGGCTGCTCTCCAGCCAGCAGCTGGCCAGGAACCATGGCACAGCTTTGTGTGTCCAGCAGCTTCTGCTGCTGTTAGGCTTGCTCAGCCCCTGGCACTCTGGGCAGTACTTACACAGTCCTCAGCCTGGGAACTCAGGTCGTGACTGGTGAGCTGCAGGTGTGCAGAGCCCCCCGGCTGGAGCTGGAAGGAACATCCAGCAGTTGTCTGCAGCATCCAGCACTGCAATGCCTGAATGCAGGGACCTGGCCCCAGTGGTGACTCAGAAACATAAACAAAGCTGTCAGCAAGGAGGGCAGGATCTTAAGCTCCTAATGGAGGTGATGCACAGTGAATCCTTGGAGAAGGCAAGAATGGAGATGAAACTGCTCCTCTCTGAGGGCAGCCTGCACCAGTGCAGGCTGGGACACAGATCCCTCCTCTATATCCTCCCCAATCCCATTGCCAGTGTCCTTATAGCAGTGAATCCATCACTGCTGTGCTTCTGAGCTGGGTGTTGCAGTGCCTTCTGTGGGAGCCTGGGCTTTAAGGACTGTACAGGAGACCTCTGCCAGCACCACTCCACACCCTGGCACAGAGGGGATAACTGATATAGCTGCTTCACCATATCCCAAATGGATCTAGGTATAAAGGCTGCTTCTGGACCTTCTTCCCCTCCCTCCTTTTGTTTCACACATTCTTAAGGCAAAGGGAGCAAAAGGGAAGAATTTAAATTTGTGGGGATCATTCCTATTTCATCCTATTACCTTTTGTAGGGGTTAACTGCGTCCAACCCACTCACAGAGAAAAGAGAGCACCTCTCCTGCATGTTGGTGAGCCTCACAATCTAAATATTTTGACAGGAGTTCCATAGAGTGCAGAAACAACAGTGTTGGCTACAGCTCCCATCACTGACTCATGCTGCAGGGAGAAACTTCATAGGACTCAAAACAGAGAAAGCTTTCAGTTCCGCTCATCGCACTGCACAAACATGATGGAGGTGTGGGGGTCACATCCTGGGCTGCAGGAGCTTTTGGGTGCTTCCTGAGAGCCAGGGACAGCCTTGGCTGCCCTGAGCTCCTGCAGAGAGTGTTCTAGTTGGGCTTGAAGCTGTCCCTGCATCTCCTTGCTGTCTCCTCTTGCTCAGACAAGTGTGTGTGTGCATTTTGCCTGTATGCTGTGACTGATTTGGCAGGAGGCAGGGCACATGCCTTCTTCTCAACAGGTCCCTGCAGAGTGGAGCACAGGAGAGCCACCACCCTCCCTTTCCACCTGAGGATGCTTTTATTTGAAGCTGCAGGACCACAGGACAGGGGCACTGGTCTGACTTATGTCTGTAAGGAGCTGCAGTGAGACAGCTGAGCTGCAATAACAGGCTGAGCACATGCTCTTGACTGGAGGCTGATGCACCACAGCCTGATTCAGTTTACCCTTCTTTCCCTGAGGCCAAATTCAGTGGCATCACCTGGCAGTGCCCTGACTCAGCTGACACAGCAGGGCTAAGTTTACCCCATCTGAGGCCATCAGTGAACTGCAAACCGCAGGCTTAATAAAGCTCACTAGGCTAATGTGCTATAAGCTAAATATTTTCCACTTTCTGTAATAAAGGTGTGAAAAAAATCAATCTTTGTTGCTGGAAATATTTGAACAAGTCTGGATAATAGTTCTGGCCAAAGTGGTCTTTCTAAATGCAGCTTGAATCTATTTCCTTGCTCTAAGCTGGCTTACTGTAGGTTTAAATTATTGGAATTAGATTTAAAAGTTAAATACTGCATTTATTCTTCATCCTAACTTAAGGTTTTGGGGAAATGTTTTAAAATTTGTCTGTACTCTGCATTTCTTTGGCAGCCCAAGAGCCCATCCTCACATGCGGGGAGGACACAGCATCTACTAGGACAGCAGAACCTGATTTTTAAAGCTGTGGGTATAGGGCTCATATTATTTCTGAGAGAGTGCTTTGCTTTCAGGTCTGATGGCTTCACTAGTGATCTCTCTTGGCAGAGACATGTCTTGGGATTCTGCTGTCAGTGCTGCCATTTAGTAGGTCAGTCTGACAAGATCTGGAATCTGAACTTACCACCATTTCCACACAGAGTCTGATCCTGATTTTAATTTTGCCATCCTGATTTCAGTGGGAGTTTGTTAATTCAGATGTGTAATCAGGCCTGTGCCATACAGAGGCAGCTTAGATGCATCCAGTGACCAGAAGGTAAAGTTGGAAATAAGATACTTGTGCAAGGACCATGCTGCAACCTTCTAACTTGGGTTGATGAGCAGCTATAACTGGTAGATCTCTGAAACCAAAGGTACTACTCGCAAGGGGAACTACTAGTAATCACCTACATGATGGCAAAAGCCAGAGACAAACACAATTAGGTTGCTAATATATTCGGACTACAAGCTCTGTCAACATACTGCTTAGGAGAATGGGCCTCTGATCCCTGATGCAACATAAATAAACAAGGATTACGGCTGGCTTTGAACATGCAGAACCGTGCAATTCAATACCATTAGCATCTGAAACAACTGGTCCCTGTTGATAGCCCTTCTTTAAAGAAAAGCTTAGTGAGGCTGCCTGTCTCCCCTCAATGGATCTCAGGCAGCAGAATTAGCAGAATTACTTATTTCTGTCAGAGAAGGATGGCAGATGAGTGACAAGGTCATTAAGAGAACAGAGCCAGACTTTGCCTGCGTTTTTGCTGAGTTTATTCCAGTCAGCTTGTAACTGAATACAGAGCCTTGTTATTTATGGATCTGGATGCAATAAACCACATTTGTGAAAACACAACCAAGTCTTTGGAGGCTGCAAAAGAGAGAGAAGAGGAGCAGCTTCATCATTTTGCCTTTTGCAAGGAATGGTTGAGCTCCTGCTTCTGCAGATCCGTGTTTGCTTTTCCACGTGTTTGTCTTTACTTCTGAAAGCAGCAGGAGCACACGGAGGAAGGCAAACACGGCTGGATGTCTTCACAGCAAGCCGAGCCTCTACTTCAGTTCTTACTGTGGCACCTTTCAGGACAGAGCCTCCGTGGGCAATGGAAACCAGACCAACTTGCAGCACTTAAAGCACTTACATTTTAGGTCAGTTTCCTGATAAATCTTTGCAGTTTTCCAAGGGTATTGTATTGGATAACTATTATGAGGAAGCAAATGAATTTTTTAAAAACAGAAAGATTTCAGTGCCCACCAGATCTACCAGAGCTGAGACATCAGAAGGATGACACCTCATGCTGTCCTGCTGCAGCAACAGGCAAGGATTCTTTGTAGTGACAGCTTATGCAAACCACTCAAATTCTAGCCCGTGCTGAAGGAGCAAAGCCAGGCTTCCCGAAGGAATCCTCTGAGCAAACAAATTCCCTTGTTCAGCCCCCGCTGTCAAAACAGGTCACCTATCAGCATGGCATATGCCCTGATGCCGCCAAATCATGATTCTGCACAAATTCTTTACTGGAAATCATACACCTGCAAGCTTGTATTTATTTTCAGGACATATTAATTCACACAGAAATCAGTGCAATATTAGCTTAATGTCAAACCAACTGGAAATTTAGAAATTAAAGAAATGATTTGCTGAGGTAAATTTTCTCCTTCACTCTGTGCCTTGCATGCTACATTCTACCTTAGTATGCTGTAGCTACAGCATTGATTTCTGAGCAAGATATTCTAGGGACAAAGGTACAGACATCACCTGCGAGTAAAAGAAAAATAAGGAATGACAGAGCTACTGTTCTGTTTAACACCAGGCAGTGTTTTATGGCATATTAAAAAAAAAACAAAAAAACAAAAAAACAACAACAAAACAAAAAACCACACCAAAGTCCAAAACAAACAAAAGCAAATCCCAAAGCTCCCAAGACTGTTAGGGTGTTAGGTTACAAACTGCTGTAGGAATAAATATTTGCACAGACATAATGAATTGAGAGACTGAAAGTACTAAATAAGTTCAAAACATGCATATTTGCATTACCTTTTTGTTCTGAAATAAAAGGGTAATAATAGTGTTGAAATGGGTTATCTCCTTGCTTAAGTCTTAATTCAGAAAATCCTCGCTGGTGTTTGTCTCCCTGCTTTGCCTGGATGTTTCGATCAACTGCCGGACAGCTTTGAAACACGCTCGCTTTGAAGCCTGGAGTTTATTTCTGGATCACCCCATGATCAGCGAATACAAGCCAAAATATAAGTTGTTCCCAATCTCAGATTTCCTGTTTGAAGATGCACAGCAGAAACTTGTACCAGTCCTAAAGTTCTTCTTTGTTGCATTATCTGAAGAACTTCACTTCATCAACATCCTCTAGCTAAATGACACAAATCTGACCTTTCTATTACATCATTATTTATTGTCCCTGACAAGTAGACCATATATGGATATGTTTCTGGAACCTAAAGAAGAAAAAAACCTGCCATATAATTTTGAATATGCTATCCTGGAGAGTTTTATTCACTTGGGGAGAAGTGACCTCCATTTACTTTTGTTTTAGCTGATGCTTATTAAACAAAACAACCAAACATTACATGGGTATTTACTGATGTCTTGGAGTTGTTCATATGTTTTTAAGGCTGCAAGTTGGAGACTTCAGGATTCCAAAAGATGACAACAGCACTTGTGAACCCATTCCAAGTAATATTTGTAAGAGCTTACTAGTGGAAAAGAACTGCTCTCATACCACCTAAATGTGAACTATAGACTCTCCCTCAGACTCCTCCAGGAGTCACAAATGTGAAGGGGTATCCATCTTCCCCACATCTGGAAGAGGGCAGGCTGGCCAAGGAGGAGAGATCCAGGGATGCACTGATCCAGGGATGAGTTAGAAGAAAAGAGTCAGGCACATATAGGAGAACTGACACATGGATCACCTGGATCACAGGAATAACAACACTCACTTTGGGAAGGTTTCCATGTGTTTATCCTGCTAATACAATGAATGAAGGGAAACCGTAATAGGATATCAAACTTAGGCCTATGCATTTTCCTTCAGCTCCTCTTTCACTCATTCCCATAGCAAAACATTGCACATACTGAGAATAAAGCCTAGATGGAAGTGGGTCTGGAATCCTTTCTGAGTACCCTGTGGAGGCTCAGGTTCACTGTAGGCACCCTGTCAATGCATGAACACTCCCATCTAAGGCTTAGCAAGAGCAGTCTTAGGGGGGAAAAACATAGCAAGACCATATCATCCATTAATGTATGATTCCTTTCAACTCATCTGCTGCTTTGTTTTTAGAATCTTTCAGGACCAGCATCATTCCCTCTCTGTGCTTGCTCCTGAATCCATCTTGCTCCAGCATGACATCATTGTGAGTACATGGCACATCTTCCTTTCCTGCTGACTGAAAAACTATCTTCCCCTCATAACTAGTGCTAGGACTTGCTTTGTCTAAAGTTGAAGTCATTTAGCAGTTACTGCAACAAAGGAGCCCTGGATGTCATCACCAAGCGTGTGAGAAACTCTTACACCCTTGACAAGATGCCAGCCAAACCTCTGTGACTTTTAAACAACACCCAGTGCTTTTTTCCTTGATACTATTTCAAGATTGTTACTAACCTTGGCTTAAAACCAAGTCTCTCTCCCACATTTAACCCTTCTGGTTGCTTTTTGGCAATCTCTCACCCTTGATCACTGAACTCAAGAAAAGTTGCTGATGCTGTGATGCAGGTTCATGCTTTGCAAAGGCAAAGGTGTCTGAGTTTTCCAGGATGGCCTGTTTGATTATGAAAAGACACTGGGGCTCAAGGCCCCATGGGCTATGAACATTGCAGGTGGCTGCCCATGCCATTCCCAGAAAGCACACTGCAGTTCCCTTCCCTCCCACATTTCTGGGCTTCCTTGCAAAAACTCTGTGTGCCCTTGATGTATTTGAAACTGCTGTGAATGCTGATGCACCATTTTCCAATAAAAGCATGGGACTCTGCTTCAGATCTATTTTCAGATACCATTAACTCTCCCTTTTGTCTTGAGTAAATCATTTAACTCTTCTGTGTATCGTTTTCTACATTAGTGAAGTGAAAATAATCAAATGCATTAACTTCAGAGAACAGTCCAAAATTCCTTGCAGATGGGAAGCCAACAGGACTACTTATATGGATAGAGACTGCTGAATAAGACCTTATTTAATTAGTATCTGTGAAATCCTCAGAGGACAAGCTCATATAAGTTTGAATTTTAATTACAGAAATAATACTATACAGAAATGAAATCATACATTTGGGGTTTGATTTTTTTTTCCCAATAAAACAATTATGTGGCTTTATTACAACACGTCCAAAGCATAATAATAACAATCATGATTTATTAGCATTGCATCAGATTGGCTAATATTTCCCTGGGGCATGCAAAGTTACAGATCTGCATTTTCAACTTGACCCTGAGACATTTCAATAGATTACAAGTGTCACCTGCAAAAATAAATATGTAAATTTACACTATTTTCTGGGACAGATTTCAAACTCAGACACTGCATATTAGATCTGTTCACTTCCTTTAAATAGAAAGAATGGAAATTACCAACTTATGCTGATGGGGGTGAGTCAGCTAGGGTCTCACAAACAAGGTACAGTAGAAGAGATTTGAATCTGGGAGGAGAAAAGAAGGATGACCATGTGAAAACAAATGGCAAAATAATCAGCAAGATTGTTTTTTCCTTCATATTTCCTCAAAATAGCCAAAAGAAAATAGGTTAGGAAAGCACATTTAAAATTTCTTTCCATTGTCTCTACTTCTATTAGTTGAATTAATTAGTCTGTCATCACTATTAAGCCCTTCAGCTCTACTAAGCTACACAGCTGAATCTGGCAACTGAGTCTGGAGGAGAAAACAAAGTTTGTTTGTGTATCCCAGGAGACCAGAGAGCTTGTTACTGACTCATTCTGTGTGCAGAGCTGCCACAGATGTGCCTTCACATGAGGAAGTGCAGGTGAGAATGGACAAAAGCACAAACTGTCTTCCACAGTCCGTATCTACCAATGGTGACTAATTCTACTGCATCCAAACACTTGGCACATGTGTGACTGTTCTGAAAGGAAGAAAGTACTGACTAGTTCTGACAGTAACAGTCACAGTTAACAGTTCCTGGACAGAAAATCCTCATAATACTTTGCCTCAGGACAGCGTATCTCTTTGTGAACCAATTACCTTTAAATGTTGTCCAGTTACTTAGATGTGGTCTGAATGTTTTACTGTAGAAAGACAGCAAGGTGTTTGGAGTGGGACATTTCCCTGAGACCACAGAGCTAGAGTACACATCCTTTACCATCATATCCAGTGAGAGGAGCTTTGCATTCAGTGTTGCCATGCTGTGCTTCCTTCAGAGAGTCCCAAAGACTAAATGTGAACAGCAGAACCACAAGCACCTCTCCTGCGCCTCCTGCTACACAACCCATGTTCAAATAATGAGAATATAGAAACTCCCACAAGAAAAGATGGTTTCAATTTCCTTTGCAAGAACTAATGATTGCTTTGGCCACAATACCCTGAGAGAGGCAAGGAGCCAGAGGATCTTCTATGGGAAAAGGTGCAGGATGTAACACATGCCCAGGGGTAATGGATATGATATACATTATTCCCTACTACCTTTGCTGCCTAAATACTTCTTTGCTGGAAAGATGTAGCTGTTTTTGAGATTACTCTACCAAGATTATAATTTCTCTTTCAGGAGGAATTTATCCAACTTCAGTGGCTGCTGGCACACCCTGAATCAGGGCGAACTTCGGCTCAGTTTGTATGACTTCCACCACTGCACGATGGCTCCTCACAGAAAATTTTTCCCTTTCAAACCTAATCAAAATGAAGTCCTCACTCCTCTGGAAATGTGACATGAGCACAAAGGGAAACACCCAGTATCCAGGTCCTAAGACCTTTAAGGTATCCAATGACTCAGCCCTGCCAGTGAGCTTTGTAAGAGTGTACAGCTACTACAGTCAATGCCACTCTGCAAATGTCACCATAAGGTCACATCCTCTGACTCAACCTGAAAGAAGAATCACTCAGAGGGAACATGAAAATCTAATATGAAGTGAACACAACCCGAAGACTGTATAAACAAATATATGTTCCTTGGAGGAAGAGGGAAATCACAAACATTATCATTTAGTTCTCTTTGCTGTGCAAATATCATTTATCTCATGTTATAATGTATGTTAGTAAGAATTCTAATGAAAGACTTGCCTTTACCTTGACCTTTACAAAATCCACAAAATTCAGAGATATTGCTGCAATCCCAGAGCTCTGAGGCTCCTGCAGGGGAGCAGAAGGATGGGAATGGCAACCTGAAACACAAGCTGCTGTGAATAGCAAAGGTCCTGGGAAAAACAGTGTCTCCAAATTGATGGAAAGATGAAACCAATTTTTATGGAAAACAATTTTTCATAGGTTTTTTAAAGGACTCTTTGGATATATGCAATGGCTGTTTATGTCTCCATGCAGTCTCTTAGGATAGTTTGTTAACAAAGTCTCTTTTTAAGCTTTTCTGTGGTACCTTCTAATTCCTTTCAGACTGATTTGTTTCTAGCTACTGTGCCTGCTGTATGCAATAAGACCTAATTTCATTGCTCTCCTTCCCTTCCTGCAAAAGCATGAGAGGCTTTCTGCATATGGATCTGTCTTTGCTTTACTCTTGCCACAGATAAACAGACCTCAAAAACCAAAAAACATCCCTGCCTAAATTCAGCAGCTTGCAGTAATGTCCATAACTTTTACCACAATGAAGTCCAAGGAGTTACAGCTCCCTGTAGGCTTGCAGTGAAGCTAAGGCAGCTACAGGCAGAGCAGCAAGGCAGAGCAGGACCCTCCTGTACACAGCCCCACAGGAGAGGTGCATGGATTGGCCTCTAGAAGGATGGGCTCCAGCCTGGCTTGGGATGGATGCTGGAGGTTGCTCCTGACCCAACTCAACTGGAAGTGACTCTGCTGCCATGGCACCCAGGGACTGAAAGCAAGGGACAGATTGTCCTCCACATTGATCCTGCTATGCTGGCCCACTCCCCTGATGAGGTGGCCGGGCCTGGGACATGGGTGGTTGCATGCAGACAAGAGCAGCGGAAGCTCCAGAATAGGCTGTGCTCAAGGACACTGCACCACCCCCTCTGTTTACCCAGTGCTGGTTTTGTGTGCTGTCAAATTTGTATGTAATAAATACAATCGCCGAAGCCCTGGTCAAGTGAACTGTCCTTTATACTGCCATGGAGAAAACTTCCTTGTCCTGCACTGACTGAGCATGCAAACAGAGAGGAGCAGAGGTTTATGCCTCCTTTAAGTTCAAATCACAAAGCAACAGGTTTGATTCACAAGGCTGACATTTAATTATTTGCCCTACATCTCAGGTTAAATTTAGAACTAAATTTAGAACAAGTGTCTGGACAGAATGTCATGACACCAGTGTATATCTGTTGCACAACGTGCCACATGAACATGTAATGTTCAACTCAGTTAAAAATAACTGTACACTTACCTAACTCAGCAGACTTCTGTGTTCTGTCTACTGAGCTGGTAAGCAGACAGTGCAATAGTAAGAGTCACAAGTATATTCTGCAAAGAGATATTACTAACAGCAAGAAAACAGAAAAAACATTTTTCTGTTTCTGTTCTTGCTTAGCTTTTTTTTTAATCAAGTAATAAATGCTGTTTCATTGTAATGTAAGTATGACAGTCCTGATAATCTTAAAAATTGATGTGAATAAGTAGAGTGAAATTGTGAAGAGTTTTTTCTCAACTGAAGTGAGAGATCACTCATTCCTTAAGAGCAGAGTTAAATGGCCATTAAAACTCCCACCTTAAGCCTAAAAGAGGACAGATTCTTTCACAGTAAAAGAGTAGCTTACTACATACAAGCTACAACAGGGCTATGCAACACCAATCGATGTGGCTGAATCAGGTAGACCCAGATCTCCAAACTAACCATCATTATCTTCCTTGAGCTCTGTTTGGAGATGCAGGAAAAAACATGCGTGTTTTACAAGTGTCAGAACCACGAAGTGAGATGGAAAATCTGTTTAACACCTTTTTAGATAAGACAAGATCAGCACAAAAGCACAGATGAGGGCTGGAGTAAAGAGCTGAGCTTCAGCCAAGCTGCTTTGATGTCACTGAGAGCCGTAACAATAAGCAGAACTTATTTCCTGTACTTGAGCTGTGGCCACGCTTCTGTTCTTTGGCATTTATCTTGACCTACCCTGCTGATAAGGACAGGTTTGGGTGTTTTCACCAGGCCTTGTTTGCTGGGGCTGCAGGTGCCTCAGCCTTGCGTGGGTGATGGCCATCACTGCCATCACTGCCCTCCTCCAGTTACAGGAGCTGGCAGCCCCCGTGGCTCCCTGCTGAGGAAACATCCTTGCAGGACCCCAGCTCCACCCTGGAGCTGCAGCCTGGCAGAGGGTAGGTTGCCAGGGTGAGACAAAATGTTGAATGCTGCTCTCCATCAAATGGGGAGGCCAAGAGCTGTGCAAATCAGCTGGGTGTCAGGGTGCAGTGAGAGCACCAGGGCAGCATGCAGGGCTGCTGAGCATGCACTGGGGGAGTGCCTGTGGTAGCTGAGAAGGGAGAGAGTTTTGTTTCAAGGCGCTACAGGTGGGATACAGAGAGTTCCCTGGGTTACGAGGCTAAAGCTGGTCCAGCCCAAATGAAGGGGGCTGGTACTTGAGAGTTGCCCAGGAGCTGATGGAAGCCTGTGCAGGCTCAGTCTGGGGACAGGATGATCTATCACATCATGGGCTGCAGTGGTACTGTCTGGTCTCCTCAGCCAAAACTCTCACCTTCAGGTGGGACAGTCTTTGGGACCAGAGCAGGGAACAACACCATGTCACTGTAGGGAAACGTATCCATCCACTTTTTACTTGCTCTCTGAATACCAAAGCACAGGCATGCCAGCACAGCACCTTTCAAAAATGCTTAAATCAGGTTTATCATCTTTTCCTTTAATGAGTGATTTCCTTTTGACCCAAGATTGTGAGACAAGATAAGGTGTCTTAAACTGTTCACACTATGTATGAGTGAAATGGGTGCATGCAGGATGTCAAAGATATTTTCTCTGAAATGCTGCAAAGACTGAGTCATTTCTTGGTTAGCACATTCTGTTTTTCATGAAAATGTATTTGCTTTCTCTGCTGCAATTGTACATCATGTCTGTCACATCAGTTGTGGTCACTATTATGTGTCATGGATTAACCTCTGATATAATCTTATTTTCTGTGGCTTGGCACCTAAAAATCAGTCAGACCAGTGGTCAGCTTAAGTGGACCCTATAGGCTGACCCTAACAGTGGTAGTTTGGGAGCATTTGCAAGAAACTTTGGTCAGGATAAATAGCTCCCCTCAGAGACATCCTGCCAGTTCATGATGACTGGTTTAAATCTTCAAAACTTGTCGCTTTGCAATGTTTCCAAATATTTTTTTGATTATTTAGTCCTCAATAATCTTGTTTTCAGATAACACTGAACCCAAATAAGAATCTTGCTAAATTATTTATCTCCATGAAATTTTGAGCCTCAAATAGCACATTCCTGTGCTATTGTGGTCAAGCTTCTGACAACCCCTTGTGTACCAGTGAATACCTACACATGGTTGAACACCAGGAGCAGGGACCTCATTCCCTGGTGCATGCTGGAAAATCAGGCTCCAAACACCAGCCCAGATCTGAGTCACACAAAAATGACACTGGGGTATGCTGGAAACACAGAGATCAGGTTCCACAGGAACTGTGGTTAGCTTTAAAACATAGCCAAAGGGGAAAAAAAAAATCAAAACCTCATACATGCACCAAGACTTCCCTTTTTCAGGCAGCAAGTCTTAATGAATGTGCCAGGTGATTCACTGGGGCAGCCTGTGCAGCACAGGGCAGCAGCAGATCTTGAGACACACATGTGTCACATTTGTCACATTTGGCAAGAGCCAAAACACTCCTTCCTATCTCAAAAAAAAGAGTAATTGATAGTGTAAATTTTCACCAGTTCCATGAAACATCTGTGGTTATTGGTTCACTGCTTAGGATATGAAGAGGAATGGAGTGCTTCATAGTATTTTTATTTTTATTTTTTGCAGGGGACGAAAAAGGAGGATTTATCAGAAACCACTGGAGTAAGTGAAGGGTGTTGTCCTCATTACTGATCTTTGTAATCGCAATCCATACCACATGTTTGGCCTGAGGATCAGTTTGTTTCTGCTCTGCATCACATCTGTGTAACAAAGCATGGAAACTAATATTTGTTTAGTGGTATACTCAGGTACATTGGTTCAGTACCAGATAAGCTGATGGAGTAAGTGAGGACAAAGCCATCAGCCAAAACACCTGAAGGTCTCATAATAATTTAGAAATAACACTCATAAATCTGTAAGGAAATAATAGATCAACCAGGCATCACCAAACTTTCTTTCCCCAAGGTAATTATGTTTTGTTATTTATGAAAAAGTATTATTGCCTCTTCTGTCCTTCTGTCAGGAGACACATGAATAAGGACTCTCTCTTCGTGTGTGAATGTGCATATGAACAGATATTTTACTACATATCTGCTGTACTTGGGTAAAGACTGAAGTCCTTTACCTGAGATATCCATTACATGTACAAATTAGTATGGCAAAAAAAAAATGCAGGGGAAAATAATGCAGAAGATACGGGCTTTCTCCAGCTTTCTTCCTATAAAGAAATTGTTCATATACTTAAAACTCTACTTTTAGACAATTTCCATCTGTCCTTGCTGGAAAACTGACAAAAAAGGGCAGAGAACACAGATTTTTGCATTTATTTATGTAAAGAACAGGCAGATCCCTAGGTACTATAAATCAGTGCCTTCCTGATTATTTTAGTGGATCAGTACTTACTTGGTTCCAAAGTAAGTGGTGCTCAGGCCTAGGAGCACAACAATCACTTCAGGGAGAGGCAGATGTTCCATCAAGAGATTTTTAAAACTGTGCCTCAGATCTGTGAAATAACAACACACAAAGGGTGCACACTGACTTGCAATATGAATTTCTTACAAAACATTAACACTTTTCCTTTTTGAGCTCCAGATCAATATCCTCTGTTGGATAAGAAACAGGGAAAAAGACTTCAAGCTCTTTCAAGGTGAGTAAAAAAGTCTTTGCTGATCCCATATGGTTCAGGGTAATTTACTGACATCCACAATTGCAAGTACACCTGGAAAGGGCCTGATGCACAGTCTACCACTTTCTCTGAACCAGGCATCAATGAAATATAAGAAACAGGTGTGCATTCTGCAGGTGGTTAGGCTGAATTGCAGTAAGCAGGAAAAAGAGTTTATTGTGGGGCGTATATGTTTCTGTTTCACCCTGAGTGTACAGATCAGAATTCTGTACTGGCTAAACCTCCTCAGAAAAAGATCATAAAAAAGGTTAGCAGCACAGTATGCATATTATCAGAGAACCAAATGAAAAATTCATCAAAATAAAGCTACTATTCCATATAACTAAAATGACATAAACCAGATATAAGTATGGGGCTCTGCACCTCTTGCTTGTTTCATACAGGAAAAACACACTTTGCTGTGCAAATTGAACAAAATAATGCTGAGACAATTTCCATTGGGAGGAAGGTTTAAAAAAAAAAAGATAAAATTTGTGTACCTCTACACATGCTGCAGTAAATATGCACAACTGCACCACAGATGCAAAGAGAGGACTAGGAACTGTGTGAAAAAAGGACAGCATCAAGAAAGTCAAACACCTTCTGAAAAATCAAAGAAATCCAGCCTCAGCCCACCAATTCTATTTGTAGCATTTGTATTTTGAAGCTATCCTTGGAGCTGATTATTTTGCATATTTTGCAGCTGATTCAGAAGCTTTCAGGCTGAAAATTCCCCCAAGGTCTTACAATCAGCAAGGAAGGGACATTTTCCCAGATAAGGGTGTTAGCATGACTTGGCAGGTCTCTGCATAGTGGCATGCAGAAGAAATATTTGCCAGGGTGGGCCTTGAGGTTTGTGCTCACCTGGCCACCATCTCTGCCTGGCCATGGCTCAGGCTGCTGGGGGAACAGGGTCTGTGGCTGTGGCCAGAAATGTGGCTCCCTGCAGCCCCTTCCTGCTCAGCAGAACGACTGAGTAGTTACTTTCCTGTACACACAAAGACCTCTATCTATACACTCTATCTGTATACCTAGTGTTGTATGTTCATGGGTGGCACCTCAGAACGTAAAAGCACACTGGAATGATGTCAGCAGGCACTGACTGAAGTTAAATCTGTTTTGCAACATGGGGAAGGGAGATTGTAGAAGACAGTGAGGTGATCATCATTGCAAAATCAGAATTTATAGAAAATAATATGGAGTCAATAAAAATAAAAATAGAGAACACGATGCGTAATAGGCCACGTATGTGCACAACTGATTGACTCAGCCCCAGAGAAGCTTAGGACAGACCTGGGAAACAGTATGTGCAGCTGCAGCTCATGCATTGAGTCCATCTAATCCATCCCTCAGCCACAGTGTGCCCAGCACTGTGGTATCTATTTACACAGCACAGAGCTGTGGCAAATACATGCATTGATCTGCTCTAAGTTGCTGCACAAACCTACTTCCTCACTGCTTACATTGAGCTGACTTGTCCATCAGCCTGCTCAAAATGGTGCAAATGGTTCAAGAGGCACAGTCCTTCCCACACGTGTTGGCAGCAGTTCTTTCCAATAGAGTATCTCTCCAAAAGAATCAGCAACATACCAGACAAACCCATTAGTTTTGCATATTTCAAGACCATTGTCTTAGAGTTTGCCTTCAAAGACACTCATCCCCAGTAATAAAACACTCCAGACTTCCAAACTTTATGAAAAGCATGAAATGCATAAGATCTCCTAAGACATTTTGTACAACACTATTCCTGGAACAGATTCTGTGCCCAGTGGAAAATCTGTAGCTGGGCCCATGTCTCATTTTCCCTTTTTGTAAACCCTATGAGACCAGGTACTTTCTCTGATATTCCAGCTGCCATACCTATTGAATAAATCTCTGAAGAGGTGGTAGGACAAACATTTCATTTGAAGAAAATCTTCAGGAGCTGTTTAGCATTCATGCATACTGAAAGATCCCTTCCAAAGACCATCACATTGAATTATACTAATAAATGCATGTCAATCTTGCCTATCCGGACCTGGGTTCCCAGATGTATAAAATTTCAAATCTTTGGAGTTCAACAGTGACATTAAAACAAAGTGCAATACAAAGGTTTTCATGTTGGTAATTTCTCCTGTTGGGAACATCACCTTTCTCCACTGTGCAGCATGATGTCATGTGTTTGCTGCCTGGCCCCTGTGTGCAATCCTAAAGTATAATCTTTGCACTGACTTGTCAGGAAGCTGGACTGGTGTGTTTCATATTCTCTCAGTCTGTCTTTAGTCCACTTTGTCCTCATAAGGAGCCCTGCCTACATGGATATATATTTTTTTTAAAAAACACTCATTCATTTTATATGTAGAACATCTCAAAGTAGAGTCATCTCTATGAACACTCATACCAAAACCCCTTTGGCACTGAAACTGCTGATGCCAGAGCAATAGAAGAGACTCTTTTCTTTGTCTCAACACAACCCTTCCTCACCTTTGCTATCATGCACTACCAGGCAGAGCTGTGTGGTTGTATGTCATGGCAATGTACCACATATCATTGGTATTATCAGGATGACAGAATCAAGAATCACAGAGTGTTCTGAGTTGGAAAAGACCCACAAGGATCATCAAGTCCAACTCTTAAGTGAATGACCCATATAGACTCCAAATCCTTGCCATTATTTAGCACCATGTTCTGACCAACTGAGCTAATCTCTACTAGGAAAAAAATCTTACCACTGCAAGCTGGTATTTTTCATGCAACGTCTGATTCCAGAACCAAATTCTTGATCTGTTTCCAAACATGCAGTGTAATCTTTATTTTAAAAACAAAATCTAATAAAATACATCAGATTGTATGTGACATTTCCATTTAACTTAGTATTGAACATTAAAGATATGTTGAAATAACAAAAATACTGACATTACCTTGCTTCATTAAGTTTTCCAAGTCCTGTAATTGCTTCTGAAATCAATCAATATATATAAAAATCAGAATATTAAACTTCCCTATTACCAATTCAAAATTGTTTTAAGATCTTTTCAAGCTATCACTACATTGAGTATGCTCAGGACAAAGGTACTAGAGACAAGTAGGTGCATCCTGTCCTCTCCTAACTAACCTGATTGTAACACCAACAAATGCAACCAATTCCCTCTTAATTTGCCTTAGCATCACTGAACTTAGGACCCGGGCAAAGAATTAAATAAGGATGAAAGTCTGTAACTAGGAATATCATGGAAAGAAAAGATGGTGCCTCATTCACCTGTTAAATGCAGCATTTCATTTCTCTTGTACCAGAATCAAGCTTTTATTTTCATAAGTTTTTTTAAGACTAACAGTGGGAAAAGGAAATGAGGCAGCACAAACTACAGAGCAGAAACCGAATTAAATTAAATGACAGAGGGAGAGAAAAATATACTGGTAGCAAAGCTTGGAAGTTGACTACCAAGTAGCGCTAAGCTCATTCTGCCAGAACATCAGGCTGTAACACAGGGCTGCTTCTGGCTGCACACAGTCTCATCTGACCTCCTGCATGTCCATTGTTTCATCTACTCTGTTAGTAAAAGAAATTAGCACATTGTTGCAGGATTGGTAATAGGAGCAAGGTACTAAAAGGGACTCACTTCATCTTTAGGTCTTGTCCCCTGCTGTAAACAAACATTATGCACAACCCTCATTCAGAATATAATGAGATCCATCAAAAAGGAACAAGGAAATGTGGGTGAAACACATTAAGAGACTTCAAGAACAGCTGAGCTGACAAGACAAATGCTGATTTAAACCGAAAGAGGACTTGAAATTTGGGAGCTCAGGTTCCTTCTGCAGTCAGCGAGGGTTAACCTCTGTTATCTAGCCTATTTATCAATAAAGCAGCCACCTAAAAAATGTGGGTGATGGAGCACTATCTCCCCCTCCTCTAGTCATGATTTAAATACAGTGGCTCTTGACCATGATGAGAAGCTTTCCAGGTTTAACCCCCAGGATATCAGCTAGTGATCAGCCACTTTTGATGAGGGTCAGGGATGAGCAATGAATGAAGCTGCTCATCCTGAGCAGTGATGAGTATGAGGTGACACAGGGCTCCTGATGCCTGTGGGAGAGTGCTATGTGATTTTGGCACACCCAGCATTATAGGGCTTTCAAAAGGCTGTAACTTGCAAGGACAGGATGCAAAGGGATGGTGTCCAACATGACTCTTGCCCCAGCTCCTGTTACACCCAGTAATATATTGTTCAAAACCTCTTTCCACTGATTACAAGGGTTTTTTTAATTGAGTCATGGCCCTTTATTTCTTTTGCTGCCAACTCTATCCTTTAGCTCAGCTGGCTTTCCATTCTCCCTGATGTTATGCCCTTGCTTTATTTATGGAAAGCCCTGGTATCCACTCTGGGATATTTTCTCAGTAGTGGTGAGCCAGCCAAGTTCCCATTGTTCCAGCCAGGCTCTCTGCTCCCTTGCTCTGCTCAGACCTCCCTACTGCACCTGTGTGGTCCAAGTCAGCCTTTTGAACACACTGCATGCAGTATCTGGGAGTAGATCTCAAAAATGTCTAGTACCACAGGACATTAATACTTCCTATTATTAAGTATTATAGTGATTAAAATTCTTACTATTTTTCAGGAGACCACTGGGAGGCTGAACTGTCAGAACTGCTGGATTTTCCCCTCAAAGGATAGTTGTTTTATGTACTCCTTCAACATCATAGAAATTGTCTTCATGAGACATAACAAGATTAAAAGCTCCTTTGACACCAAAAGGTCCCTTTAACAACAGCTTTCATTCTTACTGTTTGAACTAACTCTTCTAGAATTGTCTTGTGTGTTTCTCCACTTGCTTTGCAGTGCAGGAGCTAGAGAGGAAAATTGCTAAATACAAAGTCTGTGAAGGATTTCCTGCTCAAAAACAGTGACAAATTTCCTGACAGTGTTACTCCAAGACACCTGTTGTCTCCTTTACTGTAATAACAGCAACTGGCACTGCTCGGTTTTCTCCTGAGCTGGGTCTGGTTACCAGCAATCAGCTGTGCAGTGCTGTGCTGGGGTGCACCTGGCAGCTGAGGGCAGGGGCAGCAGGGAGCCAGTCAGATTCATTCCATGGGCTGAGCCTCTGTGCCAGGTCAGCACGGTCAAGGGGTAGGTAGAGGTGAGAGAGACAGATCCCTTCAACAACAGCAGCAGCCCAGTTTGACCCTGGGATCTGCATTGCCTCATGGCTGGGAACGAGGAGCACAAACTCCTCCAGCTGATACCAGCACAAGGGGCAGAATTCTTCCCAATACAACTGTGCTTGGGAAGAAAGTAAGTCAGGACTGCACAGTGGAGCTCAGCAGCATCACCACAATTAATTGATGGTGTCCACTCAGGAATTGGGTTGGAGCAAGATGACATGAAGTTCCTGAGAGGAGTCACAAAGTGTCTGGTTCATATCTGCCTTGCTGAGCTTGCTTTTGAAGGTGGGCTCTAAAGCATGCCTCTTGCACAGGAAGTTCTTAGACCTGCAGCTCCAACCATTTACCACAAGCACCAGGTCTGCTGAGCCTGCAAAAGTGGGCAGTGATGCTTGGACAGCTACAGCACATTAACCCTGCAAGCACAGACTGGACTCGTAGTGGCTGTAAGCATCTTGAGCCTCCTGACCCCCATGTTTCCCATTTCCATTGTTGGCTGTTAGCTCTGTTTTGCTCCTGGCTCCACACAACCATGCAACCCTCAGGTGGGGCCAACCTGGAGAAAACTGCCTGGACAAATTGCAACCTATATATGGCCTTGCTCAGCACTTTTCTCAGACCATACAGGCACATTCTCAGGCCCCAGGACTTGAGTTTTGACTATGGTTAGATTTCCTTGCTCCATGTGACTGAATCTTGCCCTAAAATGGCTCTGCAGCACATACTGGCATGGGAGCAGTGTGGATGGGAGACAGCCCTGAAATTCTACTTCTGCCCTTTTGCAAATGATACAGTCTGATTATTTCCACTTCTTTATTAGGGGATTAGAGCTGCAGTAGAAGAGGCTCCAGACTGTTTTATGGCTCAGTATTTTTCAGCAAATTGGTTGTGACCCCTGTAGCCCCACGCAAGAGGGTTGTGATATGTTGAAACTTTTATTACACTATAAAATGAAAAGAGTCCTGCTCCCTGACCCCCTCCCCACCATGTCCAAGATCAACTATGCTCTGTCAGCTTCTCCAAACAAGCAAATCAGTCCAACAAGCTTTGATATTTTTTTCTCTTTTATAACAAATATACTGGGGTCAGGGAAATATTTATGTTAGAATGAGGGGGCCACCATCCAGTGGAGGCTGTTAAACACAGATCCAGCTTGCAGAAGGCTCATTGGGTGTAGATAAACCCATTTGTGTTTTAATGCCATATTTAAACGCTGAGGTGATTTTTTTTTCAAATAAATTCCCTGTTGTGTTGTTTACATACAGGTAAAAGATCATTCTCAAACTCCATAATCCTGCTGAATTACACAACATTAGAAAAGATACAGTAAATACACCTTTTTAAATGCGTCTTAAATCCTACCTGAATCCTTTCTAGCATTCCAGATCTTTGGGTCTCCAGTCCAGTCTTAATCTGGAGTGATAATTTTGCACCAAAAGCCTTATCAGCCAGAGCTATTTAGCACCTAGTCAGGTGTTAAGCTTACAAATAGTTTATCTCTTGGCAACATTTAGACCTTGAGCTAAGAAACGTCACTGGCTTGCTTTCACTGTCAGGTCAAGTCTGTTTGAAGAAGTGGCCTATTTAAAGGGCACAGAAGCACCTATGCAAAAATTAAAAAAACCCAAAACAACAAAACCCCCCAACCTACAAAAACCAATCCAAAATCCAAACCAAGCAGCTTTTCTAAAAAACCCATTTCACTCATTGGTGTGAGGCCTCACAACAGATTGATTTCCTTGTTGGATCACTATTGAGTCCCATTGTATTCATTGTCTATTGACAGAGCAACATTTTACTTGGGGGAGAGTTTTCCTTCTCTCTGTCCTTATCACCATATTTTACAGCCATTAAGTTCCCTGAGATTAGAAGTTTAAATCCCTCAGTAGGAGAGGTATGAAGTCCTATTTATTTCCCTGACAAAACTTTGACATGAAATCACTTCATCTGCCTTGTTTTCTTACCTTTCAGATTCTCTGAGTAGAACAGGGTTGTTTCCTTTTGTCAGGCTTTCACCAGCACAGGCACTTTACATAATTTTCTCACCTCTCAATCTATCTCATGCTTTGGATTCAGCAGGTTAAGCAGCATTCCCCCTGTTCAGATGGGGGTGGGAAAGAAGACAGTATGTTTGTTTTTTTCCTCAGGAGTCTATTTCAAGCCTCTTCACAGTAGCAGGGAAATCTGCAGTTGCACCTGAAAATGTGAAATTCCCACATTTAAAAACTTGCAAGCACAAATCACTCCCAATTTCCATTTTTGGAATTCTTCACTCTTGAGATGACCTTCAGATGGGGTAGAGGGGAGCAAACTGAGAGCTGAGACACAAGTGCTCCTAATTAGTCATCTTGAACTGCTTCCCACTACTAGATGCACTCCCCAAAAGTGAGATTAGGTTGTTATGCAGAGGTCCTGGTCCTTCGTAGACTTTGTAAAGGGCAGTCACTTCTTGAGAGGTCCATGAGAATCCTGCAGGAAGCAGTCTGTACATCAGTAGGATTTGGCTCCTACCATGCCATGAAAGGACCATAATGTATATGTGATAGATGGTAGGTGGCACCTCTGTTCACTCTGTGTTCCATTTCCCTCTGTCCTTCACTGATCATTTGGAAGCCAGGTTGCCATGAGGAAACACAAGACTCACCTACAAACCAGATCTTGACAAAGAATTTAGTCATCCTGTCAGATGACCACAAAAATAAACCTGCATGACCCTGAAGACACACCATGGGAACATGATACCACAGAAATTGTAATGTCATTAAGCAGGTTATTTCTGGTTTATAAGGTGGTATTTAGGTCGAGTCACACCACTTAAAAATCAAATGCTTCATGGTGCTGAATTTCATCTTCTTGCAATAATTCTTTAGACTCACATGTAACAGTTGAACAGAGGAACATTTTTTCAGCTATTGCTGACCATTAATATAAAATATATCTCCCTCATTTGAACAGGGAAGAAAAAAATCCCTTTTGTCAAAAAAGCAGTGTCAGTGGCCACTGCACAGTCTGGATACCCTCCCTGTTGGAATCTCTCATGGATATCAAGTGGGTTCCTGAAAGGAGGCCAAGTGCAATCCAGGCCATGGTGATACACAAACATGGTGACTTGAAGCCTATTTTTGACACATGTTTACAAAATGTTTCTACTGAGGCTGATTTCTATGATTAAAAGAATACTCATTATATTTTTGGTTCAATCAATCATCCTATTTATTATTTTAATTTGGATAAATTGAGAAACCGTGTGCTTGCTGGGAGAGAAAGCAGCCCCAAAAAGCCTGTCTCCTCATATGATCACCCTGGATCTGATCAATACTCCAGGCCAGGTCCCAGGGAGGCTTCAGTGCTGCCCACACGGCATGGGCTGTGTTCAGGTGGCACTAATCTCATCACTGACCTTTCTGCTCAGCAATGGCTGTGTGCTGATGCCAGAGCTGCTCGAGGTTTACCTCAGTACTGACAGAGGGAGAAGGAGCTGGTCCTGCCAGCAGGGACAGAGCTGCACTGCACCGTGCAGAGCCCTGGTGCTTGTGGAGCAGCCCAGCCTGTGCTTGTCCCTGCCCAGCTCCAGAGAAAGCATTGGCAAATTTGCAAAGACTCTTGGAGTCACTAAGAAAGTCACTTGGTAACTGGAGGCCACCAGAGCCAGCAGTCTCTCTGAAAGTGAGAGGGACAACGGTGGGTCAGCTTGCTGCTCTCTCCATCCATGCTGATGAGTGAGTTTTCCCACTGCAAAAGAAGGGCAGCATCTTGTGGAAAAACACCAAGAGCTGGAGCTACATACCACCCAGGAGAAAGGTCGTTTCAGACAGCAGGTGAGCAGGTTGCAGGAGGCCATCCAGAGTCACAGGGAGGAAATGGGGACAGGGACAAAAGCAAAGTGTCATTGGCTAGCTGCCAGAAGAGAGAGACGATCTCCCAAAGGGATCAGGGCTGAAGCCCTGCTCTGTCAGCATAGGAAGAATGCCTTTTCTGGGAATTTGGCAATCCTCAACTCTTTACAGGGGCAGAAATTCATGCAGGGCTTTTGTGCCAGGGCAGGACCAGGAGAAAGTCAGGCTGCTATCAGACACCCCATCAGAAGCAGCCCTGGTAAGGAGGTGGGACTTTCATCAAGCCTCAACATGAGGCAGGTAAGTAACAAACTTTGAGTATGGCACACCTGTGGCACTCCTTCATGAGGACTACACACACTCTTTAGGTCAGCTAAACCTCTGGGGAATTGCCCTGCTCGCCAAGGCACTCTGGCAGCTGCAGTACCCCTCAGATTAGCAGCATTGCTGATGACAACAGGAGTACAAACAGCCAGGAACAAGGAGCTCCAAACTGTTTTTCTGCTCTACCAGCAAAGCTACAAAGACACTGGGGAAAGGTGACATAATGCCATGCTTCAATTTCCTCACAAAGAGCAGTATTTCTCCAGCTCTCATTTTTTCTCTGAAAATTAATAGATACATTAAACAACAGAAACACTGGGGGAAATGTGCTAAAATGTGTTGCATATCACCAGCAGCACATGCACCTATGCATGTCTGGTGTGCACGTTGCTAGTCTCATCTTGCTGCCAGTCTGCAACATTGACAGTGCTGGTGGATTCAGCTCCTTTTAGGTGATCTGACAACAGACAGGACATAAAACCAGGACAGGGAGACTTGTACTTTTTGTCTGAGATATGTCACAACATGTTCTTCAAAACTGATTTTTCAGGATTCAGTCCCCAGGAATGTAAACCTGGGGAGCAGAGTAGTGTTGGAGAAAGCCACAGAGCATGCAATCTACTAGAAAAAATAAATCCACTTGGAGACTGCCTAAGTTTAGCTATATATGGACATTTCTAGAAAGTGAGAAGTGCCATGGTTTTTTCCATCAGTACTTCAAGAGTTTTCTCCAGTCTTTTCCAAAGCCCTGTATTAAAGGGGTTTAGCAGAATGATCCTGTCTTAACAGAGAGATAACAAAGACATGGAGGCATGCTTGGTCAGAGGAAAGGGAAAAGAATAGCATCCAGACAGTTCCCAAGATGTTACCCCTTTGGGTCTAACCCTGAACCTTGCATCGGGTCTCTCAATCTTCAGTTGAAATCCTGGCCCTGTTGAGACAAGACCAATTATTTTATTTTGCAAAAATAAAGAGGAAGGAGGACATCAGTTCAGCTTTATGGTCTCAAATCTCAGATTATGGACCTAGTCTGTGTCTACATGCACTTCATAGCAAGGGCAAGAAGTCCTAAAGGTAGGATATGCCAATAACAATAAATAATCCCAGTACTGTCCAGGAATAGTTAATAGTGTACATAAAGAGACTCCTTCACTTACTGTGATCACTCTGCCTGCATTCTGAGCTACAGCATGTGCCTGCAAGGGAGAGCACAGCCCCATAACAACACTATGTTGAAGGCACAGGCTGAGGAGAGCAGAACTGTAACTCAAATACTGTAGATTAGGAAGTTACTAGAAGCAATTAATGGTTTCCTGCAGAGGAATCCTCTCCTTTTCATCACTAGAATTTACTTCTGAAAAAATTCATGTCATACATTTAGTGACACAGACAGATTAATCCAGAATGTTACCATTTGGTGTTGGAGATCAGACTCTGTTCAAGATGCTACAAAGAAGACACAAAACAAGTTACCAGTGGGTAGTGATGGAATAATACAATGTGGAGAATAAGTGGAAAGCATCCACATGGCACTATTTCAGATGAATGTACTGCTGGTTTTAAAATTGAGAACCTCAGCATTAGGCTAACTGCTTTTCTTAACTAGTTCTTCTTCTAATATCTTGTAATTTCTTTTCCCTGCATATCCAACTTGGTAAAAGCATATTTAACTGCTTCAAAATGGAAACACACTGGTAATATAAAATATTGATATTGCACTGATCATGATGGGAATCAGTGGGACTAATGTACATTTTGGTGCATTCTGATTCGGGGCATCCACTCTGAAATTAGTGCAGAGTGCTCATTTTAATTCCTTCTTCTCTGGAAAGAAGAAGGTGTTACTGGAATCACTCACAATGTCAATACAATATCATGGTACTTCAGAATCTTTTCAGGTTGATGCCAGTGGGCTTCATAGGTTTTTGGTCTCTTTGTTTCCCCACACCAGCTCCTCACTAGCTCATTCTTCCCATTGGATTTACACTAGTCCCTTGAAACTTCCCCTGCACCTGCAGCTGAACAAGGCTGTGCTAAAACTGGCCCTAACCCCTCTCCTCAGTGCACACAGTGCCCTTCCCAGTCTATTATTCAAGCCAGTAGCTCCAAGAGCACCAGAAGCCAAAAAAGGAGAGCAGGGTGCAATTCTCTTTTGCTCATCCTCCTTCCTACACTCCCTGCTTGATGACACTCCCACTCTGGGGGGCTTCTCAGCTCAGGAGGGGAAGAGAGAGGAGGGCAGCAGGACCAGAGGCTCTCCAGGGCCAGAAGATGTGAATGGCAATGGGGGAACAAGAAAGGGAAAGACGCAAACCCAGAATCTTATGACAGTGCTTTGGTACTGGCCAGTAACACATGCTGTGTTGTGTTATCACAGCATCCATCACTCTGTATCAGAAATTATTCACTACCTATGAAACACAGGGGCTCTGCTGACTTATGCCTGGTGAATACCTTACCCAGGATTTCCATAACAGCATGTTCCATTCAGTTTTCCTGCACACTGCCAAATCTCTTCATAGGGCAAACTTGCTAGAAAACCCTACCAAATTGGAAAGGAAGCATCTGACACTGCTTTGCACCAGGCTGCAGGGAACCAAGCCCTTGAGTTCTCCCTCACACCATTCTAAACAGAAGAGCTGGTTGGTGAAGTTTTGTTTCCTAAGAGTCATGGAATTAGACACTCCTAAGTGACTCACCAGCAGATGAAGCTGGAGGCACTCATTGCAGGCAGCTAAAGTTCTTTTAGATCTAGCATCAAACCCCTTGTCTTTTGTCTCAGTCCAAAGGTAGCATCAGCTTTAATAGCTCTGGCATCAAACCACTTGTCAAGACCAGCCCTTCTTGAGTCACAAAAAATTATCCCCAGCTAGTAAAAGCCCTGTGGGACAGCAGCTGAGAAGAGTTCATGCTCCATGCTTATTGGCAAACTCAACAAGGAGTTGTACTGGTGCCAAAGATGCCAACTTTTAGGACAGGTAGGTAAGTGGTGGTAACAGCTTGCACTGGTTCCCTGGCTGGCAGGTGTGGAACTGTGTCCAGAGCAAAGTGCAGATTCACACATGCTCTCCAAAATATCACACCACTGTGCTGGAGATCCTGCTCCTCTCTCACCTCGTGAATCCTGAGCTGCTGCCTGGGTAGCTACAGAAGCAGGGCTTGTGACTGCCTCCACCTTGCTCTTGCCCAGGCACTGCCATGAGAGGTCATTTGGCCTCTCAGCCTGATGACAGGGACATGGGTAGGCACTTTTGGTGAGAGACTTGTCTCTGGTCCCCCCATGCTGTCCAGCAGGGGTATGCTAAAGATGACTCTTCATCCAAAGCATGGGATAGTGGTCTGGGTGGACCTGGGCTGTCCTCTGAACTGCACTAAATGATGTATGGAGTGAAATTTCTTCTGATCACACAGAGGAACACCTTTTCTCCAATTGTACCACAGCCCCACGTCCAGTCAGTCCATTGGTAAATGAATAACAATTGCTTCTTTCAAAAAAGTGTGATGTGGCAGTTAATTCATTGAATAAAATGGAATGAAATTGAATGAGTTGGAAAGGACCTTAAAGACCATCTAGTTTTAACTCCCTGTGCCACAGGCAGGGACACCTTCCACTTCACCAGGTTGCTTGAAGTCCCATCTAATACTTGGCCTTGGACACTTCCAGGGATGGGGCACCCACAGCTTCTCTGGGCAACCTGTTTCAGAGCCTCACCAGCCTCATAGGGATGAACTTCTGTTCTATATCTAGTCTAATCCCGGTCTCTTTCATTTTGAAGCCGTTGTCCTATCCCTACATTGTTGGGGAAGATGAATCAGGGAAACCTTATAAATATGATTGCTTAGCAAAAGATTCTGAAAATATGAAACCTATAATCGAAATAGAAATGAAAGCTTGCTTTGAGTTGTAGGATACTGAGCCTTAGTTACTATATAACCTGAAAACCTTAGTCTAGCCAGCTGAAGGAGAATCCCTCTTGATTGAACAATACCCTTCTGCTGGCTGAGGGATCCAAAGGTCAATGTAGCAAAAGAGAATAGTCTAAAGAGTAGTTTTTAGACTTTAAAATATAACACAGTATGGTAATGGAGTAGTTCTTATAGGCTGTATGTAGATTCTGTAGGGTTTTGTGTCATGTGCTGGTTGGTTAGTGTAAATTAGAATATTCAACACAAAAGGAGATATAATGTATTGTAACAAAGACCTCTCTCTCTCTGACTCTCCTCCTCTCTTGCTCTCTCTCTAGCTCTCTTGCCCCTGCGCTCCAACCCCTGCCACCTCTCTCTGGCTCTCTTGCTCTCTCCTCTCTTACCTCTCACCCTCTTGTTCTCTCTCTCCCTCACTCTTTGGGACTTCCCTTCAGCCGAGGCTGGTGGCTGAAGGCAAGGCCCTTCTTACCCACCACCCTTGCAATAAAACTGCGTGTTCTAGAATATCTCAGGTCTGCAGAGTTCCCTCTCCCTGCCGTCCTCGGATGATCCAACACTACATGCCCTTTTAAAGAGCTCTCCTCCAGCTTTCTTGAGCTCCTTTAGGCACTGGAAGGTGCTATAAGGCCTCCCCAGATTTTTGTCTTCTCCAGGCTGAACAACCCTCAGCCTGAACTCTCTCAGCCTGTCTTCACAGCAGAAGTGCTCCAGCCCTCTTGATCAGTTTTGTGTCCCTCCTCTGGACTCACTCTGTGTCCTTCTGAGGCTGGGGGCCCCAGAGCTGGTTGCAGTACTCCAGGTAGGGTCTCAAGAGAATGGAGTAGAGTGGGAGAGTCACCTCCCTCAACCCGACTCAGCCACTCCAGATCCTGTTAAGTTCCACATTTCAGATTTTTGAATTATTTTATGATACCATAGTTGCTACATATAGTGCTGCTGTATGGCTAAAGACCAGAATGAACCAGTGCTCCTATGGTTTGTACAGATAAAAATAAAACCCCAAACAAAATCACTGAAACCACATCACCTGTGTTCATTTGGAGAAGGACATGGATTTTCCTTTGGTGTCGAAGGCTAAGTTCAATAGTACTTGGAAGCTGATATTATTTGATAGGTAGGAATTATCAAAGCTCAGTTCACAGCTTAGAAACTTTTAAAAGACATCCCCTATATAAAAAATGTCTGTACAACCAACCAGGACCAAGTCAGGAGATCAACCAGCTGCAAATTAGGCTGAACAGTAAAATAAAGAAGAAAATAAGAATGTGCTTAAAGACCTGAGGCAGACAGGTGTTCTTGTTGCTGATGTGTTAAGACAAATGATTGAAGAACAGTTTGTGCACATGAAACATGACTCCAGTAAGTCTGTCCAGTTCAGTCAGCTGAGGGACAGCGTGATCTCCTGGGAAGGGACAAGCAGTGCCACAGAGCTCTGCAAGACTTCATTTACCAGCGAGAGCACCACTTCTTATGTAATCAGCTTAATTAGGACTTAAAAAGCAAGATTTTAAAGTGATACATTTCCTACACTTTCTGGCTGCCCCTGTCCTTCTCCTGGACCCCTCTCTTTACTTGGAGTGTCCTCACCCAAAACTGCTTAATGGGTTTCTCCTCTCTTGTTTATCAGTGTGCAGAAGAGAGGACAAAACATCAGGCACATGGAAAAGGCTGTTGTGCACCAGTCCTGGAGTGAATCTCATTAATTCATTAACTGTTAACAGACACTGCTAATGCTGAAACTGCTTCTGAATAAAAAGGACTTTCTGAAACTGTGGAGTTTGATAGAAATTGAAACTGACCCTTGAGATACTACAACAGTTATGTAAATACCTGTAAAATGAAAATCACAGGATCTATAGACTAGAGCTGCACTTTGCCCCCTGTATCCGTCAGCTTTCCTAGAGGCCAGGATCACCCTCTCTCTGGCAAGTAGCAAAGGCCAGGACCTCCCAGGGAAAGGAAGCTGAGGGGTCCCCTCAGGATCTCAGCCCTCAGACAAGAATGACAGCTGCAAATGTAAAATGTGACTTTTCAGTGGCATGACAGCTCCTGTTTTGACTGCAATCTTTCATGTTTTCAGAAATTAAATCAGAATTTTCCACTGAATAAAATGTTCTATTTCAGCAACATTTTGCCTGGCTTTCCTTCTTCTACCAAAATGCTTTGAAGGATTTCCATTGAAACTGTAATATTACAGTTTTAACTATAAAACTATATAAACACATAAACATTTTTATTTTCTAATTTTTTTCTTCAGGCCACACTGAGTTCTTTTTCTATAAGAAAACCAAATGTTTGGAGCTGCTGTGGTCTTCCTTTCTGTGACAGACCTGCAAAGGCAGAAAGGTTTGTCATGCCCATGCCCGTTCCACCATGACAGAGATCTTCAGATGGAATTCAGGAGCTCTGACATTTAAATTAACAAAAATCAGAAATGTCTTGCTCCTCCTCTTTGTGCCTTTGTTTAGCCTGTGCAGTGTAAAATGGAATGGAATTGCACTGGCCTCAGGCAGCTCTGGGTGCTGGGCAGTGGCAACCAGGTGCTCCTATTCCTCACCTGCAGTTCTCCACCACCTTCTTGCAGCTCCTATCAAGATTCCTGCCTTTAGCTACTCACTGTTGCCCACTGCAGGGATATGATTTAATCCAGCCCAGGTCATTACCCACTTGAGCAAATTGGGATTTAGCTGCTCCAGCCTCTTGGGGGAAGCCCAACAGAGGGTAGCAATGTCACCTCTGAGTCGTGCTGTGGATTGCCCCACTGCACCCTACTGCATGCACCCAGATTCCCATGACCCTGCTGCTGCCCCACAAAAATCTACACACAGCTAACCAGTTCAAATGGAGAGCTGGCCTCAGACTGTGAGAGCATCACAATTACGAGTCTGCAGAGGGTAAGTACCAATAATTGAATCATCTGAGTGAGATTTTCAAAAGAGAAACCCACAAGAAGTGTCTGCTGAGACTATTTATGAACAGAAGTGAGGAGAGTTAAACAGTCCTTTTCTCAGGCAGGAGGCAAATGGAGACAACAATTTAGAACTGCTGTGTCTCAACAGCTTTGGGACAGTGTTTGTCTATTTGATTACAAAATGCCAGTCTTTGCTGTCTCAACCCATATCTGCTTGCTTTGCACCATTGGTTTTCTCAGAAGTTTTCCAGTTTCCTTCAGCCTGCCTCACTGGGGAGGATATAACCGTGACCATCATCATCCCCAAGACTAAACACACCCAGATCAACAGGAGGGCTCAAGAACAAAATGGCCAAATGATTCTGAGGGCCTACATGAGGTAAACTCTAGTCTGCTTCATCTTTGTTGCTGAGACAAATGAGTTACCAAAAATTGGCAGATTTGGGCCATGTAAAAAGGACAGTGCTAATACCCAATGCTCCTCCTTTCACTGGTGAACCGAAAGCAGGAAGAATTACAGATTTACATAAACTGGGCCAGGGACACCTCTCTCGGAGGCAAACGGAGCAGAGGGAATTATGCTGGTGGTTCTCAATGACTCTGGTCACACCCCATCATAACGCTTTGACTGCAGAGGCCCGGGTTTGGCTCCCGGGTGGGGAGGACGCGGGGGGTACAACCGGG
>JANPWX010000143.1:1222154-1256750 GCA_024734555.1 Trochalopteron elliotii | reverse complement strand
CAGGGAGGATGAGCGAGGGGAGGCGCAGCCCGGGCTGCCAGGGAGGAAGCGGGAGGCGCAGCCGGGCTGCCAGGGAGGATGCGGGAGGCACACCCGGGCTGCTCCTGCCTTCCCAGCGCACCGGGGCCACCAGCGCTGCTCCCCGCACTGATGACCTGTCCCGCCGAGAGCCCCTGGCACCGTGAGCACAGGCGGGAGCAAGTCGGCTGTGTACTAATGAGTTTAGCTGGATGAAGATACCTCTGAGACGGGAGCAGCACAAGCTTTATTGCATCCATAGACACGCAACCGTTGTGACATTAGACACCAGGGATGAATGCTGGCCAGTTATTTCATAGACTCATGGAACAGTGTTGTGGTTTTGGTTTGCTTATCCGAGTCACTGCATCATTGTATCTTTCCACTTTCCCGGCAGCTGGTGCATGGTAGGGGATATGGTACACCCACTCAATGCCATGTTCCCTAGCCCAGGTGTTGATAAGGTTATTCTTGAAATGAGTCCCATTGTTTGCCTCACATCTGTGCTAAACCATCACGAACAGTCTGGGTCAGAAGAGACCCTAAAGATCATCTTGTTCCAGCCCTCCTGCCATGGGCAAGGACTCATCCCATTACACCAGGTTGCTCAAAGCCCTGTCCAATCTGGCCTTGAACACTTCCAGGGATGGGGCATCCACAACTTCTCTGGGCAACCTGTGCCTCATCACCCCTATAGGAAACAATTTCTTCCTAATAGCTAATCTAAAATTTCTTGTAGGGCCCTTTAGGTACTGGTCTAGCAGAAGTTGTCCCTGCCCTTGGTAGGAGGGCAGGAACTAGATGATCTTTAAGGTCCCTTCCAACCCAAGCAATTTTTTGATCCTACATTTTCACCTAAAAGGTGATCATACTCCACAACACAGGAAAGAAAAGAAACAAAACCAAAAACCCCGAAAAAAACCCAGCCCTGAATCATTCACCCCCTAATCCATCAATTTCATTTAGCCTGAATTTTACTTTTAACTGTTTAAAAAAGAGACATTTGAATTATTTTTCCAATCTGATAGAGCATTTTATCTGACATCACATCTGTGTAGCTTCAGAAGACACAAAAAAGCTTAAGGATTACAGAACAGCCCTTTGAAGCTTGCAGAGGATCAGTACACTCTGAAATATGGAACCTGCTGCCTCCTGCAGGAGACAGGAGAGTGGCCCAGGCAGCCCACGACCTGCCCAGAGAAGCCATCAATGAGCACTGCCTGACACAGGCAGAAACAGAGAGTAACCTACTGAGTAAAACTCCAAACACTGCTGATGTTTTGATGGGAACCTAAAGAGCATGTCAAAGCTGGTACATGCAGCAGCTTGAGACATCTTTATTGCCACGTGGTGTTTTCAGTGTGTCAGAAAAAAGCATCAGTCAGCCCAGGCAGACTGAGGTGTTTATGGGCAGAGCAGCTGGTCCATCCTTACACGGTGAGTAACATGCTAAGCTGAGCCTGCACCTCCAGACAAGGCTGCAGCTCTGGCTTACAAACAGCCCCGAGGATCACCTTCTTGACACAGGCCAAGGAACAATGAACAGATGCAGAAAATGAGACAGAATATGGGCAAAGGTAATACTTCAAAAAAACAGCAAGACTCCAGGAAACTCTCTTGCTTGTGTTACAGCTGTGGCTGGCAGAGCCGTGTTGTAGATCTGAAACAAACTCAACCGTCTGGTGAAAATCTCTCCTTTCTCTTTTTCTGTCAGTGCTTTGATCTGCCCCAAGTCCTGCCCCATTTTGGTTCTCTTTGCTGTGGGAGGCGCAGGTGGGTGCTGGCACAGGGCAGCAGCCACCAGCACAAACACAGCCATGGCCAGTGGGAGGATGATGGGAGCAGCAGTCAGCCTTTCAAGGTATGCCAGCTGTCCAGGAGATAAAATGTGGGAGGTTCCAGCGATATAAATAACTATAGCATTAGTGCTGGATTAACAGGAGAAAGGCCAGGCTTAATCCCTCTCTTAGCATGTTCCTGCACCCAGAGAAAAGGGCTAAGGAGGAGACTCTTTTCAGAGATGAACTAACAGACAGGTACAAAACATTTTGCTAGAAAGAGGGAGACACTGAAGGAAAATACATCACCCAGAATGCCCTAGCTGTAGTCGCTTAAATTTAAACAATACTGTCCTATTGCAATTTTTGTTTTAAATCATATTATCAAGAGATAACAGATTTTTTGCTATGAGTATTTATCGTCTTTCAGGACCTCTCCTTGTATTCTCCATCATTGTAATGCAACAACACTTGGCAAGGTTTGGTTTTAGTGCAATAACTGAACAAATAAATATAAGGAAGGTTAAAAATATAAAAAGGGAAGGATTTCTATAGTGGTAATGCCCAGGGAAGCAAGGCAGAAAGGTGGGTGTTAACTACAGGCAGCGGTGAGGGACTTTGATACAAGATGCTAAAGCAGAACTTAGGGGAGAGCAAGGTTCTCCCTTTCATCTTAATGGCTTTCATTTCCCTCTTGCAAGAAGCAGGCAGGATTCCAGAAAGAGGATAACCACTGCTTGTGTAGCAGCATCAGTCTGGTTCAGTTTTGTACATGGGACAAAACAGTATGTCCACAAAACACCTCTGTGTGAAACTAGTACAGGAGTTAATCACTGTACCAGCTTTACCTCTCAATGTATCCACTGCTGCAATGTGCTATGCACTTTATAATCCAACACCAAAGGGAATTTGTTTACTTTAAATTCCATGCTGGGTAGGGAAAAATGTACTATGAGATTTGCCAGGATCTCTCTGCTTTGCTAAAACAGAGAGAAGACCGGTTTACTACTCACAGCAGCAGCCTTTTGAATTTGATTGTTCCCTTCAAAACTTGTGAAAAGATTTGAAGGATCATGGAATTTTTATGCAAAGGGCACACAGACACAATGCCTGATATTCACCAGTCACCAGATATTAACAGAGGAAGATACCTGCCTGTCCCCTAGACACCATGCAGCCTGCTGAACAAACTGGGGTTTAAAGTAACAAATGATTTGGCACCCAAACAGGTTCTGACTTAGGGGGTGTAAACAACCTTTTGATCAATGCTTGTTAAGCGCACAGGAACCTGGTGTGCAGCTGGTGGTTCTGGCTGTATTAATAGGACTGGAAAAGTAACTAATGAGAGCTGTCAGGAATTAGCAAGCACCACTTATAAAGCTGTCATGCAAATCTAGTTCCCTCCACACACTCTAGGATATTTAATAAGTTTTTCTAAATGAGTGTTTACTTTTCACATTAACTCATCTGGAAAGTTATGCTAAGAGCTTAAAAATAAAGCAGAGAAGAAGAACAGGAAGTTCTAGTAATTGCAAGGTCACAGGATTTTTTCTCTTGAACTGCTTCCTTGCTAACTCCTCTGCTTTGGCTGTTGTGTAGAGCAAGGCACATTTACCAGCCCTGTGTGGCCCTGCCCATTAGTCCTCTCCTGGGGAAATAGTGCCATATATAAGTGCCTGACTTGCTTTTCAGAGCATATACAATGGTCATAAATGTAAGTACACCAAGGAGCAGAAATGTTAATTTATGGCAGTGATTGCCCAGCAGTGGAATCAGTGTCTGGCTGTTTGCTCTTGCACCATAACTCAGCTCTGGGAGGCCATAATTCACCATGAACTGAGTTCTGGTTTTACCATCTTTAATTTTAAGTTTAATTAAAATACAGGAATAAGAAATACAGCTTCCAATTATATACAACAGATAAACCTTTCCCAGTCTACATTTTTTGTTTATTTGGTTTTGTTTTGTTTTTAAATAACAAGGCATTGCAGTAAAATGTGAATATTATATAATGGAAACTGCAAGCATTTTCTTTATTCAGAGGAGGAAGTTGTCCCTGGTTATGGGTAACACCAAGAGTTTTGTGTACAGAAATGGTGGTACCTTTTTCTAATTAAACAGTTCCTGATAAATTTATTCAGTGTTTATTTTTATGCTCACATTGATCATATATTAAAAAGAAGAAAACAACATTAAATTTCAACTTGATAAACCTGTCCTACGGTTTTTGTACCCCAAATATCAGGTCTTCATTCTGTGGTTTTTTTTGCCACTAAATCAAAGTAAATTTTGTTGTCCTTGTATGGAAAATATGAATAAAAAAGATAAGACAATATCAGGAATCCTGTTTCAAGGCTTAAAGGAAGCTGCATGCTTTTGGCTTGGATTTAGTTGAGATAGAACATTGAAATTTTCTTGTTTCTTTTGAAATCTGTGATGGTAACACTTTTTCCGGTCGCTTTCATTTATCATTTGGTAAACATATACTTCATTTTTTTTTATGAATGAAACAAACAGCTCCTGGGGGAATGGCAATAATGATAATACTTTTTCTTACATAAAAATACATAGTTTAATTAGCTAAAAAGTCACACTGTGTGCATGTATATACACATATATAGTTGAATGATGTACTAGAAAATAGACTTTTGAAAACTTCTGTGATGAAAGGGACATTATTTCCAATCATATTTATACATGCATATATGTACAAGAACAAACTTTTTTCCCAGCTGCAACTCAGGAGATTTTGAGGACCTAGGAAAAGAAAGAAAATTAGTGAGAAATATTTCAGAAAATTAATTCTCACAATTTTTTTAACTTGCCAAGAAAACCACACTGTGCTGTCATCTCAGAACTGCAACGATGGAAATGGCCTCACTTGAGCCAGCTTAGAAGTAACTTGATAAGAAAGAGCAGTGACTGCATCTTAATCATATGTTATAGAAGACATTTAACTATTCATTCTGAATAGACTCATTTCGCATTAATTGCTTAGCACTAGTATCTAAAGCACTTGAAGCTCTAGGCTCCAAGGGCTGACCTAGAGCAAATTTTTTGAGAAAACAAATGCTGCTAGCACAGAACTAGCAGAATCCAGCAGACGTGACTGAAATGGAGAAGGACAAGGAGGAAGGAGGCAGTATCTCCTCAATATAAGAGAACAAGGTAACTCCAGAAGAAGACCAGCCCAGCAATAGTGAAAACTAATAAGAAATCAAGAGACCACTGACCAGAATCAGGTGACTGGATTGAGTAGTGGGTGGTACAGGTATAACTGAGGGGCTTGATCTGGGGGTAGGGGTTCCTCCAGGGACTAATAGGTTTTACCATTCCTGCATCAGAAAGCAGCCAACTTCAGTTTGCATTTATGTGGAAAAATCAACAACTAACACAGACCCTCCTGCCCAAGAATTCACTGACTCTCCTACTATTTCTTCAGTTTGTTTAAAGATGGCTTGAACGATATTGCGTTGATTTTTAGGTACAGTAGCATACTGCAGACCCTGGATATTGGGGGAGAAGCTACAAAGGCAGAAAAAGTGGGGTCTGTACAGTGGGGTCCAGAGAGAAGAAAGGATTCCCAAAGTATAAAAGGAGCTTCTGCTCCTGCACTGGGATTGCTGAATTACTCCAAATCCTTAGAACCAAACGTGAGAGCGAGGCAGCAGCGGGCGCAGTCGCTCCTCCAAAGCGTGGCCACACCGCCGCCCCGTGGCCCCGCACCGAGCGCTGCTGGGTCCTGCCGGGATCGATCCGTGTAAAGCAGCCGCGGGGGCGGCGACTGTCACAGACAACAGCACAGCATCACCGGGGGGCCACTGTCACAGGGAGCGGCACAGCATCACCCCCGGGGCACCCCTCAACCCTGAATGTCCTGCATGAAGTAAAACTGATGTGGCAGCAACATGCTACTCAAGCATTGTCCCCACAAACAGCACAGCGCTGTGATTTAAAATAATTTAATTATCTTAAATGAGAATAATGTTGTTTTAAAGAGATGTAGTGTTTTGAATCCAGCAACTTTACTGCCTGCTCCTTACGATGATGAGCCCCGTCATGATTTTGCTAAGGCTGTGTTTCACTCCAACTGCACACAGGAAGATCTGCTGGATCAGCCTCTAGAGAACTCACATCTAACCCTTGTCACTGACAGATCTTTATGCTACATGAATGGAAAATGATATGTAGGCTATGTAGTGGTGAAATAGCCAGAGGTATTTGAAGCAGAACCTCTACAAGCCTTGATGAATTAACTGTGTTAGCATGAGCAGCCTGGCCGGGACATCGACAGTGTTTATTCTTGTTCTAAGTAAGTTTTTGGAGTGTGTCATGCAATGGGTGTGCTATGGAAAGAATGAAAATTCCTTACCTCAGCAAGAAAGTAGATTTCTAATGGAACTGAAATCTGAATGCTCTTGGAAGCTATTCAGCTTCCAAGGGAAATTGCTGTAATGTGCTGTCCAGCCCAAATCAAAGGGTCCAGCAAAAGCAGAACAAATAATGAACTGGCAGATTAAGCAACTAAAACTGCTTTCCAACCTACGAGTGTGTCACCATAGTAACTCCCTCTGCTGGTGGTTGACTAGAGACCCGTAATTCAGCCCAAATAAGTGCAGAGGTTACTCAGGAAAAATGGGCTCGATGAGAAAGATGGGAGGCTGTGAAAGATGATACTGGAATTTGAAGTATTGGGAGATAACCTATTCTACCAAGAAAGTATTTAATGAGTTTGGCTAAGTGGTTTCATGATAAAATACATGGAGAGATGTTAGCAATTGTTAACCAGATTGAAAAAATGGGAGCAGTCCGCAGAATATATATCTGGCAATGAAAAGTATTGTGATTCCTTGTCCCACATGTTGCAAGTTTTCCAACACAAAACACAAACAAGAGGTTGAAGTATGATCATAATATTTTTCCCCATTTCCGAAGTGGTTATGCTGACATGCTTCTTATGAGCACTGGTAATCATGGACCAGCTCTCAGAAGGGATAGAAGCTTTTCCCACCAGGAAAACTGTTACTGTGGGAGGGATTAAACCAGCCTTACCAGATATGGAATACCTGAAAAAATAGAACCTGCTAGAGGTTCTCACTGTCCCGCAGGAATACTAAACAACATCTATAAAATTTTAGGAACACAGTGACAACTACACCTTCAGTATCATTCACAGTCCTCAGGAGAGGGGAAAAGAATGAATAAGACTCTCAAAAATAAAATTACTTGGATTTGTAGTCAGGTACCTTTGAAATTGCCTTTAGGAATAGAGCAATGGGCTGTTAGAAATACTTTGTGCCACCAGCAGAAATAGTGTTTGGCAGGCATTTGGCTGTATCTGCCACCTCTGTCCCTGCTCTGACCAGCCTCCTAGATGGAGAGGAACGAATTACCAAATTTATACCAGGCACACAAAAACATCTACAAGAAAAAAAGGCACGAGACAGATGATTTCAACCAGTTTTATTATTGGGCTGTCTTCTATACCTTAAGATACTAGAATGGTTACTCCAGTCCAGGTATTAAACTCTTCATTGTATAGATGTTTTGGTTCCTTTTGTTTTCTAGAATGCAAGGACAAAGGAGACAATTCCAAGAGAACGAGGTAACTTGAGAAGGCCAGCCCAGCAACACTGAAAACCAGTAAGAAATTGAGAGACCAGTGAGCAGAATTAAGTGAAGGGATGTGTGGACTGAGGGATGGGTGGTACGGGTATAACTGAGCGGCATGGTCGGGGGAAGGGGTCCCTCTCCAGAGGCACACAGCTGTAACCTGAGAACTAACAAAAGAGGAACTGGAAACTTTCACTTGGACTCGACATTAATCAGTGGGATCCAAGGGCTGGACCCTGTTAAGATGGCCAGTGTGTGTAAATCCATAACACCTGAACCTGTCAGCTCATACTGCTATAGATATTGCTACAAGTAAAGAAAAAGAAGCTTTACTTCTAAAAAAACCATCCACAGCAGTGATTAGACTGATATAATTACATCAGTAATAATAAGTATTCAGACCTTTAATTAGCCCAGTGGCACTAAAGCCCATATGTATTTTGTAGTGCCTGTTCTGCTTTTCCAAGCCAGGTTTTGTGTTTATGTTCTGTAAATGCAGCTCTCACCTACAGAAATTTGGCAATTTGTACCATCCAAAGTTGGTTGCTTTGGAAACTGGCTACAATTTCTTCCAGTTTCACAGCAAGAGCTTCTGAACTCCAAGGCAAAGAAGCATAGCAGCTCTTATTCACTTGCTTCCCCAGGCCAATAAACTTGCCACAGGAGTGACAGATTATTTTCCTCTTTCTTACTCACTCTGGGAGGCCAACCCCAGGAGGAGCTTATGACTGACTTGAGAAAACATTGAAGCCTTGCAACACCTTTCACAAAAAGAAGCTGAAATAGAAAATCTCTCACAGGCCAGAACAGTATCAGACAACATCTTCCTGAGTGTCAGAAGAGGGCTGTAGAGGGGCTCTATAGAGGGTTACAGAACCAGGATAATTTTCCTAAAGAGAGACCTTCTGTCTTGTGCCTTCCCTTCTACTTCCCAAAACTAAGACCACTGACAACACCCTACTTTTCTGCAATGGCTGTTGGGTATTACATATTGTTGCTTGCTGTATTATCAGTCACTCATTTCATGGTCTTCTGAGCTCCTTCCTTTACCAAGCCATTCATCAAGAAGTCTGGAATAGCTCAGGCACCCAAAACCCACATCCTCCTAGCACAGGACAAAGCAGTGGGTGTTTCAACACCCAGGAAAGCACAGCATTTCTTACCATATTTTCCTGCTTGTGTCAGGCTGTGTGAGGTGAGGCTGTCAGAAAGTGTCCCTTTCCTACCTCCTCTCCCCCAGGGACCTGATGCAGACTAATTGCAGTATGTGTGGTACCCAGCTCTCTCTCAGGAAGGTGTGAATTACCTCCCCTGTGCCACATGGCCAGCCCTGTGCCTGGGCTGCTGGCATATGGCAAGGCATCACTCCAGCTTCTGCTCTGCTAATTTGTGGTTTTATTAACATACACAGGAGGAGAGAAAAGGCATAGGGAATGTCAGGAAACTCTCTTGTCTAATATGTGAGATCCTATCCAAACTATCTCTTCAGCAGATGCCTTAAACTGCAGGGACTCTTCCTTTTCTTTATAGAGTATGACAGAGCAGGAACTCTGTGGCAGGGATGAGGTCAACTGTGGCCTCATGCATTCAGAAAATAAAAATGAACTTTCAGAAGCTATTGTTTCACTTTTCTGTTAGCTAGTACGGGTTGCTCTGTATCAGCTTGTTCCCTACCACCACTCCGCTGAAGTCATGCTTTTATTAAACTCCTTGGAAGTTTAAGCTTTAACAGCTTAAATACACTTAATAAGACATTTAATTATGGGTATTTCAGCAGAAAAAAGCTGCCACAAAACATGAGATTACTGGTTTAAGGCCTCAGTATAACTGCTGTGCTAGCAGAACATTAGAGAAAACATTTGATACTACATATTTGATAAACACTAAGATTACACTGCCCATATGGACTTGATGTAAAATTCTTCATGTCTAATTTGCATCAGTAGTACACATGCAAATCAGAGCTAGAGAAAACATTCTGCTTTACCGTCCTCCCTTTCTGCAGTTACTTCAGTCACATAGGAGTGGAGCAGCTAAATGGTAGCATCTTTCAGTTACTGGTTTAATGATTTTTTAAAATTAACTAAAGCAAATATAAGGTTTTTCCTCTAGCTAGAAGGCTCAGGGAATCCTGGTAAGATCATGACAAGGCAAAACAGGCAGCCACAAGAGAGATTTCAGAGCTCTAGACAAGTATTCTTTTTAAGACACAGAGATATTTTTAGGGTCCAAGCTCTGCTTTAGTTCCTGTGGGGGTGCAGCATCAGTAGATTTAAGCACTGAGAGTTCATGCAGAGCACATAAGAGGCTGCAAAAGAAAACTGGCCCCACAGCATGTCCCACAAGCATACATGAACCAATAAGCACCAGAACAGGCTCTCCAGGGAAGTGGTGGAGTCACCATCCCTGGAGTGCTCAATAAACAAGTGGATGTGGCACTTTGCTGTATGGGCATGGTGGCATTAGGTTTTATGATTCTATGAAGGCAGCAAGGAGGCCCCAAGAGCCATAATCCACCCCAGGAAGACTTGGCAAGACAGTGGGCTGGGAGTGTGAGAGCTTGGTTGTTAAACACAGGGAAAGAGAAGCAGCTGAAAAACTTCATAGCAATGATAGAAATGAAATAACAATACTTTCACTGTCCTCCAGTTCAGTTCTCCTCATCTCATGGAATTAGAAATTGCTGAAACTCATGCAGATTCAGACAGGGAGATGCTGAGCTCTGCTGTCAGGATCCAGCCTTGATTTTGTTAATGAAATGGAAACAGAAATGCATCATAAGATGCAGAAAAGGCCTACCTGGTCTTCAAACCCTTCAGGATGCAAAGCCAATACAACTTTGCTTTTCATAATGTAAGAGTGATCAAGATGGCACAGGAAAGAAATGAGGGCATGCTTACCTTTGTTCAGTTCCTTTTTTCAGCTTTCCTTACAAGGAAACATCATACAATTCTTTTCATTTTTCAGATGTCACATTAACTCCAAAGATGTTTACATTAACTCTCATATGAGAGAGGAAACAGAATCTTACCATTGCTTCTCCCCAAAACGTCCCCCTCTGTTCCCAAGGGCATGAGACAAACAGTGCATTGCAAGGAAAGTCTCATACATAATTGACAAGCTCTGTATGCTTATGACTACACTGTCACAGCTCTTCTTCAGTAATGCGTGAAAACAAGAGAAAAGCCCTCCAGAGACAGAGGGCTTGAATTATTTACACAGATGAAAGAATAAAGAGTTTGTTACTCTCACATAACTAGCAAGTGGTTAGAGGGGGCACTCAACTCCTCAGACAAATTTCCCTGAGTAGCTGAGTAAATTGGTGATTCTTGTCATGGCAGTGGCACTGGTTCATTTCATACTCTTTGAGACACAGAAACTGAGCCTCATCCAGAGCCAGCAGGTGAAGGTTACTTGTCCTCCCACCAATACAGATTCCACTGTCTTATCTTTTGGGTGCTTTTCACCTGTCCTTGCCTGCTAAGTGTAAACAGCATCAGCTATGAGGGATTTAGAAACCTCAAGTAACTGAAAATAGACACAGGCTTTGGAGTTTATGGCAGATAGAATTTAACAAAAATTCAAAATATATTTTTCTGACATATTTTTAAAAACAGTTTTAAAAAATACTTGCCCAGATCAGGTTAAAATTATTTAAAAGCATAATTGTCATGGAGCAAACTTCAAAAGTGACAGTTCAAAACATCATCTCTTCCATTACAGCGAAGATCATGGTTCTAACATTTTCTAATACAGGCTTACTGTATTAACTTCAAATATTAATCAAGAAAACACTGAGTAGCAACACTTATTCCTCAGAAATCTGCACATCTCTCAAGGTCAGTCCTGGCCCATTGCCACCTTAACATTTTTTTTCACATTCAAAATGTATTAACACAGGAGTAAGAGAATTAAACCTCGTGGATAACAGAACAGAGAAATATTATCAGAGGAGAAAGAAAACTGGGACATTTCCATAACCAGAACTGTATGCAGACTTACTGGTAACATTATCTGTATTTTCTGCCTTTCACACTGAGCTGGAGGCAGTAAAAGCCAAACCTCCCACTATCACCAGCTCAGACTGCACTCACACCGTATATAGCCGACCTTCCCCTGTCCTTCAAAGGCATTAAAATTCAAATCAAGTTTTATCATTAGAGTATGCCCACAGTGAATTTCACCCAGTAAATCTTACCCATCTCACAAAATGGAGTAATTATCAAAACTATGTGAAAACTAATTAACTTCTATTAATATAGAGATTTAAGAAAAAAAAAAGAACATAAAAAACCAAGATCCAAGACAAGATTCAACAGTAACTAACCAAATGTTAATTGAGCCTTTAAATCAGCATTTTGTTTTGTGCCTGCACAACCAATGCACAGGCAACATCCTTATACAATCTGTCTTCTAGCTGGGCTCCTTCATAAGCACTGACAGCCTTGATGAGGATAATCCTTGCTTCTGTCACACTCAATGATCGTGCTGTTATCTAATTTTATTTTATTCATTTCTTCTTCTTGGCTTGCTTTTTGGACACGGCACCTAGAGCTGAACAGCTCACTGATGTCTGAGGCAAGAGTAGTTTTCCAGACTGTGTTGGGTACTTGGTTTTCATAAGGACTTTAAACAGTGGCTGGGACAACATATGTTTCAGTTGTTTTTTCATCCCCTTCAGCATCTTTTGCTTCTGGCTTTCTTCTTGCTCACTAGCTTTTCTTCCTGGGGGCAGAAATCAAAAATACAGAATGTTACAACAAGAAAAAGACTTGCACTGCAGGCCTTTGCAGTGATAGGGGCAGATGCTGACCCCAGATTTCCTCTCTCTAACAAGGTCACTCCCAGTCATCTGTGACATTTTCAGATCACCCAGGCTGCTCACAAGGTAATGATACCTAGAAGAACCCTGACTACTGAGTAACCATAGTTAAGGCCTAAACTGAGGGGAAAAATGAAATCAAGGTTGCTGTAAGGCAAAGTTGAAAGCACATTACTAAATCTTTTGTAACTGTTTAAGAGGCACTTCACTTATGGCAGAAATGACTGGGAGTTTAATTGGTCTCTGACAAGCTACACAAGAATTAAAGAGTGAGTACACTTCAAAGCATAAACCTGGCAAGTTTCTGGGTGGCAATTACAAAGTGTTTCACTTGAGAGTCACAACTTACTTGGATTGGATGTGTTGTTTGGAAACTCATTCCAAAGCACAGCATACTCAGATTATGTCAAAACAAGACAGCAGAGTGCTAGTTATCTGAAAGCACTCCTGAACAATTTAGACAGAGATAGTTAGCATTTGCTTGCAAAGTGGTTGAGAACCAGCTAGTCCAGGCATGAATAAAAAAAGACATTAATCTAAACATGTTTCAAAATTAAGGCATTGGCATATTTAGCAGCTAACAGGTTAGAGCCAGGCTAATCTGAAGTGACCTCTGCAGCAACCCTATTCACCTTGCCTTCACAGAAGTGGTTGGAAATCATACCTTCAGCTCCCAAAATATGAACACCATGGGGTATTTTACAGTGCATCTAAGCTTTGCAAAACTTCATGGCATTGAACTAATAACCACTTGCAGTGGTACAGCCCTACACGTTCTCTCAGTTACAGCCTGTAAAATATTTAATTTTTAAAAAGTAAGAAATTATTTACTTCTAATAAACCACTAAAAACCTCATCAACTTCAATATATGTATTGGCCATTTAACCCACACGGCTCAACCTACTTAAGGCTCACATAATATTTGGTGTTCCCTGGCACTTCCTGGGTGTTCCCACACAGAGCTGTCAGGCTCCTGTCCTGATGCCTGACTACAAGAGAGTGGGAGAGAGAAGCAGAAGTGTGGAAACAGCCTTCTCTGTGACAAGAAGGGGCAAGACTCAATCAGGACATACTGGGCTGCTTAGATTACTCTGAAATGCTTGCCAGAAGCTCAAGTTCTTGTCCTACAATATATAGACTTGTCTGAGACTTGCCAGAACTGTCACACCTCACTCCCTCAGCTCCAGCACTCTCTGCTGCACGATCATCCTGAAAACACCACTAACACCACGCACCAAAAACACTCCTTTCCTTTCTCCCCACCCCTGCCCTGCAGCTGTTGAAGCTTCTCTGCCATGGTGAGGCTTCTTCTGGACACCAGCACTATGGGCCTTACTGAGCGTACCCCTGAAAAAACATTTTCTACTTGCCCATCAACATGTCATCATCAAGATCCATCTCAAGAGCCTCTGCAGCTTGCTGGAGCCATGAGTTGTGTTGCTTTGCCCGACTGTTGAAAAATTCTGCCTTCTCAATCTGCCTTGCCAAATTCATCCGTTCCTGCAATGAAAGTACATTTAGACATTATGGTCAGATTTAAATGTGGGGTACTTTAGCAGAGTAAGCGTCTGAGAGCATGCACTACAATGCAACTGGGGTGCAGAGACACTTTTTTTCCCTACCCATGTCCCAGGAGATGCCCCACCTAACAGACATATCATCATTCACTAGCACTTTCCTTCCTTAGATCCATGATAGTCTGACTTCTAAAATATCTCAACTATTAAACATACCTGAATGTCAACTCAGCATTCTATGAATGAATCATTACAAACACTTGAGAGACATCAAGAACAAACCATGACTGAGATACCAATTATTTCCAAGTTACATACTTATATACAGTACAGCTTGATCTCAGAGTTATTAGTCTCAGCAGTAAGGAGCACCCACTACTTTCATTCCACTCTGAAGAAAGTAAAGTCCTGCAGGCCATACGGAAGGAACAGATCATATTTTCAGGAATGCACCTGGATCTTGTTTAGGCACAGGACAGAATGTCCTGTCCTTCTTCCCAGCTGCTCACAGGTGGAACAAAGATGTCCAGCAAACTTTATCAGACCTGCAGGCTTCCAGCTGGGCCAAACAAATAACTAATTCACTGTGGAAAGAAAATCTGCAGTAACAGTAAATATGAACCAACCAGAAGCAAGTTCTGCTCTTTGGAATGTGCCTGCAGTTGCACAAAACAAACCCGTGCAGGAATCTGAATAGTCCTGTGCTACACAGTAACAGCAGCAACCAGGACTGCCAAGGTAATTACCACAGAGAGAGAGAGAAAAGTAGTAACATTTGCAGTGGACTACTAAGTCAGTCACTTCTTAAATCATTACAAGAAATTTAAAGAAAGCTTTTCCATCTCTTTAAAATTTAAGTCCTCTTTAAGTCTATTCTGGTTCAACAATTCTATTTCTCTCAAGTTCCTGAACTGGAACAAAGGCATGCAAAAGGAGGGAAGGAGTGTGCCAATGGGACAGACACAAAGAAACAGCAGAACTATTAATCCCAACTACAATGACTTTGTGATTAAACCCAGGACAAAGTGTAATAAGACCTGACTGTTGCAAGGGCTTATGAGACTGGAGTCCGGCAGTCTCTTGTGGGGAGAGGAGCATTATTACAGATAGGACAGATTGTGAGATAGCGACAGGAAAAGGAAAGTGGAGAAACAATATTTATTTGCCCATTAATTGATAGAGCATGTTCAGAGTCAAGAACTACTCATTAAGAAACACAGAAGGAACTTCTGAAGCACCACTCTTCAAAAGAACAGATTTCATTCAGTAACTAGAAACATTTAGTGGGTGGAAGGGGGCAGTGGGGAGATAGGGGTGGAAATCAGATTCTTTCATTACTACCAAGAGGAGAAAAAAAATGAATCCGTGGAAGCATTTATTTGATTTTCTTTCCTCTTTCAGAAAGGTGCATCTCCTGAAAGAAATACCCTATTCACAGCAAGCCTGGGTTTTGAAACTTGCTGTCATTATTCCCAAGGTGAGGATACTGCTGTTGCCACTGGGGTAGACCCTGGGCTCAGTCCAACCCAATTAGGTAAGCCTGAATTAGAATACCATAAGGAAGACACCTGCTGCATTATCTCACTGCTTGCACTCTTCCCTGTTCTCCATGACTGTGCAATATGCAGACATTTCTACTACCCCAGCTGGATTCCTTTAAAATCCAGTATTTAAATATGTCCCATTTGTATATGACTGACTATCCAAACTGTTAAGAGAATGCTGAGACATGAAATAGTCTCCTACTCAAGAAGCAGAAAATCTGCAGTGACTAGATGCTTTCTAAAACACATTGTTTTGTTAATTCTAACCATTGTCTATCTTGTGAGTTAGTGAATGACTGAATCCTAGAAAAGGGAAACACACTCAGTTTGACAGTACAGGAACTTTTAGAAAAACAGACAACTCACAACTTCAGATGGGAAGAGGCAGGTGAAGACCACTGAATATTCCTGGACCTCCTACTGTTCTTTAGTCTGTTAGTTTTCTTACTAACGTTAAGAGGCTTTAAACAATGTACTTAGCAGAGCCATGCCAGCTCCACAGCTGTAAAACATATCTGCTTCCCTATATTGTTTCTGGAAAAACACAAGTGATGTTTATGTTTGAATACCTTTCTTGGGCCAGTTATTGAGGAGAAATCACAGATAATGCTTAAAAAAAAAATAAAGTGTAATTAACTTAATTTTCAAATCCAGATCATCAAGAGTAAATTTCATCTGAAACCTGGAAAGAACGCAACAGGCAATATCATATCAGTAATATAAATAAGCAAGCAACTACTCAGACTGCAAAAAGACTGTTATTTTTTTACCTTAACAGAAGTCATGCACTTGGCATCAACTGGGAAAAACGGCAGCTCTTCACTCTTCTCCAATGTTTTATAGATTTTCCGAAAATTGATCAGGTCCTCGGGACCAATCAGCAGCAGGCTGAGGCCCTCATGGGCTGCTCGGGCGGTTCGGCCGCTGCGGTGCACGTACAGCTCCGACGTACGGGGGACCTGCAAGAACCCAGAGAACCCTGCAGCTGCCATGGGCTGCTGCCAGCACAGCCTGCCATGCCTTGGACAAGAGGCTGCCAAAGAACATCGGGTTTTACACACACATCGCACGTAACACAGATGAAAGTGACGTTAAAGACGATGCCTCAACACACTTTGTGTTCTCTGATCCAGAATTTTTCCTTGAGTAATCTTTTGTGAGTCTCTCCTAACTTCTGGCCCTCTGTCATTTCATTTGTAAAGCAGGAAAATATTTTATGTGTCCTCACAGAAGAGTTATAAAGCTGAGTTATTTGACACCTTTGGATATCAAAGGTAAGCAAAAAGTGAGGAAGATCAGATCTATTATGTCACTTCTGTAGCACACATTCATAAAGTGTTACCCATTGCAGTCAGCCACTGCAGAAATGAGATTTTTAAGTACAAAGCACTAAGGACAGTTAAATGATTTAATCTCTGTACTTGGGACTATACTATGTATATCAAGATTTGCAAGAATTACAGCTTTGCAGTGTTCAGGATTTGGATCAGCAAAAACTTATATCAAACCAAAATAGTAAAAGGAGAAACATTAAAAATGCTTAACCTGGTAGTGGATGACATGCTGGACATTAGGAATATCGAGACCACGAGCTGCAACATCTGTTGTCAGGAGGACACAGCTGAAAAAGTGACAAAATTTAATGAACATAAAACTGAAGAATAAATAATTTGCCAAGGAACATAAAATACAGCAACCTAGAATTCTACCACAGAAGTTTAAGAAACGAGTTTACACTGTATTATCTGTAGGACAAATGCATTCTGTCTGCCCTTACAGAAACAATACCCAATTTACCTCAAGGGCAGTCTTGAAACAATACTTCTTAAAGTAAAATTTAAAAATGCAGATGTTGCCTTCAGCAGGTCTATTCAATAAATAAGCAGGTCTGTTTTCAACAAATAAATGCAGTACCTAGCTGTATCCTGTTTTCCTATGTTTTTCTTCTCTCTTAATTCACAAGAATGCTAGAAAAAATTGTTACTCAATGAGGAAGGGGGGGTGTGTGCCCCTGCATTACACTTTTCAGCGCACTGTTCAGGTTTTAAAGAATTTCTTTAGCTTCCTATGACCACACCATTAACAACACAATTGATCCTCTGGCTGTACAGACACGTTATTAAAAGTTTTACCAGTTGAGAAAAATCACATTATCAACATTATCTATTTAAATAACAATTTTTTGGGGGTGAAGTATCTCCTACCAACTTGCACTCAAACTCTCAGTAAATCAAAACCTAAAAATAAAGGAGGGAGTTCTGTTCTGTTCTAACAATTACTATTTCTCCTTAGACAAGATGAACTACTCAAAAAAGTTGTTCCTTTATATAAGCAGTCTCTACAGAGACAAGAGTCTCCCTAGGATATGGAACAGTTTGTTTTAAAAACATCTCCCAGCAACTGAAATAAGTAGCTTTTAGGTAATGGAAATTTGTTAAGATTTTATGGCATCTGATTGCATACTCTATTGCTACAAGTTCAAAGCAGAAATAACAACAGAAAATTCTACAGCTTGCAATCTGCAGAAGACCATGAGAGATGGCCTCACAGATTTCTTTCCTGCCTTGAAAATCTGCAGTCTCTGAAAACACCTCACTTGACCTATGTAAATGCTATCAATACATTTGCCAAGGGATGCTGAAGCTCCATCACAAGCAATTCAACCTCTGCTCTCCATGTCTGAATCTATTAACAAGGTACAAACTCCCAGACAGCACCCAGCAGTTCACAGCAGGACTAAACTGTGAGGCTTCTGGACTGTGGAACTATTGACGTTAAAAATCTCCTCCCAAAGACCAGGCTAAAGACAACCCAAAATAAAATTTCCAAAAATGGCAGGACAGGTCTGCTTGGGTAAGCCCTGGCTGCCCACTACTGCTGAAAGGCACAACTGCCCTTTCTTTTGCATTGCTCAAAGACACTTTGACCCTCGGGATACTAATTTATGTAACTAAACCTGCAAATGAGTAGTAAGTGCTTAGTTTTCTGATGGTTTAGGGAGAATCAATAACTCACAGAGGATAAAATGAGCTGCAAAGCCAAGACACGGGCAAAGCTGTGCAGGACAATTCTAAAAACGTATCTGAAAACAGAGCAAGTGACAGCTCCTTCAGCAACAACAAGCTCCCAGACCACAGGCTATTTCAGGCTCCAGTGGACCTCAGGGGGTCTCTAGTAAAACCTCCTCTTCAAAGCAGGATGAGCTGCAAGACTGGACCAAGTTGCTCAGGGTTTTTATCCAACTGAGCCTCACAAACACCAAGACAAGCAGCTTGTTCCCATGCTCGACTGCCCTCACAGAGAAAAAGCCCTTTCTCATATCCAGCCTGAGACTCTTATTTCCGCTTGCACCTATTACCCCTCATCTTCCCATCAAGCACTACTCTGAAAAGCCTGGCTCCATCTTCTGGATAACCTTCTTTTATGGTGTCAGAGGGCTGCCATTAGCTCCCCACAAAATACTTTTCCCAGGTAATACAAACACCCAGTCCCTTCAGCCTCTTCTCCTGCAGAGCTTCCTGAATATCTTGGTGGCCTACCACTGAGCTTGCTACAGTTCATCACCTTAACTGTGAAACCTCATCCTTAATCATTAATATCTTGGGCTCATGAACAGAGGACTCACATCCTCAGCTAACTTCCCCAACCTGCTCCTTCTCTAACAGAGTTGTTTCTCCTCCCCACCACCCTATATGCAATTTCTTTTTTTCTCTACTAGTAAGCTGAAAATCAACTCACCTCTCTCGCTCAGCAAACCTTTCCAGGTTTTTCAGCCTCTGCTTTTGGTGCATGTTGGCATGCAAAGGAAGAGGATCACAGCTTAAGATTGTGAGGAGAGAACTGAGGCGTTTTACACAGTCTATGCTGTTTGCAAAGACCATGGTTCTTCCTGGATACTGGAGAAGAAAGTAATAGAGATAATAGTCCTTCTCATTTGTGTTACAGTGGATTCTGGTTTCTGTCAGAGTCTCAACAGTAGCCTCTTTCCTTGTTAAGTCTATCACTTTGGGTTTGCCCTTTATTCCTACTTTTTCCATTAACAATTCTAGTTTGGTCTTCTTGTCCATCTTTTTAGCATTTTTTTTTTGTAAAACTCTTGTGGGAGTCTGATGGACTAAAGTCAAAGTGGCAGAAAAAACAAAAGTCTGTCGTCGAGGGTTATACTGTGAATCATTTAAGATTTCCAGCAACTGAGACAGCTCTAAGAAGTGACCTTTCTCAACCATTCTGTCTGCTTCATCAATCACAAGGCACCTGTCAAGTAGAAAACACACAGTAAAAATACACTTGTGCAGCTGAATACAAACCTGATACATTTAAGAAAAACTTTTCCTACTAAACACATAAAGGATGTTATGCATATAAAGCCAAAAGGAACACCAGGTATGCTGGGGCAGCTACACTGGCCTTCTGCATTTCTTTTTGAAAAATCAGGTTTTTACTACTGTCTTTTACGGACATTTCCCTCCATCAAAATAACCAATGTGCATTTCAATAAAACACTGACACGGAAATAGGTGATCTTGCGTAGTCTAAATTATTTAATCTATTAGTAAACTTAATCTATATGCAGGGCTGCCCAGTTCAGTATCCAGCAGTTATCTGAAAAGGCCCCTTTACCTGAGCTGACGAAGATTTGAAAGATGTGGGTGTCTCTCCTTAACTAACTCCCACAGACGGCCTGGGGTTGCAATTACAATTTCTGGCTGTCGATTCAGTACACGTTCTTGCTTCTGTGCAGCCATGCCTCCTACTAGGATTGCAGTCTTAATGCCTAGAACATATAAATAACAGATTTTATTTCACTAATTTACCAGTGAATGTTTTTATACGTACCTACTTCATGAGGTGTTTTAAACAGTCTACAATGCAACTTTCAACAAACATTTTAGCCAGGAAACTTCAGGGGTTTTATGTAACACTGAGCATACAGAAATGCACTAAATTTTACAGAAAAATCCTCATTATAGTTAGATGCCAAGAATTAGTGCACCCGTCTTTCGACAGCATGAAGAATCACATCCATAGCTGTTAGTTTTGTTCACACATATTTCAGTCTTGTGTTTTCTCAATTATATTTGCATAAACAAACGTATTCCTGTTAAGAATAACTAGAAGATCCTTTCAAGAATAAGAGTGAAAAATGATTGTCTAGTTAAATAACTGCTCATTTGCTATGGAATAATCCTACCAAATATGCTCCCACCCGATTAATGATTCTTGCACAGCAGCACAGACCTCGTTAGCTTTAAGTAGTCTGCAGAGGTACTAAAGGGAGTTTATCTTTGGAAGCAGACTCCACACATGGCTTATTTCACCCTCCTTCTTCAAAGAATACACTGGCCCATGATAAACTCAATGCTACTGTGCAAGACCCTTCCACTATTCAAGCTTCCACTGATCTCTTTTCTGGACTACCTGTGAAACACCACAGCAGGTTTTTTTTCCCCCAAAGTGAGTTTGAGGCAATAAAGAAAGTACACATCAAAACATCTCCTCTCCTGCTGCAGCAACTATATTATCCCTTGGGCAGCAGATTTTTATACATAAATAGCACTGCTCCTATCAGAACGGTATGACATAAATTGATTATTTCAGGCTAGCAGTTAAAATAAGCCTTGTAATCAGATGCAGACTGATGAGCACAGCAGGACATACAGACACCAAAGGAAGATGGGCTTAAAAGCAGTTTGTTGCACTACATATCCTCTTTAATAAATAAATCTTACTGGTACTGGAGAAGTGGAGAGAATTGGGAAAAACTCACCATCTTCAACAGTTTCATGTCCTCACTCACTCATTTAACAGATGTACTGACTTCTGGTTTGGAAAGGAAAGGCAGAAGGCGGGGGAATTGCTTTTGTCAGGCATGTTACTCAGTAACACTTCTGTGGCTTAACTGCTGCAGAAGGTAAGTCAGACAATCCAGCAATGCCATCTACTCTAAATATTTATGCCCATAACTTCTTTTTTTTTATTAGATAGAACAAAGTTATACATCTACAATATATACAAAGATTGATATACTTGTTAAAAATGAAATTATATATATAATCAAAATTATATATGTATAATGAAATTATTGATTATATATAGCCTACATTATCCAAAACTAGAACAAAGCTGTTGCCAGGTATCTAGTACTCATTCTGTGTTGTGAGAGCATGAATCAACACTTATTTGAAGGAAGACACATTTTAAAACAAAATAGCTCACATTAATTGCTTACTTCCACATGCATCTCACTGAAGAATCTCCATGCATTTCTCACACATCAGTGGCTAAAAACTCTAACCCCTCAAAAGCTACACCAATTTTATGATTTTATGGAAGAAAGGGTGGCACACACTGTGGCCCAACACCAATGCCAAGATTCACCGTCTAATCTGGCTGTAGAACATGGCCTGTGGGATTTACATACCTGTAAACTTTGCAACTGCATCAATGTGGTGCTTTACTTGTACAGCTAATTCTCTTGTAGGAGTAAGGACTAGTCCTAAAAGAGGTCTCTTTTTATGGGAATCAGCAGTAGGTGTCTCATCACTGGAATCAAATTCAACATTTTCCAGCACCTTCACACAGCCTGTTGTGAAAGACGCATCCTCTTCATCTCCACTGTCTTCAACCTGCTGATGGGTTACTTTTTCTGCTTCATCCTCACTCTCATATCTTGTTTCATCATGATCCTGATGGGACTCTTTAGAAACACTGTCATTTCTAGTTGTGGAGTTATTTGATTTTTGCCACTGCAGCACAGAGTGAATCATTGGAATTGCAAATGCAAGCGTTTTGCCACTTCCTAAAAAAAACAAACAAGAATAATAACACAGACTGACAAGTCATTTATTTGAAAAGATGAGAAAAGCAACAGCCAATCACACACTGTTCTTAAAACACACCATTGTAATAGATGCAAACACATGGTCTTTAGAAGACCAGAAACTTGCAGCAGTAGCATCTTTTCTCCTGTTCCCTTTATAGATCTCCATTCCCCTGCTTCTGGGGAACAAGTATTTTTCCAATCTCTAGCAGGTCAGACATATTTATTTGTTCTAAAAGTGTTTTTTAAAAGCTGTAGTTGCAGTCAAGATAGTTTTAAAGAACTGTATGCCCATAAGGAGAATACCATGCCCTAATTGAAAGTTCTAATCAACACTCTCCAAATAAAGGAGTAACAAATGAGGCCAAGGACACACTGGAATGCACTTGAAGGATTAGCTTCCATCTTCTATTTATAGTCCTGTATTTACAACTTTCTAAGATACTGTATTTTGAAATACTCCACTGTCTCATTTCCTGATCTAGCACTGGGTCACATTTTTATAATCAGAACACACACATCTAATTTAAAAGAGAGAAGCCACTTAGGAGAGACAGGGCTTGTCAAAACCAAGTTTAATTGCAAGGGCTCACTGCACTAACTGCAAGTTACATCCTTGCCAGATATTCCCTTCTGAACTATCTGTCAGTAATAAAGACATTAGGAAAAGCCTGGTAGCACATCCAGCCCAGTTAAGCTTTTCAGATGTAGCAGAGAACCTTAATATGAGTTAATAGAGATAAGCCCAGTGTCATCATTCTGACCAGTGCTGCTGCAAATTCTCATATCCACTCATCCACCTTTCTGCATGGCTGGGAGGTATTTTATGACTTCTGTCTGCACTTGAAGTGGAAAATGTTTATAACCTGTATTTAGAGCACTTTCACAATAAGGTTCTGGTAGTACAGAATATCTGTTTTCAAGGTGAAGAACACACCTGATTTTGAATTAAATGTAATGCAGTTTGCTGGTGCAAATGTCAGAACAGCACCCACACCGATTATGGCTGTGATCATCAGAACTATTCTGCAGGCACTAGATTCACCCACAAATTAAACAAATTATCACCTCACAGGACATATATTCTTTATAACACACAAACCACATACCACATACCACAGGAGTGCAAAACCAGGAGGAAAGAACATCTTGGTACTACAGCTCAAGCCAATTCACGCTCTTTTAGAGTTTCATATTGTATAATTTCATACAGATTTGGCTCCTTAAACAGAAACCTCACTAGTTCTACATAATAATGAACAGCAGGGGTTAGACCCACTGCAAAAACAACAAGCAAGATTAATAGTTGTTTAACTTCACACATTTCTCCCTCAGGCCCAATGCCAAGAGGTGCTATGTAGGATCATCCAACAGTGCTGCAGGATGCAGAAAAAAGAACTAGAGAGTCTCAACCTCTGCCAACTGCAGCACCACCTGACAGGCAGTTGTCCACATCCCTCAAGTTTCTATAGGAACAATATGATCTAATGGACTCTCTGGAGAGAATCTGGATTTCACTCATGAAAGAATAAATGAGCAAAACATATCCCTAGTACCTCAGGATTATACAAAATTACAAAGCAACAACACAGCCTGCCACCAACCATGCTTTCTATTCTGCAGCTAGAGAGGAATGTGCTTACCAGCACTGCCAAAATGGCACTTTTCTGCAGTACAAAAACACCATTTAAGTTTTCAGTTCCATTTTTAAAAACACTCCCTGCAGGGCTTTCTAATCTTACTAGAGCTAATAGCATCAACACAGCTTCTAATTAAAATAAAAATGCAAATGACTGCATATCTTATTAGTTACTATACCTCCCTGCTCGAGAGCAGTAAATGACTTTACAGAGAAGCAGAGAGATAAAGCAACTGGAACAGATGAAAACAGTGTAAAGGAAGCTTTTAAACCAAGGCAGCTTCCAATTGTGTTTCCTATCTCTAGGTGTTTTAGGGAAAAAAATGTTGCTAAAGGCAAAACTTCAAAGGTATGAACCTCAAACAAAGTTTGAGGGAACATAATGTTCTGAGACTTCAAAGCTTTAAGTAAACAAGGAGCTATAACAAATTTCACGAAGGCTAGCAATGCTCAAAGCACGAGCTGAGCACAAAATGGATGTGAATCTACCTCTCAAATCATGAATGTAATAACTCACTTTAAGCACAAGCAGGGAGAAGGGCTGGTGACAACACACAGACAAAGCCAGGGAATCAGCACAGGGTGGGCCCGTTTTGCTCTGGGTAGGACCTGGGCCATATTCACACCTAACACTGTGCCCAGTGTTTATCCACTGCTCCACACTGGTATGAATTATCTCCACAGGAACCTGGTTCTCTGCTTTGCCTTGCCAGGAGTACGTGTTTGGCTGCTGCAGAAATGACCCTGTTTTATTCATTAATTCTGCTTTGTGCAGAGTATCACCTTACCATTCCCAAAATAGGAAGCAGTTAGAGAAAGAGGAAAAGAGACTTCTGCCAAAAGCATAAAAACTCACTGAGACTTCAAAACTTTGCATGCTTTGTAAAGATGGGACGTTCCCATGTTTGTAAATAACAAAGTTTTAAAACTTTACTAATATGCTGGATATGCAAAAGACAAAAGCTCTTCTCTTATAATACATAAAAGCTGCTTCTTCTACATATAAAAATTTGCCACCATGGGCTACATTTTAAGAATAGAAACAGGATGCTCCCAGCAGACCTGAGCAGTTTAACAGATCTGTACCTGTTTCTGCAGCACCAAGAACATCCATATTATCCCGAATGGCAGAAGGCAAGGCTAAGGCTTGAATAGGAGTTGGAGCACTAAAGCCCAGGTAGCTCAAGGCCCGCAGCACTGGCTCAGGTACAAACAGGTCTTTCCATGCAGACACATCAGCTTTTTGATCAGTTGAGGCAGATAAAACTTCTGTTGTCCAGTTTTTGGCTTTTTTAGAAGTAGCTACTGCTGGAAGGGTTTCCTGTGCTTGAGAAACCTTGTTTTTAGGTGCCTTCTTTTTCTTCTTCTTTGGAGTGTCTTTTCTGCTTGACGTGCTCTCAGTCACGTGTCCATGGTCTTCACAATTAGCTTCTTCAATTATTTCATTATACTTTGCCTCTTTATCAATTTCTGCTGCATTAGGAGTATTGCCTTTATCTATTTGGCTTCTCAAATCTTTGTTCTTCTTTTTCTTTTTTGGAGGGACGACAGGTTCCTCCACCTCCTCATTGCCTTCTTCGGAAGCACTCTCAGCCTTTCTCTTCTTCTCTTTTACTTTCCCCACTCTGGAAGAACTTACTAGCTTGTACTCTGTGAGTTCCTCCAAGCACACTATATCTCGAAACTCCTCCTCAGCAAACAGATTGGGGTCGATCTGCACGGTTTTCCATTCTCCTACCACTTCAATGCCTTTTCGTTTCAATTTAAAGGGAGATCTAAATCTTCCTCCTTTTCTGGCCTTCATTTTTTTTACCTAAAAAAGAAACCGAGGGAGAAAAACAAGGAGGCCTTCAAATCCAAGGAATGGAGACTACCTTGATGTTCAAGCAAACGGGAATCCATGGAATAATTATTTTACTTCTTTTTTAAATATATCAATAACATAACTTAAACATAACTTAAATATAACATCGAACTAATATACATATAGCTAAAACATAACTCAATAAACTATAATATAACTAAATACAACAGGCAGGCGTCCTTCTGCGTCCCTCCTGGAACACCACTGGAGATAAAAGTAGCACCGCAGGATAAATCCCCGCAGGCCGCACAGGGCTCCCACCCCGGGAACCACCCGCCGGAGCCGCGGCAGGGCCCAGCACGGCCTCCGCCGCCACACGACGGAGCTCCGGGCACCTGCTCCCCCCGCCCTGCCCTGCGCTTACCGCATTCAGGAGCCGCGGGAGCCGACAGAGAAGGACGGAGAGGGACGGGGAGGGTCAGAGGGGAACAGGGCCCGGCCTTCCACTACCGCCGCTCTCCCCCGCGTGCGCTGCTGGGCGCCGCCATTGCCGCGTGACGTCAGTGCGCGGTGTGACGTCACGCGCGGCGCCGGCCGGGCCGGGGCGGGTCGGGTGAAGATTCCCGCGCGCGGCACGTCCCGTGAGGGACGTGTGAGGCCCGTGCAGTCCCAACCCCGAAATTAGCACCTACGGCCGGGTATCGCTGGCATTGCTCATTCAGTAACAAAGATTTGTTATTCATGCTTGCTTGTGTGTTCCTCTGGGCCCGTTTTTAAAGACTGTTACGGGTAAAGTTAGGCATTTAGGAGAGAAGTTGTAAATTCTCTCCTAAATTCAGAAAAGGAGCGAACACCACCGAGGTCACAGCAAGGTTCATTTTTCTTGTGTGATCCGTGCTCTTCGCAGCCGTAACCTGCTGTAGGAAGAGGACGTTATAAGTTATAATGGAAGATTTTTGTTTCTTCTAAAAGGTTGGCTGATGTTCAGAAAAACACCTTGCTATGAGATGGGGAGAGTGAGTTAAAAACCAGGAGCTGTGTAGGTGATAGAGACTAGGACAGTAGTCAAGTACAATTACAAAAACAGTTACAATTATTTCTTCTATTTGGTGTTTGCAGGTCTTTCCTGGTTCTTTGAGAAGATGGGAAAACAGAAGGTTGTTTTCTCTACTTTTTTTTTTTTTTTTCTTTTTTAATGTTTAAGGGCAAGGGCAGAAATAAGCATATTAAATGTTCTCAATGACAGTTTCAGTTCCAGGTAATCATCATCAATGACTTACCGATGCACAATATGAGGAACTTCTTCCAATTCATATTCCATGAGCAAGACTAAAGAGCATTTGATGCTTGGTCCTGATGTTCTGTAGGAGATGAGTTTAAATCAGTGACAGTCAGGAAGTGATTTCAGGGAGCAGGGTTTTACATGGTACCTTTAACATTACAGCCATCAAACCTTATTTATGTAGTACTGAGCTGGAGGCAGTGATTGCCAACAGGACTGTCTCACTGATAGGAACTGGGATTGCATCCTAATGCCAGCCTTAAGGAAGGGTCTCAGCACTCTTCCTGCATTCCTTCTTTAAAAGTACCTTTCCCTCCAGGTTGTTTAGGTTCAAATTTGTAAGTGACAAAATACCTTGTTTACAATTTTTCCATTTTCCCTTTTCTAAATTACTGCATGTTAGCAAAAGCAAATTTGCAGAAGCAAGAGACACAGCTTACTCTGGAATTCTGGTGTGGTTGGCTTAACACTGATGCTGAATAAAAACAGTGAAAAAAAACTTGGACAGAAATGTTCCTAGCTGTTACTCCTAGGTGAAATTACATGTCCTTTCATAGTTGTAGAGTTTCCAGCTTTGTCCTGAAAGAAAGATTTTATATGGAAATGACTTGCCAAATTATGTTGAATTATGATTTTAATGTAATTATAATTTTAATGTAATTGTAATGTAATGTAATTGGACAGGTTTTAACAGAAGATACGAGTATTCTGACTTTTTCAGTAAGGATTCATGTGAGGGGTGCAGCTGACTTTTCTTGATCAGTATTGAGCTCTACATGCTAGACTGAGGGACTGAATTACAGACCCTAAATCTCAGTTTGAAAGAAGGGACATGCCTGTTTGTCATAAGCAATGAGCTTCAGAACAGCCTGCACAGACATGGTGACTTTCTCACTGACAAGGTGCGAACTGGCTGTACAAGAGGCGTTGGGTTATTTGAGTTGCTTTGAAATGGGATAACCAAGAGAATGAAACATTTGCTTAGTGTTACAGTAACAATAATCTTTCTAAGCCTTTGTAACATTTATCTTTCTGAGTCGTTGTGACCTGAAACAGGCGCAGCTTTGGTGTGTTGTGGCAAGGCTTTGTCAGTGAGAAGTTCACCTTTGTGTCCTAAAAGAGAGTCAGCTGTTAAACTCCTGGTAAATACAATTCCATTATCGACAGTGCTGAGTGAGCTCGTAGTAAAAATATCAGTGACAAATGAAACAGGTCTGCTTTACCCCCCTAGGGCTTCTTTAGATCAACGGTTATTTAAATACCAGGAAATGGTGAATTGAAGATAATAACCTGTATTAATAAGTTAATGAATTATGTCATTTACTAGTATAACTCATGTCAGTCCATGCATATTTTGTTATTTTATCAGTAGTTTCCAAGTTATTTAAGCCAATATGTCTGAGAGCCCAAGAGAACTTGAAGGGTTTGGTGTCCTCATTACAGAACTTTACCTGGTAGCAGATCCTGTTCTTCCCAGCTGTAAATTTACATTCCTGCACATCAGTAGTCCAGGGATTGTGGTTTGCTCCCTCCTGTGCAGTATTACATAGTAGATATTATATGTTTTTTCAATTAGTATTTTGATTTTTTATAAAATATGGAAGACTTCTCCTAAGGAAGGATAAGCCAGAGGTTGTTTTGACCAATACTTTTAATTTTGGGATTCATGTAGCTGAATTCAGCACCAGGAACAGTTGAATGTGCATGTCAGCAACTGGTGTAGGCTTTCACTTAGTAATCAAATTCTTTGGTTTCTCTCTCCCTCTCTTTTGTGTGTGTGTGTGTGTTTTTTGGTTTGTTTTTTTTGGTTTTTTGGTTTTTTTGTCTCTTGCAGGAATGCCAGTATGTGCTTAATTACTGATTTTTATACTATTTCTGCTAACCAAAGAATGCCACCGTACTGTGATTCATATTAATACTCACAGTGCACTGTGCACCTGCAAAACACGCAGCTGCTGGCCAGTGGGAGCCCTGATGTCTCCTGTGCTTTGCAGACTGTAAAATTTGCTCTTTTCTCTTTTCTGGCATGCAGCCAGATGAGGCTTGTTCTGGTGCTGAAGTGGCAAGGTAAAGCCTTGGTTTTCTGGCTTAAGGCCTTTGTTGTCATTTTCAGAAGTTCTGGAACATCATTCTAGGACTGATGGCATAGCACAATGGAAATAATAACATTCTATTGTTAAACCTCATTTGAAAAGATATACCCCTTTGCCTGTGCTGCCTTTTTTTACTTTTTCTCTGTTTGTTCTTCCAACTTCACAATTGCATTTCTTACTTACCTCTGTGAAGCCTTTTGTCAGACATCCTGCTTCTCCTTTAGTGAATGTGTTCGTGGAGCCAGAACAAGGTAATCTCTAAGCATGAGATTTAAGAGTATTGGCATGTTTAACCCTAGTTACAGTAGCAAAGACCTTTTCAAGTACAGATTTATCAAGGTGAAGATTTTTCTGTGTGATTGAAGAACAGCAAAGACAAGTCCATTTAATATGAGAGAAACATTTGGGCTGGTTGCAAATGCAGTCAGATGCAGTAGATACTTCAGAATTTATTTTCAAGAGAAGAATGCTAAAGGAAATTATGAAGATAACAGGAAATAAAATAAAAGTCAATATTGGTTGACCAAGAGGAAATGGGAAATCAGGCCATGTCCTTTAAGAGGGTAACTGGTTTTCTGGGCAGAAAAATAAAGTGCATGTAATCTATCTGGAGATGTAATCTATCTGGAGAACCTCAAAACATTTTTCATAGGGGAAAAAGGAAATAGGACAGAACTTCAAGGGGAAAGAAGTTGGCTAAAGAGGAAGGGAAATGCATGTTCCTTTTTGAGGGAGCACATTGGTGTGTATATTGATAGATTAATCTATCAGCTATAGGGAGTTCATATGGAATATCCATGCTTATTTGTATACTAGTCTTGTGGACTAATCTTATTTAATAAATAACTGTGATACAATATTAAATTTCCTGATGACACAGTTATTAATACAGAGAGGAATTATGATATCAAGGCCGATTGAAAGGACCTTGAGAACCAGAATAATTGGATGAATTGTATTATACACAGTATAGCACTATTCAGCTAAAGCTAATACTGAGAATGCATACCATTAAGGTGGGACTTAATTTAAGGTCACTCTGGATGACAGTAGTAATTGACCACAAGATTAACTGTGAGCTGCCAATGCAGTATATTTGGTAAACTAACTCCTGTACAGATATTCATTTGTTGCAAGAGACATTATTTCCCAGGTATTGTTATTTTCAATACTGCATTCTGATCACCTTAATTCAAGAGAGGTGAAGTCAAACTGCAGCAGATGCCAAGGTAACTGCTAGGGTGGTCAGGAGAATGGAGAGTCTGTTTTAGGAGTGAAAACTGAATTCTGAGTTTAGTTTGTTTAATCCAGGATTAGAGCAGATATGACTGCAGTCCTTAAATACCAGGAAAGGAAGAATAAAATAAAGGACACTAGCATAAGAAGAAACTTGGTAAACTTGCCAGCAATAATTTTAGGTAGAAAATCTTAAGTTTCTATGGCAACTAATGAGTAAAGAATACTTGAAGGCAAAAAGTTGTTAGTTTTAATATAATATTTGACATGAGTATGACAGACAGTGTTCATGGTTGTCATAGCAAGGAACTGGACTCATCAGCTTCCTCTTATGAATATAGTAGAGCCAGTTTTTAGAATAGAAAATCAATCATTTAAACTTTGTAAAGTAGTTGGATATTAGGTCCTACAGCCAGGTAAAAAAATCATGCAAATAGCTGGAAGATTTGAAGAAAAACAACACTTTCTGTTTTCTCTGTTGTTATTCTATCTTTTTGAATGTGCTTTTAACTACTTTTGGACAGAGGAGCAGATTAGACACTGTAGGAGAACATTACTAGTCCTTAGAGAAGGACAGGGTGAGCACAATGACTGTGATCTTACAGATTTTATGCATTGCATAAAAATAAATTTAAGGATCTTTACTGTGTTCTTGTAAAATAATCTGTTTGATTTTCTAGATCTTACTGGAGGGAACTAAGTTACAGGAAAGAATATGGGAGACCAGGCTACAGATGAAAGCACATTTAACACACTCCAGTGCTTTTTCCTTTATAACCCATTTATTTACATAGCTGTTAAAATGAGATGACCAAAATGGCAAAAGATCAAAATTTTTCTGCAAATGACAATAGTGAAAAGAAGCAACAGTTTCTTAGCAACAAACTGGAAAATATGCTAAATAATATCTTTTTCCTGCTGAGGTGTTTGTGTGCTACATTTGAAGTATTGTTCTGAAGTAGATTCATATTTTTGAGCATGTTTCTTTTATATTAACCTTGCTACATGTTTGCCTTGACATGGAGATTTTTCTGAAGAATCACCGTTCATGGCTACATTTTTACTTGGAGTACACATGGAATAAAAACAACCTTGTTTTGTAAGGCTAAGGGATTAGATTGAACATCAAAATTGCATTTCTTTAAGAGTCTGGTGGGCTGTAAAAACCCAATTCCAGTCAGAGGTTCGCTCATTTGGAAATGGTGAGTGACAGCTGCTGCAGCTTTGGCTGTCTCTCAGTGGTGGTGAACAGACAATTCTGAATTGAACTTCTGCACAGTTTAGGTGCTGAGTCCTGAGCAGAACTGTAATTACACAGTGCATAACCTACATCGTGTACATTGTGAAATGGTAATTATTTTTCTTTGGACTATTAATTTAGAGAAAATGGGAAATGAAGAATGATTTAGTTTTTGGGGTTTTTTCCCCCAACATAATTTAAAAGTGCTGAATTTTTCTTTCTTTTTTGGTTTGGTTATTGTGTGAGAAATTCTGGCTCTTAATCAGGAGCACACACGTTTTGCCTGAAAGCATTTCTTGGCATGTCTTTCTGTATCCCCCAAACCAGTTCCTTTCTATTTCAGCTGATTCAGTCATTGCAATACATTCTGAGACCTCACAAGTTTTCAATTTCTCTGTGAATAGTTTAATTTACAGGTAGATTCTTTTGGTACGTGTAACAGGTAGAGTAAGAAACACAGCTTTTTCAGAGCAGTTTCCAGAAGGCAGACACCTAACTGCTGGGTGGCAAAGGAGAACTATTCATCTGTCCAACCTGACAAATCACTTCAGCTCAGACTCCTTAAGGTAGAGTCAGAGTACCTGAAGAATCCTTCAGGTACAAAGTCCTTCCATCTATGTTGTTTTTCTTTTCTTTTCTTTTCTTTTTTTCTTTTTTTTTTTTTTCTTTTTTATTTACTCTTCACCTGCATTGAGTTTAGAGCTCATTGCTTTAGAAGGCATGAATAACACACTCTCTCTTCTTCCCCTAGGTATGGGTGCCACTTTCCCAGGTGCTCTGCAGTTGCTGTCATCAAGGAAGGATTATTTGAAATCAGCCTGGTGCTGTCTTTCCAAGGTTACACAGCTCCTGTGTTAAAATGAAAGTTCCAGTTCACTCTGGATTTCACTAAAGCAGCATGAAATAGCTCTTGATTCTAATACAATAGCTATGACAAGGTCAGAATGAAGCTGAGAGTAGAGCTTTATTTGAGAGAAAAGAGGAGTGGAAAAGGGAGGAGCTGAAAGCAGCAGCAGTGGAAAGGGAAGTCATATGTGACTTTAATCCCAGATGAGAACGAGAGACCACTTGCCTGCAGGTTTACTATCAGAGGGGATTCAGTTTTATTTGTGAATATTTTTTTTTTTTATTTTGTATTTATATGTGGTTTTGGAACAAAATATGCAAGCTTATTTTTTTTCTGTCAAATGTATGGGTCAAAATGAGATATATTTAATCTAATTCCTTCTGTGTTCTTTATTCTAGTCCAGTACTATATTTATTGAAAAAAATAATATATTTTTTATTCTACTTTTCACATTTCTAGAGTATTTGTAGATTTCTTTGACATATCTACAGGTTTTAAAGTTAATGGGAATCATGTCTGCTCAGTGTTTCCTGGACTGAGTTAGAAGGACAGTTTTTTAAAGGCAGTAAGGAAGATATGTTTTTCTAAATGTTTACACATTTATAAAAAACTCTATTCCTTAGTGGCTTACAAAGCTTACGTCAAATATAACAGGAGAAATCAGCCCAATTGCGTATTTATACTCCATATTTTTCATTCTTTAAAACTGAATTCTGGAATTCCTTGTTTGAAAACTGCATTGAGTTCCTAGTTTAAGGCATGCAAAAGAAAACACCTTTGATGTCAGAAGATCTCTAAGATTCATGAAAACTACTTGCAAGGTGAAATAACCACAGATTGGCTGTGAAAGAACTTGCAAAAGGATTTTCCAAACTAACTGTATTTGGGATTTCAGTATGTTTTCCTAATACTTATCATTGGCAGAAACCTGCATGGCAGGATTTTAAATTTGAGGAGGGAACATTGTCTAAAACGTTTTTTATTTCTTATAGAGCTAGTTCCTTACCTACTCTGAGAGGACTTAGGTTCAGTTACAGCTATTTATTGTATTTGCTGTCTAATGATGCTCCCTGGTTAAAAGGATTTTGCGAAGGAGATGTTCAAAAAACTGTTTCTCATTTTAATTCATCGCCATGCCTTGAAAATTCCAAATGGTTTTAGTTTTCTATTACATAACACTTTATTTGTATGTATATTGGATTCGATTTTTCTGGTAATAGTTGTGTTGTACATTTGAAATTAATGGAGATGCTTGAATATTTTAATATTTTACTGGGTTATCCGAGCACAGGACTTGGCCTAACTGGTAGACAGAGAAGTAATGCATAGGGAACAATGTTTATTTTTTTGCTAGATAAAAGCTGAGGTACTTGCCAGTCATAGAATAAAAAATAATAAAATTCTAGGCAATATACTACATAATATCATATAATCTTTAGGATTTCTGGAATTACTTTTAATTTTTTATCAACAAAACTTACCTGGTCACATGGGCATTTTGCAAGGATAAAAAAACATTGCAGCCCCTCAGATAAGCCCTTGTGAAATATTTACAGGTTTTTTAATTCCTCCTCTGAGTGTGATGTGTTCATATAACCATTGCAAAGGCTACTGTCTAGAGGTCTGGTGAATTACTTACATCAGTAAATGCTGAGAGTAACTCTGTGATGTTTCTTGTCCTGTATGTATTTTACATCACTAACGCACCCCCAAAGAAGCTCTCTTACTAAGTTTTTAAAGATCATCCATGCTTATTTGTGTAGGAATTAGAGGTAATCAGCATAATTTTATTTTAAAAAAATACTCTCCCTTCAATCCCCAAGGCAATCCACATTTCTGAGCCAAAATGGTAAAGGCATCCAAGGCCTGACTGCATCTATCAGGAAAACTATCTGTGTGGAAATCTGTGCTGCTGCTGAGAGTATCAGTGGTGTGTAACCTGGGTCTAGAATGCAAAAGATGAAGAATAAGAATTTATGAAGAGTGTAAGTGATGTCTTCGTCAGAATGTAACAATTTACTGCCAAAGAAGTTGGTTTTGTTTGGTTTTTTTTAACAGTAATATAAAAGCGTTCATTGTGGGCGGAACCTGCCTTGGACTTTTCATTAAACACAGCACTTGTTACGAGTTCTCCGGTGTAATTCTGATTTCACACAGCTGTGAGACGGGCGACGCTGGTGGGGGGTCCCAGCGCCGCTGGCGAGGAACGCGGCGCCCCACAGGGGAGGGGGAGCAGCGGACGCGGTGCTGCAGGACGAGGTGCTGTCCCCTCGCAAAGAGCAGAGACCCCGAGGCCTCAGCCGCGGCCGGGGCGCCGCGCGGTGCCCACCGCAGGCCGGGGG
>JANPWX010000143.1:1052762-1221777 GCA_024734555.1 Trochalopteron elliotii | reverse complement strand
GGCAGGAGGCTGGGCGGGGGTGGCGGCCGGCGGGCGCTGCCGCAGTGTGTGCGCCGAGCCGGGGCTGCCGCCGGCCGCGGGAGCGCTCCGGGGCTTCGGTCCTGCCGCCCTCGGTGCGATGTGAGGCTCGGGGACAGCGTCGGCTGCCGAAGGCTTTGGTCGTTACATGCGCCCAGTAATCTTCTCCAAAATGGATTTTGGTCATAGCAGTCTTTTTGGATACATAGAAGACCTGCAGGAACTAACTATTATAGAGAGGCCAGTACGCCGGAGCCTGAAGGTACATACCTCGAAAAGGAACTGTGCTATAAAATCCATTTTAAATTGTGTCTGTTTTAATTATACACAAATAAGTGAATAGACAGTTGTTTGGGGTTTTTGTTTATTTGTTTGTTTTTACAGCACCAGGATATGAAACATGGTTGATAGTCATTTTTGAATAAACAATCTCGAATTCTATATAGAAGGGATTTAATGTTTTCAGTATAAGAATATTAAGATGGGAACATATAGACTAACTTGGGTCTTTAGGTTAATTTGTATGCCACTCGTTTAATAGTGATAGTGTCTGACTTGAAACTGTACTTCTGTGATATTCCATCTTTTCCTGGTGGAAGATTCATTTGATTGAATTTGAAATGTTGGCTGGAGGTTTCATGAATAAATTCAAATTACTCATGAAGCTGTCCCTGTATGTGTGGGGAGAAAGGGGTTGTTTTAAGATTAAAACAGTGAAATAGTAAGGCATTGTAAACTCATAATCTCTATTTCACACTTGACAGACACCAGAAGAAATAGAAAGATTGACAGTTGATGAAGAACTCAGTGATATTGAAAGGGCTGTTTATCTACTCAGGTATTTCCTAAAATGTTGCTGTGAAACATTGCTGACCATCGTGTTTACATACAGTTTTTTTAGTGTTTTCTTCTTCCCTCCTTTAATTTTCTGTCTATAAGTAGTTCTTTTATCTTCAACTGTGTTAAGCATAGGCAAGATAAAAATAGTTACTGTAATTTAAAAAAAAATCACCCTATAATGGGGTGTCTGTGTACATATATAGGAATTTCTGAGCTTTTAATATGTTCCTCACCAGCAAGGTTGTACTTAATAATCTTTTCCCCTGCAGTTGATTTTGCAAGATTCCCTGAGTGTTAATGTTATTAACACCAATAAGTCAGGAGTTCGTACTCACTCTAACAAATATTCACTCATGGCCAGTTAACACAGGCTGGTAACTGTTGTAGCATCCATCCTGTGTGTGTTTGGACTTTCAGAAGTGATTAGTTCTATGGTCCTTAGAAATTACTGTAGAAGATACTGTGTTAATACTTCCCTCTGTTCTGGTTTTCTTCATTTTACCTCCTTCTTGTTGAAAGTATTTATTTGCAGCTACTTGATAACTTAAATTTGGTAGTTAAGAATCTGGATCTTTCAACTACTGTGTAAGTCATCTTTGAGAGTACAAATGTTCTGGGGGATTTTGAGTTGAATATGCATTTTTAAACAATACCTGGTAATTGGAGAACCAGCTGCAGCTCCCTCTCAGTTTGCTTATTCTGCTATTTTAAGTGCTTTTCTAGTCTATGCCTGTGATCAATATTTAGAATAGATATTCTTGGTGATATAATTTTCTCTTTTTGGGGTGCATGGCATTATTTTTAAGTTATCGTTTTTATCCACTGATACTGCTTTTGATGCTGACTTCTGTTTATGATTTGGGTATTTTTTTAATGCTGAAATTTATTAAATAGATGAGTTTAAAACTTGCTTTCCTCTTAGTTGCTATAATCGAAGCAGTCTGTTGACTGTAGGGAAATTCAGAGGAAACATTTTGCATGTGGTGCATATCACTGAAAGGATGCATTTCCATTCTGGGTTTTACCTCACAACAACCAGCAGAGGTGATTTTTTTTTTTTCTTTTCCAGTGTGGTAGCAAATTTCTTTGCTCTTTTTCCAGTTAAAGATCACATTTCCAGCATATATGTCCTAACAAGATCATTGCCTTTTTAAATGGCAAAGGGTTCCATTTCATGTCTTTCATCTTATCAGTTGCTTTTCAACCTGGCCTTGACCTTCTCCTGGCATCTTTATCTGATTTTCTCTACTCAAGCAAGTGTTCTTGAGGCATAACATTCTTTTTCTTTTAATGAGGCTTTCATTTTTTCCTCTGCATTGTTCTCATTGCTGAGAGGTACCTTCAAATCTGCTTGATAGGTAAGGTAGTCTCAGTGTGCAGGTATGTTAATACAATAATCCAGTGGAAGCTTTTGCTGTTGAACAGTTTTTTGCTGTCCTTGTACTGAGTGGAGTAAAAGCAGGGTTGAAAAGCTGCCTGTAACCCAGTAGTACCTTTTATATAATGTACAAGAGTATGTAGTTTTGGCTTGTCAGGAATTTTTCATCTATTTTACTACAGTATCTCTGCCTGTTGCTGTTTGATAGTAATGTCAGTCCAGTCTTTCTGTGCCTCATTTTCTCACTCAGATGCATTATTCACTGTCCTTCAGGTTGTTCCTTGTGTGAGACTCTCCTTGATCTTATCCAAAAACCCTCTGCCTTTTCTGAAAATCTGTCTATAGAGATAGCTTTGCTGAGATTGAAACAAATCATTAATGATACCTCTGTTGTATCCTATTTGGAAAGGATGTTGTTATCTCCATATACATTAAAAATATACAAGAACAATGATAGGAAACAAATCTCTCACCTTAAATATCTACAGATAGCATCAAAACACTACTTTTGCCACAATGTCTTTTGTGTTGTCATTTGCTTATTGCACCCTAATCTGCAAGTTGAAGATTTTGAATTTACTGAGGTATCTTCAGTGTTGCTTGTTCAGTGCAATGGAGCTGATCATACTGAGTGAAACCTTTGGATGCTACAGCAAAGCTAATGTTTACTAATGATTTTCTGGGAAAGTTCAGAAAGTCTTCACATTTTAAAGGCTTTCATTCTGAACAAAAAAACTCAACCACTTTCTTTTCTTTTCACATCCTTTCTTTCTAAAACCTGCTGCTAACTTCTCCTCCCCACCCTTAAACTTGGATTTGCTTATATGCAGAGTTGTAGTATATTTACTAGATACTTCTTTTTAGAAGATTTCTGCTCCTGAAGTCTTTCACTAGAGTAGTCTGAAAATTAATACATTGAGATCCAAGTTGGAGAGGATAGGTTTTCTTTTTTTCCTTAGTGACTGATTCTTGCTTACTATATGAGAAGGTATTAATATGAGAAGGTATTAATTTCCCAACTCTTGGAGTTTCATCAGTTATTCTTTTCACTTGTTGTGTTCTTCACTTCTCATTTACCAGTAGTACTGTAGAGTTTCTGGCATGGTCTTTTACTTCTTGGTATTGTAAAGGTAATTCTTTTGCTCATCTGGTATGTATTTGTAACCATCTAATGATTATTTTGTATTTCCACAACGTCTTGTCTGTGTCTAGCCATGATGTATGGTCACAGATTTTGTAAATTTCTGTTCATTGTGTTCTCTTAAGTATGATGTAATTATATACCTACTGATCTTTTTAGCACGTGGTAGGTACATTGATACATTGATCTTGTGTGAGATCTCAGTTCCATAGGGACATGATTTCATTGTAATTGTTTTTTTTGTTGTTACCTATCATAATTTGGTTTAACATTCTAAAGTGATAATTGTAATTTTGATAATCCTGATAAGTTAATCTCCCTCTCATTATTATCTCTACTGGATGTCTTTGCTTTCAGTCCCCCCTTTTCTGCTAGTACTATTTTTCAGATAACTATGTATTGAGGTAGATTGATAAGAAGATCTAGCTAAAGCTGATAATTTCTAGTCACATTAATTTTCAGATAAATCAACTCTTTGATTTGCTACATCATGTGGATATAGACACAGTTCTGCAAGCAAAAGGAGAGATGTAGTAGCTCTCCTGGTGGCCAGGGTTACTTCAGTATGACTTGAGCATAAGCGAACTTCTGCTTTAAATTGCTGATGCCCAGAATACTGGGTTTTAATTAGGTAATATTCTGCAATTAGACTGAGCAAGTTCTAATTTAATAAGAATGTGGTAACAAAGTCGCTCTAATTTGTTTTAATCTCATTTAACCTTGATTCTGGTAGAGAAACTGGGCTTCCTTAGACCCGACTGTCAGGAATGTTTATGAACATCTCATTGAAATGAAATGGATTTAGGGACTTAGGGAGGGAGAGGCATTTGAGTGTCTCAGATCTGTGTTTTAGAGCTTCAGCTTGTGTGTTTGGTGGTTTCTGGACGTTCTGACAGGAATCACTGAAGAGTTGTATTCTCTCTGTGCTTTGCATGATGCTGGCCCAACAGAAGAACAAGGACAGAATAGCTGTGTGTCTCAACCAAGTCAGTGTCAAGATTGATGGCTTATCATAAACCCATCAACAGATTAAGAGAAGCTGCCAGAACACACTGAAACAACTGAGTAGTTTCCATTCCACTTCAGGGCGTCGTGACCTCTATGAGGACAGTGGCAGTAAGCAGCTCAGGGACAATAATTTTTATTCCTGCTGTGAACTTTTGCCTGTAATCTTAGTTTCCATGTTTTCTGATGCTTGTTTGTTATTACTTATATTAATTTGTCTTACCGTAGCTCACTCTTGTGGTATACATTCCAAAGTAGGTATTCTTTGCCTGATGAGAATCTGGTTCTGGATGCTTTCTGGCATGTGCACTGTAGGGTGCTTTGTTTTGCCTGCACAGCACACTGGGGACTTTACCTGAGGCAAACCCTGAAAATGATAGTTAGTTTTGAAACTGATCAACTGTGTGGTCCTGGACTTTATATGCTTTAAAAAAAAACCCCTGTGCCAGCACAAAGGAATTGAATAGCAGCATGGGAGCAGTGCTTGGGAGGGGGTGAAATGTCTGAGACTTTGGCTGGCTTATGGTATTTATGAAGTTATGGTTTCCTGGTGTCTGGTTTCACAGTCAAGTTAAGCTGAAAGAAGCTTTCCTGATATCAGAGGGAAGCTCTCTTCTTTCATATGTGACTGCATCTTACTGATAAGTTTTGGGTACCAGTGCTGATACTGTTGCAGCTATGCAATCTCAGTAAGATTAGGGAATACATGCTAATACTAAAAAAAAATTCAGATGCTTGCTTCCAGCAAAATGTGGAACAAAATGCAACTGCTCATGCTACTATAAATGGAGCATAAACAAGAAGTCACAGCTGGTAGATGGCTCTCCTGTCAGTAGCAAACCAGATATATTTCTTGTTACTCTAATTTTGAATGTATACTTTGAATCTGTGAAGTAAAGTACTGGTCGAAATGACCAGAGAATAGAAAGTATCAGTTGTTGTTTATTTAACAAGGCCTTTGACATAAAATGGACTTAAAGAATCATTAAAGTTGGAAAAGACCTCAAAGGTCATTGAGTCCAAACACCACCATGTCAAATAAACTATGACACTAAGGGCCATGCCCAGTCACTTTTTTAACACTTCCAGGGATGGAGAATCCACCACTGCTCTGGGCAGCCTTAACTACCCCTTCAGTGAAGAAATTCTTTCTGATCTTCAACTTGAACCTCCCCTGACACAGCTTGAGGCCATTTCCTCTCCTCCTGTCGCTTGTTGCCTGAGAGTAGAGGCTGATCCCCACCTGGCTCCAAACCCCTTTCAGGTGGCTGTGGAGAGTAATGAGTTCTCCCCTGAGCCTTGTCTTCTCCAGGCTAAACACCTCTAGCTCCCTCAGCTGCTTCTCACAAGACTTGTGCACCAGACCCTTCCCCAGCTCTGTTGCCCTCAGTGCTCCAGCCCCTCAAATGTCTTTTTGTCACAAGGAGCCCAGAACTGAACACAGAATTTGAGGTGTGGCCTCACCAGTGCCAAGGACAGGGGGACCATCCCTGTCCTGGTCCTGCTGGCTGCACTATTGCTGACACAGGCCAGGATGCCATTGGCCTGCTTGGCCCCCTGGGCACACCACATGTTCAGCTGCTGTCAAGTGGCACCCCTAGGTCCTTTTCCACCAGGCAGCTTAACAGCCACTCTGCCCCCAGCCTGTAGTGCTGTGTGGGGTTGCTGTGACCCCAGTAGAGAGCCTGACACTTGGACTTTTGAACCTCAAAGCACTGGCCTCAGCCTGTGGATCCAGCCTGTCCAGATCTCCCTGCGGAACCTTCCTACCCTCCACCATGGTGACATTCCCACCGAACTTGGTGTCATCTGCAAACTGACCAAGGGTGCCCTTGATCCCCTTGTCCAGATCATTGATGAAGATACCAAACAGGGCTGTCTCCAATACTGAGCCGTGGGGAACACCCCTAGTGACCATCTGCCAACTGGATGCAGCACCATTCACCACCCCTCTCTGCATCCAGCTTCTAGCCAGTTTTTAACCCAGCGAACAGTACACCCATCCAAGCGGTAAGCTGTCAGCTTCTCCTGGAGAAAGATGTGGGAAAGAGGGTCAAAGGCTTTGCTGAAGTCCATGTAGTCTACAGCCACACCCTACACCCCCCTGCATGGTTCACCTGGTCATAAGAGGCAGATCAGGTCTGCGTGAGATTTGGAAGTCTGCCTGAGCTGTGATGTGTGAGACCAGGTAGCTCTCTTCTTTATGTGTTATCAGATTCTTCTCTGGGGATGGGAATTATATTTGTGTTTCAGAGCATCTTTGCTCATGACATAATGAAGAGAAACTAGGTGGCTATGTAGATATGTTTTTGAATATCAAACACAATTGAAAAATCTGTGGGTTTTCTTAACTTCTAAAAATTGTTCTGTTGTCCTGGGAAAACCTTATGATCCTTTCCTAGAAACATTCGACATAGGATTATCTAGATAAATATTTCCCATATTTCTTTCTTTCTACATGATGGATCCCATATATAAATAGCATGTTGCCCAGCAGGAGAGTGAGTTTCTTTTGTTTTTGTTTGGGTGAGCACTGGCGTTTAATAAATAAGTTTAACAGTTGCACAGTTCATTTTAGATGTCACATCACATAATTGATGTATAAATATAATAATTATTCTTTATATCACCTTCCTTAGAAAGTTCCAAGTGTTTATGAAAACATTTTTTGCACATAAGGAGCTTTTATCCTTATGCTTGTTCAATATCACTAATTTAAATTTTATCATTTGCTTGATTTGGCAAGAGATGATAATATTGGACTAGTTTTTGTCAGGACCTGGAAATCCATCCAGTGAAAACTCTCTGAAGATGTAAATAAGAAATAATATTTTGTGTTAGAATACATCAAAGGTTCAGACTCTTCATGGAGTAGATCAAGCTGTTCATTTAGGGGTAGTTCTGAATATGCTTTCACATGATGGTACCCTGTAAAATAATGACTTGTATGCTAGTGACCAAAACACAAATCTCAAGTCAATTTTTATAGAATCGTTGGATGGCTGGGGTCAGAAGGGATCAAAGGTCATCTAATTATCTAATTCCAATGCCCTGCCATGGGCAGAGACATCTTCAACTAGGCCATTTTGCTCAAGGCCTCATCCCACTTGGCCGTAGATGCTTCCAGTGTTGGGAACTCTGGGCAACCTCTTCCAGTGCCTCTCCACCCTCACAGTAAAGAATTTATTCATAATACTCAATTTAAACCTACTCTCAGTTTGAAATAATTTCTGTTTGTCCTTTCACTACACACCCTTGGAAGAAATCTTTTTTCAGCTTTCCTGTACAGTACCCCTTTAGTTACTGTTGGCTGCTGTAAGAGGCTGCTCTCTTCTCCAGGCTGAACAGCCCTGGTTTTCTCAGCCTTTCCTCACAGGAGAGGAGGTCTGTCTCTTTAGTTGTCTTTGTGACGCTCCTCTGGACTTCTTCAAACACATTGATGTTCTTTCTCTGTTGAGGAACCCTGACCCAGCACTCCAGGCTGGGTCTCATAAGGGCAGGGTAGAGGGACAGAGTCACACTACCTTGTTGGCCACACTGCTTTGGATGAAGTCCAGGACACAATTGGCTTTCTGGGCTATTGCACAATGCATGTAGCCAGCTCACGTCCAGCCTCTCTCCCACAAATACCCCCAAATCCTTCCCAGCAGGTCTGCTCTGATCTGTTCATCCCCTGGCCTGTGGTGATACCAGGGGTTGCCCTGACCCAGGTGCAGCACCTTGCACTTGGTCTTGTTAAACCTCATGATGTTCCAGCAATGCTCAACTTGGTGTTGGTGGCAGACTTGCTTGAGGGTGCACTCAGTCCTTTCGTCTGTATCATTAATGAAGATACTAAATGACACTGGTCCCAGTACAGACCTCTCAGGGACATTACTCATCACGGATGTCCATTGAGACTCTGAGCCAATGACCACTATCCTCTAAATGTAAACATCCAACCAATTCCTTATTTACTGAACAGGTTTTTCTTGCAAATTCCTTCTGGTGTTCTGAGTACAACTTTATTGTAGGCACAGGAAGCCCTTCTCATGTTGTGATGTGATGCTTCTGTGGCCCTGCACTCTGACTCCCTGTGTTGCTAGCACAAAGAAACAGCAGTTAGTGTTGATTCAGCTACTCTTTCCCTAAAAGCAGTTTAGTAGAGTGCACCACTACCTGTCCCAAAACATCTGAGTACTCTGAGACTCTTCAGAAGAGTGGTTCTTAGTGCTGATATGCTGAGATACCCTGTATTTTTGCATTCAGGGCTGTTTAAAAGCTTTTCTGAATCTCCACAAAGCAGGGTAGATAGAACTCCATTATATATTGGTTCATATTGCTACACTGTAAACTTTATGTGAAGGGAAGTTGTTTTACTGAGGTGAAATTCTGATCATAATTCTAGGACTTCGGGAACTAGGACTGCAGTCTTGGGCCTGTATCTGTGCCTTAGCAGATATGCTATGACAGAAGAATTTGGAATGAGACAAGAAATAGCTTTGTTGAGATTTAAAATTAATCCTGCTCTCTGGGGTAAACTTGTATAATAGTTCATCTAGCTATTTTTAGAGTTAACTTTAGTAATATTAATGTTTTTGTCCTTGTTCCACCAGCTGGTACTCTAACTGCCAACACTGAGTTAACCCTGGATTTTGTCAAGCCTTGGAGCCCAAAGCTTTATGTCACAGGAAACAAAACCAGGATCATTTAATTACTTAGGCAGCAATTTTTTCACAGTGAAAACAGAGTGGGAATGTAGACAGTCCTTGAGACTAAGCAAGTCAAAGAGGTCTACATTATTCATTGAGAAGTTCTCCAGTGTTGGTAGGAGCATCCTATTTAATCTTTTAGGGGCAGTTTTTTGTATAAGAGAAGTTATCTTTAGTTCTTGAGTACAAACAGAAAAGGAAATTGAAGTGATATCTATAGCAAGGGGTTCTATTGACATATGCTGGCAAAGCCCATATTATAGCTAAAGAACCAACTGTTTGAGCTATACAGAATTGTAGGAATCTGCACCTGAATAAGGTCACTTCAGATTCAAAAACTGAGGCTAGAAGTGGCATCTCTAGCCAAAGACAGTTATGTCCTCGGGCAAAGATTTTTAAAAAAAGACCAATAATGCAAAAGCACACTGATGGGAATTGTTCACAACTGACTTGTTCTTGAAATTCACCCTTTGAGAACTAACGTGTCACTGACATTCTTGATTCTCCTCTTCTTCCCTCCCAAGGTATCTTTACCTTCCTAGATCAGATTGTGGAGGTGTCTTTGCAGTCTAGACAGTAACAGTATCCTTTGCAGGCTTTGAAAACCAGGGTTTTCCCAACTCCTAGGCCTGCATCTGTTAAAACCAGTTTTACATGGCCATCACTTTCACTGCAGTTTGAAGTTGCTCCTCTCTCCATGAATAGCCTTGCTGTCTCATGGAGATACGTTGACAAGATGGAATCTTTGCCTCTGAATGCTAATTCCCTATGGCCTATCCCCCCTGGTATATGGAAGAAAAATGTCTTCTTGGTTTAAGAGAGAGAATTAAAGAGAGTGAAGAAAGGGACAAAGAACCACTTGAAAATTTCTGCTCGATCTCCTGCATACATCTGAGGCTTTTTTTCTGCGGCCTCATACTTTTACACAAGCAGAAAGTACCAGATGTTTCATATCCATGTTATTATTTGAATGGACTCTTGATGATGCAGATATTCTTATTTAAATTATTCTATTTAGCTTCTTTTTCATTAAAAATGTTTCTGCATGTTTCTCTTTGCAAAACATTACTCTGTGAGGGATTAATGTTAAGAAATAAAAATATCAGGCTCTGGATATGTCCCTGTATCTTGGTAGCGGTTGTTCAGCAGTAGTTTTGTTTATTCCATGTTACGTGACTGTGGGTTCTGAGAATGTGTGCAACTCCCATGTACAGAGTGGCTGAGTCATTCCTTGTCAGTCATATCAATTCAGAGCAGGACCAAGGGTAATTGCTATACTTTACTGAACTCATTAACTGTTGTTAGAAATGTCTTGCCCATCTATCCCTTATACATTACCTTTCCTAACAGATTACACATAGGCATACTTCAATTCCAAAATTGCAGTTGCTTTCTTTGCAGAAACATGTTACAGTGAGAATTTAGCCTCAGTGTTTCTATATAATGCCTACTTTCACGTTCTTCTACTTGCTCTTGAATTTACTATAAGAAAGTAAGATTTAGGCAGTGTGTAAGCAGGGATAGATGAACTGGCATGAATGGAATTGCATCATTTTAAGTGTATGTGAGTCCAAGCAGAGTATAGTAACAGAGGTTTGTTGTAGGACTTAAGATATTTTTTTTTTTAATCTTACATAATTGTAAGATTATGTTAATGAAGGTGACCCACATTGCTAAGTCAATATAATGGCTTCAGTCTCAAAGAGCATAGTCTTGCATTCTTTCTAATAGGGAAAAAAGTAATTTATGCCTTCTTATCCATTTATCAAGAATCATCCAGTCTAAGAGAATACTTCTAACTTGGAAAATGGACCAATACAGCATTTTTTCCTGGGGCATTTTTCTCACAAGTTTTTTAGAGCTGTATCTCCTATTTGATTATGGGAAAAAAAAATTCTTTCCCCAGTCTATCTTAAATCAGAATGATACAATTTTTTTTTTTTAGTTTTTTAAATGGCAAAATTTAAATAAAATACATAAAATTAAATAAAATTACATAAGTTTCCTCAGGGTTTTATGTGACAGTCCAAGAGAAAAGGTATAAACAGAAAATCTTGAAGGACTTGGTTGTTTTCTTTTTTTTTTTGTTTATTTGAGTAGCTTTGTGTCCAAATTGTCAATTATGCCTCTAGTAAAAATTCCACATTTTTTGAAGTAAAACCAGTAAATTAATTTGGGTAGGTATCAATTAGTTTCTCCCTCTCCCCACCCCTGCTGCCTCCCCCATAGCTATTGTTGGACAACAAAGAACAACATCAAGCACTGGAGTCACCAGTTTATGCTACGATTAAATAAAGGTCGTTCAAAGCTCCTTGTTTAATTTCAAAGCATGTCTCTTTACCAGTTGGAGTGGACCAGGAAAGTTGGATTCAAGGTGGATCAAAGCACTTGGTAACACAATTGATATTAACAGAGCTGCACAGCAGAAGTGATGTTGCACTCAGTAATACCATTGTGTTTTGCTTGCAGTAGTTTATGCCTAAAAAATGGGATGATTTACTGTTTGTGTTGCATGAGAAGTGCAGCTGACCAGCTTGTAGTCAGATTTTCTAAAATAGTGTAAACTGGCTTTTTTTTCCCTCCTCAGTGAAATTGCTCTTACCAAGAGTATATTGAGAAGGCTCAGCTAGGGACAGAAAGAAAATGCTTTAAACATGCTAATTTTATTTTTGTTGTAAGTAGGGGTTGATTGTATTATTTCTGGCAGAATAAACATATGTAAAAGAGATGTGAAAGGCATCTGCTTTAATACACTTTTTTACGTGATAATATTACTTACATTGTTGGGCAGGCTTGGAGATAAAAATCCTGTCTTTAAAGGGAGAAACAGAAAAGATGCCATTTTCACTGCTGAAATTGTAACTGAGCTTTTTGAGGGGGAGGATTTATGTCCATATTAAATAGCAAAACATGAGTCATTGCCTGATTGCTGCTTGCATCAAAATTCTTCTGTTATAAACAGTTAATCTCTTTTATGCAATTTCGTTTCAAAGCTCAGGATTAGGACCCCTATTTCTCTGCCATTTTGGGAACTAGAAGTTAGATTATAGTTAGTTAGATTCAGGGCAAGGTTTAATTTTATTTTTTTTTTCCAACTGCATTAATTGATAGTCACTAAATCAATGGAGAAAAGAATGGTAGCTACTTAAAATTAACCTGCTTCTTTACTACAGGTTTTTAACCTAAGAGTATGTCTATTTCTTCTTGTTTTTATCACCTTGTAAAGCCAAATTAGGTGTATTTTAAGGGTTAATTGTAAATTCTTTTGAACTCTGCATGCCTGTTGTATTGCAAGAAAATACTTGCACCATGAGTTTGCAATAAATTGTTAGATACATGCTGGTATGTAAAAATCAACTCTTATTGCGGATGAGTACACTTGTGCTTTGATCACTTCAACTGTCCCACCTATTTGAGAATGATGTGTTAGAGGGTAGATAGATCAATAAAATTAATATACAGATCTTTGTATCTTACATATTTATTGCAAATTCTGAGGGCCTTAGGTAAAATAATCTTCAGTGTCTCATCTTCCTTATTAAATGAAGAAGTTGGTTTTGCTCTTTTTAAATGAACAGTTGGAATATGGCAGCTTTTGGGTATAATGTCCCACACCCGTAAAACCCATGAGCTGAAAAAAATTCTAACTAGAGTTTAGTACTTGATAGGTCATTTCAGATGTTCATGACTCACTTCATCTGCTTTTTGGTAAAGGATGTGGGTTTTTTTCCCCAAATGTTATTCCTTTCCCTTTCTTGCTTTTGTTTTCTTTGCCCTCATTGCTGTGACTGAGAGTTTACCTTAAGCTCATTATTTTCGGGGGACTCCTCACTGAATACCAACTGAGGTGTTTTGTGTGACATCTGTAAAGACTATGTTGGCCCAATGGAAGTTGTGTGTCACTCTGGAGTTCTCTGTGCACTAAAATAACATTGATAGCTTAAGCACTGTGTTTATGGTAAATTCTGCCAGTTGATATCCATTTGCATGGATGCCTCTTCAGATAGCTAATAAAAATATTGTTCATGAAAATAATATATTGTGTTAATATTACACCATGAGCTTAGACTAAAAATTTATTGTCCCAAACCTTTTAGTGATCAGTTAATAAAGTTCCTTTTTAGTAACAAAAAAAACATAGGGAGAAGGGCAGGGGGATGGCATGCAAATAGTATTGTATCAATGGATGCTTTTTAACATAATTTTTCTTTTTCTGTATTACTTTTTCTTCCACAGATTGATATTGATATCAATGTAGTAAATAGACAAGCCAGAAATTCTGGTGCATAACACTGAATATATGCTGTGAATATATGCTATGCAGCTGAGCATATTTGAAATGCATTCAAAGGAAAGAGATATTCTTTTCTTCAGAGATTATTCTGGTCTAATTTTAGTAAATGTGGGTGGAATTGCTGGTAAATGCTTTTGTTTATTCTTTCCACTGCCGAACGTCAAACTCTATCTGGGATAACTGTACCACTAGAAATAAATTAATATTACCGTGTGAGGAAAAATAGTGTAATAAAAGGCTATTTAAGATTATTGTAGTGATTTTTAAGATAGGGAATGTTACTAGGACTACAGTTACCTAAATATAATTGAGTAGTGTCGTGGATTAACCCCAGACAGCTGCCAAGCCCCACGCAGCCACTCACTCACTCGGGGAGAATCAGAAGGGTAAAAGCTGGAAAACTTGTGGGCTGAGATAAAAACAATATAATAGGGAAAGCAAAAGGCACACACACAAGCAAAGCAAAGAAAATTCACTGCTTCCCACAGGCCGGCAGGTATTCAGCCATCTCCAGGAGAGCACGGCCCCATCATGTGTAATGGTGACTTGGGAACTGAAGCACCATCATGCCAAATGTCCTCCCCTTCCTCCTTCTTCCCCCGACTTTATATACTGAGCATGATGCCATATAGTCTGGAATATCCCTTTGGTCAGTTTGGGTCACCTGTCCTGGCTGTGTCTCCCCCCAGTCTCCCGTGCACCCCCAGTGTCTTCCCTAGCATGGAGCAGAAAAGGCTTTGGCTCTGTGTAAGCCCTGCTCAACAGTAACAAAACCATCTCTTTATTATCAACCCTGTCTTCAGCACAAATGTAAAACACAGTCCTATACCAGTCACTGAAGAGAAAATTAACTCTACCCCAGCCCAAACCAGCACAGGTAGGCAGGAGGATTCTGATGGTGTGCTGATAATGGTTTTATAAGGAATGCAGATATGAATTAATTATCTGTATATGTAATGCTCTTTTTTATCTACTGTTTGAAATTATTCTGTGTATGAGCTGGAAATTTGAAAGACTTGTGTCACCACTTCAATTTATTTATTATGTTAATTGTATTACCTGGTTTGATTGTCCACTCCAACATGGAACAAATCTTATGTTTGTTTGAGAGACATGACTCTAACTCTTCTATTTCATTAAGTAGCTGAATTTTATCCTACTTTCCAAAGTGAACATAAAGCAAGTAAAACACTTTTTTGTTTGACAGAATATGAATCAGGAACAGCTTGAAATTGAAGCAGTTTTTAGTTATTTGTGTATTTACCTCAGAAAGCTGCCTTTGATCTATGGTTGCGTTTGATAAATGAGAAAGCAGCACTAGAGTCAGCTGTTTAACATTGTATTGCTGATGCATGGAACTGCATCAGTCTGAAGTAGCTGTCCAGTATACTTGAAAATATGAGTATTACTGCTATGTATAGTCCTTGAATAATGAATAGAATGTGAACCAGCAAAGCTTTCCACTTCTAACCTCTCTTAAACCTAGCTCTTATAAGGAGTAAGTTCACTGTTTCGTGTTCATTTTCTGATTATTTTTTTCTTTTGAGTCATCAGGCCCTTTGAGTGTAACAGTAATTTGATAGAAATATAATATGAACTGTTGGAAGTAATTCTGAGCCCACAGTTAGATTTCCTTGGCTGAGAATAAAGCTGCTTCTACAGCTAAAACTTCAAATTGTTTCTAAAATTTCAGATGTATTTTTAAGTGCTCACAATTTTACTCCTATATCTTTCAACTTAGAACATAAGCTTAGCTTGTATTATTAGATATTATGCTTATCTATTTACAATATCTAGATATCTATATAAAATATATCTAAGATATCTAGTTATGGTTTACTTGCATATGAGGAAAATGCTGTGATCAAAAACTTCAAAGCCTCATTTTACCCTTTTTTATTTTTATTTTCTTGTGGCTTTTCGTTCAGTCACTGTATTAATAACCTGTACTTTCTTTCTGTACTCAGTGTTATTTATAGTGTCTCTATGGGTCTTTTACATTTGCATTTTCTTTTGATCCAGTCTCTGTGATTTTGAAAAGGGCTGGTCAACTCATGTACAAAGTATGTTTTGTTTACCACTTGTCTGTGTTTCAGTGTTAGTAAGATTTTGTTATGGGAATTATAAGCCTGTTCTAAAAAGTTTGAATTTTTTTAAAGGTTGGTAAGAAGTTCTACTTGTACTTTAATTCTTAGAAGGCTAGGGGATTATTCAGGCTTTTACTGTGGTCTTCAAGTCTTGCATATACAGAAAGGCCTTTTTTATGAAGCCAAGCAGATATAGGCAGAAAGACCAGTTAACAGTTGCTTTTCTAACCTTTGATGTGCTTTTCTTAATGGCACGCAGAGGAATTGCAAGTGGATTTAGCATAGCATAATTTGTTTTTAAATGATTGAAGAGACTAATAGCAAGGGTTGAGGTGAAGTGGCAGCTTCTTTTAGAGCTGTCAGTAAATCTTGAAATAGTAAACAATTTTTTAGACTTGTGAGTCAGTTTAGAAAGGAGAGGTCGAAATGTACAGCTACAGCTTTCTTTTTTTTAGAAATTCTCATCAGCTTCTACGACTATTGGATTAGAGTTGCTATGAAAAAAAAAAGTATTGGTAGAAGATGGGATATGCTGCAGTCAGAAAGGCTGAGAAGGCATGGTAGAAACACACATAGTAATAAAGTTGGAGCTTTGGGATCTGTTGTTGATAATGCTCCACACAGGTAAGACCCACAAACTGAAGAAGATCTTAAGTAGATTTTAGTACTTATTAGGTCATTTAAAGTTTTCCTCTCTGTGTGCATGAAGTATACTGATAGAAAAAATAAGACTGGAGAATAGAAAGATATCCTGTGCCTAAATTAGGCTGTAAGAGAAATTTAGGTCAACAGAAGTAATTTACCCTTCTAGAATTCAGCTAGCATCTGTGATTATTTTTTTTTTTCACTTCCAGTGTATAAAAATTACAGGCCTTGTACTTTTTCAGAAGACTTCTTATAGCACATAATGCATGCTGTGAACATGACAAATCTTGTTGAATGTGAAAATTGTAAATTCTGGGTCGGTGAATGAAGACTGGCAGAATGAAAGATAATACCAGCTCCTAGCTCATTTTTGCTGTATCACCTAGGAATGGGAAATGGCATTATCTGGATTTTGAGGTAAAAGGACTGGCTTTACTTTTCACATTCAGACTCAAAATAAAAAAATGCCAAAACGAATTCTACCTAGAAACTATACAAAAGGCAGTATGTGTTATAGGCTCTCCAAGGAAGAAGAAACATTTATATTCTAGGAGATTGTTGATATTGGAGTAATATTTGTGAGGAAAAATGTGTTCCTTTGAGGCACTTCTTACATTCTTGAAACTTTTCTTAAAATTCAAGGGAGAAAAGCTCAATGTTTACTCATAACAATGAATGTGTAAACTCATAGAAACTGATGATATTAGGAAGAAGGGAATTACTGTGTCATTATAATGTATTTGTTATGGTTCAGAAACAGAAATGGGTATCAGAATGAGTTAGACATTTTAACTCTAACAGAATGAGTTAGACATTCTCCTTTCTCTCTTTGACAGATATTCAGCAAGGAAACAGAAATAAGAGACTTCAGTTGACCAAATCTATCCTGGTAAATGAGGTTGCTATGAATACAGGACTACCATGCAGCTAAATCTTGGGTTTTGGTTCTTACTTTAATTACAGTAGAAATTTCACATGTAGTGGTACAAGTTCAGATATGTATTAAAATCAGATTAGTTTCTTCTTAGTTATACATAGACCATGTAGATTTTATTCAGATGTGCTCTACAGTGATCATGGACACATATATCTTAAGTAGAAGATCAAAATGAGAAACTGGTTTTGAAAATTAGATTTTACTAAGAAAGGACTGCAATGCCAGTTGTAAGGAGATGTTCACCCTATGATATTATTAGGGCTTCTGATGTCTTGAAAATTGATATTGTTATGGAATTACATTTTCAGATTAATTTTATTCTCTCTTATTTTCAGCAAAGTTATAGAAGCCTAAAAATAAAATGTCTTCTCTTAAAGAAATATCTATAAGTCTCTTCTCCTAATTTGCTCTGGATTTACTATAGATTTACTCCCTTGTAATACATAGATTCAAGGCTGTGCTAATAATTATATTGCTCACAATTCTGTCTTTGTTCAACGGAGGATCTTAAAGAAAGTTACTTTAACGAAATAACAGATCTTTCCATGGGATTGAGTCTGTTTATAATATACTTGCTATGATAAATGTCAAACAGATGTTCAGACACTACTGTTGCATAATTTATGCTTAAAGAAGTATAATTAAAATGTAAGCATATCTCACATGAAATAAAAGGAAAGTTTCTGCTTTACACCAGTGAAAAGAAAGGGTTGTACTTTTACAGAAAATACTAGGTTGTATTTTATCAAAGGAATATTCACTTAAGAATAAAATGAAAACTAGTCATAAAATGACACATCAATATTTGTGATTTCAAGACATTTTCATAATTTCTAGATTTTTCCTCTTCTTTTTACTAAAAACCTAAAATTATTCAGTCAAAGAAAAAAATTAAATCCAGAACCCCCTCAAAACCCCAAAAATCTTACAGAAGTGTTAGTTTTTATTAGCAAGAGCAGTACCTAGAAAGCAGTGTAATAGGTTTAAGTCTGTATCTACCCATCTGCATAGGAAAGATTGCTATGTAAAAATCTTCACAATAAAATGAAGGTGATTCTCAAAGGAAGTCTTATAAGCCACACACTTTCATGTTATTGACAGAAATATTTATCTGGATTTCTAGTTTGCCTTGGCAACAGTAGATTGTACAGGAAAACAGAAATCCTGGAGGGAGAACTGAAGTTGCATAATTCTGAAAAGGCTAAGTCCTGTCAGATACTGAACTTCTATACAAATAGGAAATTAAATGTAGGATTAAAAATCCCAGTTACTGAATAGTTTAGGTGGTTGGGGACCCCTGGAAGTCATTTGGTCCAATGCCCTGCTTAAAGTAGAGCCAATTTCCAAGCCTGATGCTATTTCATGTTAGATCACGTTGCTCAAGACATTGTGCAGATGAGTTATGAATGTGTCCAAAGATTCCCACAACTGTGGACACCCTTTTTCAAGTTTGAGTGTTTGTGAATTTCATTTTCCTAATACCCAGTTAGTTACAGAATACTTCAATAATTTTTTAAAAATCATGCTATTCTAATCCCTCACTAAAGTTGCTAAATTTTTACTGAAACAAATTTAGATTCAGACCAACATAGAACATTATAGAATCTTGGACTGAAAATAATGTCACTTAAGGGGTGTTAACACTGTAATTCCCTGCAGCCATTCATCAGAACTTCTGTTTGTGCAGAGCACAGACTTCAGTGGTTGATTCAACAATGGCTATTCAACAAATCATTTTTGCTGAACTGGTGCAGTTAGCCACAGTGTGAAAGAAAAGCCTCTACACAAACAGAGCTTCAGTTAGAGCTTGGGTAAACATTGTACTTCAGTCTTCTTTACAATACTGTATTCTGCCCCTGCCATCATATTTTGTAGGCTAGTGTAAATGAAGGAGAGAGAAATGTAAATCTACTCTTTTTCAAAATCCTTTGTGGTAGTACTGTCTTGCAGTACATCCAGTGACTAATCGTCATTCTTTATGCTGCAGAAGGAATTGTAGTCCTTCCATCCATTTTCAGATAGAAATGTTTCTAATTGAGTACCCAGGGACTTTTAAAATTTTCTTTGTTCTTATCTTATAGAATCTGTTTTTAAAAATGCTTTAAAAATTAATGTAAGAAATCTTATTGTCTTCCTTGAGCTTCATGAAAGTTTGCAAAATTGGCAACACGTACCCTGAACATAATCATAGTATAGTTGTGGGAAGGGACCTCTGGAGATCATCTAGTCCACCTCCCTGCTCAAAGTAGTATCAATTAGAGCAATATATTCAGAGTCTTGTCCTGAACTCAGGATTTTGAATCCTATGGATGGAGACTGCACCACCTGTGTAGGCAACTCATTCCAATATTTGAATACTCTAAAATAGAAGAATTGGTGGGTTTTTTAAGGTTTAAGTAGATTTCCTGTGTATTGAATTTTTTTCCCATTGTTTTGAATCCTATCAGTTGGCACCACTGGGAAGAATCTGCCTCTGTCTTCTTTACTGTCTCACATCAGAGTTTACACATGTCAAATAAGGCCCCCAAGCTTTCTCTTCTCAAGATTAAAAATCTCTGTTGTCTAAGCTTCTGCACAAAGATTGCAATGAACTCGCTGCCACCTGCCTGTGAGATTCTTGTGTTGAATAGAGAGAAAAATAATCATATTCCTTGAGCTGCTGGTGATGCTCTTGAGTGCAACCCAGGATTCCATCAGCTACCTTTCCTGCAAGAATGCATTGTTGGCTCCAGGTCACTTTTGTGTCCACTGGGACACGAGGTCCGTTCCTGCCAAGCTAGTTCCCAGTTGGCTGGCTCCCAGTCTCTACTGGTGCATGGGGCTGTTCTGCCACAGCTACAGAACTTGCATTTCCTGCTGCTGGTCTTCCCAAGATCCCTGTTGGTTTGTTTCTCCAGCTTGTTGAGTCACCAGTCTTCTGGTCTGTCAGCACCTCCTCCTGGTGTTGTGTCATCTGCACACACTGAGGGTGCACTCTATCCCATACCCAGGTCATTAATGAAAACTTTATTGACCCCCGTAAGGTAAACTATGAGGTAAACCACCTGTGGCTGGCTTCCTTGCCACTAATCACAACCCTTTAGGCTCAATAGTCCGCTCAGTTTTCAGTCCACATGACTTTCCATTTGTCTCGCTTGTACTTCATCATTTTATCTATGGCAATATGATGGGAGACAATGTCAACAGCCTTGCTAAAACAAGTTAAACAACTTTTACCATCTCAGCCAGTCATCTTGTTGGCAAGTTGTCTGGTCAGGATTGATTTCCCCTTCACAAGTCCAGGCTGACTACTCGCAGGCATGTTTTTGTTCTTCGTGTGTTTGTAAATCGTTTCTAGGAGGATTTGCTTTAGTCTCAAGACATCACAAGTATTATGTGGACTTCTTTTTATGATGCTAGAGGAAACAAGTAAAAACAAATGCAGGCGCTAGAGAGAGAAGGCTTAGTTCTGTGCTTGTGCTTGAGAAGTGTTTGAAAAGTGCTTTGCAATGGGTCTTGCAGTTAGACCAGGTCTGGTACCAGCAAGCAGCTGCTGTCACAGGAGGAAGGAAGTATTAGGACAGGAGTGTTGGGGCCCAAGAGCTTCCCTCCCTGCATGAGGATTCCCAACATTGCTAAGTCACGGGGATCTCCTGTAGGATGAACTGAGAAGATGAGTCCTGAAGTTTTATATTTAAATGTTATGTGGATTTTGCTAGCATAAAAGAGGCTGAGCTAAATTACTTTTAAGTATAAGGCTCCGTTGTGTTCTTCTATAGTTAGCACTGTTAATAAAGGAATAGTGCCTTCATAACACTCTGCCTTCATAATACTGTGATTCTGAAGAAAAGATTTAGCATTTATTTTAATTTGTTTATTCATACAAAAATGTGTACATCTGAGCATTTAGCAATAATTCACTGTAATTCTGAAGTCCTCAATATTTAAAGAAAATCTATGGTGCAGCTCATTTGGTAGAAATAGAAGAAAAATCTTCTGCAGTTGGAAAATTACAGACTGTGTAGGTGTTGAAATGCCTCCTGCTACACATTCTTAATTGGCAGTAAGCCAGATACTAAGAATTTCTGGTTTAAAGGGAAATGCTTCCTTTTTTTTTACATTTTGATGGATAATGGTAGCATTTTGTTTGCATTTTTTAGCAGTTAGGGTTTCTTCCATCTTGATACAAAATGAATAAAATTTCAATTAAATAGCTTCTCCAAATTACCTTGGCTTTTTGCATTACTACTGGATAACACAAAGATATGCATGCCTTGCCAAAGGAAAAGGATGTGTTGATCCTGTTTAATTTTAGTTTTAATTTTGGCGTCCAGACCATCTTGCTTTCTGATTCTATTCTAGGAGCTGATCCACTTGAGTAATTTTTCTTTTCACCTCATATTTTTTTTAATTGCTGCCTACCATTTCCTTGCCATCCTGCTTTGTTTTCATTTCCTTTTTCAGTTGTGGGATACCATTGAGAGAGACAGAATGAGGAGAAAGGTACAAGATGTGTAATTTAACCAAGTTTTTACTTCCATTTTTAATCATGTTTGTGTGCATATGACTATAGATCTGACTGCTTTCCCTACAAAAAGGAAATAATGATATATTTCTGTTAAAATGTTGCGAAGTGCATGCTGTTTTCATGCATATCTTCTATTTGCCTACTTTCTATGGTTTATCCTTTGTATTGCTATAAGGCAAAAGATTCCGTGAAACCACTGCCTTGATCATCTGGTTTGAAAGATCTTTCAAAAGTTTTGTATTTTTATGCAAAGTTGAACTAAAAATTAAAACATTCCATGTAGAAAATGATATATAATAGCTTGATAGGTTTATATTTTTAAACGGGGTCTTCTACTATATATTATTAAAAAAAGCGCCTCTCTTTGTTTGCAGGAAAAACCTGAGTAGTGAAGGTTTATTCTTCTTGGTTTTGTTTTGTTTTTTAATGAAAGCCATAAGCTTGTAATCATCATAGTAAGTAATGTATTGTATGTTTATGTTTTTGTAAGTTCTGGTCAGGATATCCAAGGAACGAGTGTGGTGGCAAATCTTCCAGTCCTTATGCGACAGAATCCTGCAGAAACACTTCGTCGGGTTTTACCAAAAATCAGAGTAAGTTTTGTGTATTGAGGTTTGAATGTATCTCTTTCTGCCAGTTTAAGTATTTTAACAAAGAAAATAAAAATCCCACTTTTATTGCAAACTCAGTCTCTAGGAGGTGTATGTCTGTCGGAGTCCAGGGCATCCCTTTGGGTGACCTGGGACCTGAAGAAGAGAATTTGAGCCCTGGACAGGGGGGTGTGAAGCCGGTCCAGGGGGGTTGGAGACCTTGGCACACAGCCCGGAAAGACACCGAGTTTGATTTTAGTCCATGGGAAAAGCTTCCAACACTAAGAGAAGAATTGCAAACCTCAAGGGTGTGAAAATAGTAGCTTAGCACAGCACAGGGTGAAAAATTTTGTAGTTTTAGGATTCGTAGTATAGAGGTAAATGGGGGACAAGACGGAGGATTTAGGGTGTTGCCCTAAGTTCTTCTCCTTCTTCCTCGTCCTCCATCTTCTGAGGTAGTGATGACACAAAGTAGTTTGAGGGGATTGGGTTAAGGTACAAGTGACCTTTCTAGTATAGGCACTAGGCATTGGCACAAATCAGTAAATAATGGACACGTAGTTATCTGTATAAGAGTAGAGCACCGCCTCACCGAGGGGCAGTTGCCTCGTGTCCCAGCCGCTGTCCGGACCTCGGCTGGGTGCAGAGAAAACTTTGAGATATCAAATAATAAACAACACGAGAAACCTGAAAACAAGGCCTTGGAGACTCTGCTTTTTCACGCGACGCGGCTCAGGGCTTTTAGAGGGCCAAGGACTCTTAACAGCCGGAATCTCGGGTGAGAAAACCAAACCCGAGATATGTCCAGTAGGTCTTCTGCATTAATTCACTGAACTTACAAAGTATTACAGGTATTATAGTTTTTTAAAAATTGTTACAACAGAGGAAGAAGAGAGCAGAATTAATATTACTTAGATGTTCTAAAGATTTACCAATGTTTTGACAGCTTTTTGAGAATTCTTTTTGTGGACCATCCAGTCATAATGGTTGATTCTGATATTCTTGATTTCCTTTCATCCAAATATTAAGATCTTCATGGTGCTGTCCAGAAGAGTATAGTTTGCTTTTAGCTGTCTGTGCAATTTCATGTTTTCCCTCCATATTTTTTAGTAAGTCACTGCTAGTTGTGATAAATGCATGCTGACCATGTAATATTATACAGTAATTTTATGTAGAGATATGTTTTCATAAAGGATATTTGGGTTGTTTAACCTGGAGAAGAGAAGGCTCTGGGTATACCTTATTTTGACTTTTAAATTCTTAAAAGAGGGCTTATAAAAAAGATGAGGACAAATGTTTTGGCAGTGTGTTTTGAGATATGACAAGAGGCAATGGGGTTAAACTAAAGAAGGGTGAATTCAGACAAGATACAAAGAAGAATTTTTTTTAACATGAGGATGGTAAAACACTGGAACAGGTTGCCTAGAGAAGTTATGGATACCCCATCCCTAGAAAGGTTCAAGGTCAGACTGGATGGAACTCTGAGCAACCTGGTCTAGTGGAAGGTGTCCCTGCTCATTGCTGTGGGGGTGGACTAGCTGACTTTTAAAGGTCCCTTCCAACCCAAAACATTCTATGATTCTGTGATTGTGGAGAAGATACCTGTCTGTTTCTGTATTTCCACTCTGTCCCAGATATGAACCCTTGCCCAGAAGTGTACAGGTTCATTTAAGGTGTGGTTTAAGAAGCAGCCTTGGTCAAATAAGAACAAACTAAATCGCAAATGCAAAACTTAATAATGTTAAAGACCCCCTAGGACCCCTGCAGAAGAAGAGGGTTGGAGAGGGTCTTATCAATGTATACAAGTAGCTGACAAAGCAAAGACAGAGACAGGCTCTTTACAGTGGTACCCAGTGACAGACAGAACTGCAGCTGTGTTTGCAGTGAGTACAAACAAACACAGGAGGTTTCTTCTGAACATCAGGAATTGCTTTTTCACTGTGTGGGTGACTAAGCAGTGGCACAAGTTGCTTAGAGATGTTTTTGTCTTCCTCCTTGGAGATATTCAAAATCAGTCTGGGCATGTCTTACCTGTAACTGGCCCTGCTTGAGCAGGGGGTTTGGACAAAATGCCCTCCAGAAGACCCTTCCAGCCTCAAGCATTCTGTGAATATCAGACATCATCTCTTGACTTCATGTTATCTCCTGAAACATCTGTGATCTCAGGAGACTTCTCTTTCTTAAGAGAAACTGTTCCGATTTTTGTCTGATTATTTAGGTTCAGCAAATGGTCAAGAAATGGCTCTCCTCAGGACTAAGGACTGCTATAGGCTGACAGATTGTTTAGAAAGCATTGAAGTGCTTCTGGTTGCATTCTGTGCTACAAGATGCGGGTCAATAGGCATTTTGCTTAAATATGTATGAGTGTAAAAATGCTTTGAAAAGAATGACTTGAAGTTGCAAAGTAATTGGTAACCCTTCAACTTGCACCAAATATCTGCAGTTAGAACCACATTATTCTGACATATGTAATGCAGTCTTTCTAAACCAACCTACTGGCTTCAAGAAAAGTTGGGGTTTTTTATGCTTACCATACCGAATCCATTTTTGCCTCTGGTTTTCTACTTTGAGGGCACAATTCTTCCTGAAATCAAGGAGTAATAGTAAACACTGGGGATTTTCTACCCTTATTTTTCAGGCTGTAGAGAAGTGCTGGTCTTGGCCTGTCTTCAATAAAAAGTCTAGTATGGGAATACAGTTTTTGATTCTAGTTTTAAGTTTTTTTATATAGGGATGAAGAAAATATTTGAAAGTACGATCATTTGCATGAATAGGGCCTAGAGCCTGGAACGTATTTGTACAGTGGGAGTTAGATCTCAGTGTGATCTTTGATCAGGTTGTACTTAGTTACTTTGTAAAAGTATCTTCCTGTATAATACTGAAGACATTCAGCTGAAAACAGTATATGAAGAAAGAAGCATTAGGCATTGAAGACAGAAATATTTGAAATGAAGCAGGCAACTTTAATAATATATGCAATCAATCTTTGAGCAAACTGCTGAGAAAAGTAGTGTGGCTTTTATCTTACAGTGTCATTTAAACCCAAACTGGATGCCTTCCTAGATGATAAAATAAATGAAACCTAAGTTAATGGGCTCCAGACAGAGGTAAAAAAGTAAAATATAATGAGGTCAGTCTAAATCCAAGCGTTCCTTTCAAGTTTAATCTTTATAAACTGAAACTTTGTGGAATGTATATGAATTAAGTTCCTTTCCATGGCAATGCAATTATAAAGCCAGTTCTTCCATGGTGGTCTGTTATCTAATACTATTTATCTGTAATAGAAGTAAAGTGATGTTGTAGCCATGTGCACTGCACTTTTAACTGCAAAACAGTTTTTGATATCATTAACTTGACCTGTTTTTTTTTTTCCTTAACCTTGTTTTTATTGGAAGAATCATCCTGACCATTAAATGGAAACTTTTGTAGTGTGTAAAGGCATAATTGAGCTCAACTGCGATAGAGTCTTGCAAATGTAATCTGCCATTGCAGGAAAATAAACTAATTTAAATTACTGCACTAGGTTCTACTTCTTTAGGTTGGGAGTAGTTTCATTTGTGAAATCAAATTGGCACATGAAAAATTAATTTTTTAGTAGTGTTAGAGGGCTGTTTATTTGAAAGTATTGTCACCATATAATTGCGTAAGGAAACCAGTGTACTTATTTAGCATGCTTGCAGACACCCAAAGCAAAATTAATGTTTTTATTAGAGCTGAGGGTAAAGCAGATGAAGAAAGACATAAATGCAAGGAATGTTCAGTCTGAATACATTGCAAATGTGTATTTAATTTGTGAAAAATTGATAAACCTGGTTACTTCTAGAAATATAGAAATGGGTGTATGCAAATTGCTTATCGTTCTGTGAAATCTAATTAAATTAAAATTGTATCAAAGACTATATTTATCATAAGTGTTTTAGGTCTGAGATGAGTAAAATTAATACATCAATAAGTGTGACATACATAACTAATTATTGAATTAATTGTCAGTATTTTGGTTATGCTATTTTAACAAACATACAGTCTATAATTTAGATGTTAATGTAGGAATGAGATTAGAAGGTGTTTTTTAAAATTCTGCTGTTAAAATGAAATTGCATCCTTGTGTGTTGTTCTGCATAGAGAACCCCACTCTGGATTTCTGCATGCACCTCCTCATGAACCTTGGAAGTCATTGAAATGCAGATTTAGGGAAAGCTTAGACATTCTTACAAGCATTTCTCTTTGTGCACAAAATGGCTCTTTTCAAATGATGTTAATAGTGTTTTTCCTGCTTTCCATCCTTGGGCTCTGCAACCAAAAGTGATGGAGGGGGATTGCAGGTGTCTATTTGAATGACTAATAAACATTTTTTCAAGTGCTGTGATTTCAGTGAACTATGCTTATTCTTCTTGTTGTGTATACATCAAGCTTTATTCAGTGTTGTCTGATTAGTTCCAAACTCATTTTCATAGGTACTTATTTTCCTAATATATCAGCCTCCTCTTGAAAGCTTTTCTTTTCTGTAGCTGATTTTATAGTTTAAGAAAAGGTGGGGTGATTTTCATCCTTCCTTCTACCTAACATTAATTTTAATGTCCATTCTCATTGTATCCTTGAGCTTCTGTAATCTCCATTATTTCTGTGTCTTTTAGTCTTGAATGGAAATTTCTATCATACCAATGCAATTAGTAAAATGATTTGACTATGTCTCTGCTTGCAGCATTCTTTCAAGAGAATTCTGTTGTTGCAGGACAAAATGTGCATTTAAACTAGAGGTGAATTTTCTTTTTTCCAATTAATGGAATAAACCAGGCTTTCTAATTTGATGTCTGAGTTTAACTTGTAGACATTAGAATAGTTAAGAACCTGCTAATACCCTTAAATTCCATTAAATATGCTTGTCCAAATAAAATAGGGAGAGCTTTTTTAGTCTGGACTGAAAATTTGTGGAGTATCCATGTATAGAAAAATACATTACTTTCTAAATAAATAAATTTATATTAAGTAAACTTAAGTTACTTGGCTTGGGTTGTATGAAAATGGAAAAAGGAGACCCATACATTTCCAAATGCGGAACTATACAGTTCTGAGTGTAAACATCAGCGCAGGCAGGTGTGTAAGCAGTCTAGAAATTTATATTTCAATGTCTCCCGAGGTCCATGAGGAGGCACATCCAGAGAATGTGTTCTCACACATGACTATCCAGAGTTATGTGGATCAGTGGAGGAGACTATTTGGAAACTTTGTTTGTTGGTAAGTAACCCTGTTTGTATTGCGTACAAAGTAAATATGTACGGAAAACTGAATTCATAGAATCACAGAATTATTTAGGTTGGAAAAGACCTTTAAGTTCATCAAGTCCAACTGTTAACCTGGCACTGCTCCATAATTTTCTGGTCTGCACTGCTGTGTTGGCATCTACAGTGTGTAGATAGTGCTCTTGGTTCTTTTGGTGATGTTTCTTTGAACAAGTGTAAGCTAGAATCCCAGAAAGGTATGGACATGTATTCTGATCCCAAAAATGTTCAGAATATAAAATTGGTGGGTGTCCTTATTCTTTCTTGGCTGTGGCTGTAAGAGCAATGATGGAACAAGGACAGAGTCTGTGGAAATAAGAAGAAGGTGGTTTCCATGGGTATTGAATGCAAATATTTTGTTGGAAAGCAGTGCTGTTTTTTTTTTTCATTTGCGGGAGCAAGGACGCAGAGAATCTCTTTAGAAAGAAACGTGATTGTAAACTGAGACAGGTCTTGAGATATAAGTTATGGTTCTCCTTGAAATAAGAAAAGCTAATAATTTGCGTGTACATTTGCGTGTACAAATGGTTTGATATTTGTAGAATGAAAACTTCTTGGTTTTTATGAAGTCAAGTAGTAATTTCTCAGATGCTCTCTACAAACTGTTTTCTCAGCAAAATTCCTCTGATATGCAATGCTTAGAGTCATAGAATTGTTAAATTTGGAAAAGCCCTAAGATTATTGAGTCCAGCTGTTTACCCAGCCCCACGATTTTCACCATGTCTCTGAGTTCCATATCCACATGGCTTTTGAACACTTCCAGGAATGGTGGTTCCACCACGTCCCTGGCAGCCTGTTCCAATGCCTGACCACCCTTTCAGTGTGGAAAACCACTCTCCAGCCACTCTGTCCCTGGCCTGTACCCCTGCATGGGGTTTGTGTGACCCAGGGGTAGGACCCAGCTCTTGCCTTCGCCTTGATATTAATTAAGATATTAAACAGGACTGGCCCCAACACTGAGCCCTGGGGATCCCCACTTGTGGCTGGCTGCCAACTGGATGTAATTCCAATCACCGACACTCAGGACCTGGCCATGCAGCCAGTTTGTAACCCAGTGAAGAGTCCAATCCATAAGCAGCCATGTACGTAGATGCAAAATGATTTTATTTTTTTTTTAATCTGATCCAGGCTTATTTTTATTTTCAATTATAAGTCCAGGGTTTTTTTTGATTTTTGGCGAGTGATCTGAGAAAACACTGTTCATATCAAGCACTTTAAAAAGGAAACAAAACCACATATATAAAGTGCTAAGTAGGAAATGTGGGCTTTAGACTCCTACTGAATTTGGAATCACTTGTAAAATGAGTGTAATGCTTTAGTAGTAGAATAATGAACTTTTTATTTTCTCATGAAATAGAAAGACACACTTAGAAAAGTAAACAAATGGAACACTTAGTTGATAGAGAATTACAATTACCAGTACTTACAATGAATGCTATGTCAAAGATTGCATCCTGCAAGGTCTGTGCATAAATCCGAAATTTAAAATTTAATATGCCTGTTTTCAAATTTAAAAAATAGTAATATTTCATTTCATTTCAACATATTAACTTTGTTTAACTTTTGAATGGATGATTTTAAAGACAACCTAATTAATGACATTCTTGTGTGTCAGAGCTCAGAAGTACTAAATGTATAGTTAGCTAGATAAATATTCTAGTGTATCTTGTTTGATTCTTAAGACTATATATATGTACTTTTCATTTGCATTCCATGTTAGTTGAGGGATGAAATTTAAATTGTCTTCTGCTATTTTAGTATCTATGAATCAATGAATGAATGAATGAATGAAATACTTTTTTTTAATTCATGTGCATAAAAAGCAGAAGTGCAATTGTTGGCTGGTCTGTTTCTACCCCTCATTTTGTAAGGTAGAAAAATCCACACATTGCATTGATGAAACTTAAAGTCACAAAAGATATTATAAGTACCTTCTTTTTTCTTGGAAGATTCATGATATATCATGATATACCAAGAAAATTTAATGTCTACAATAAATTGCAGTTAAGAGAAAATAATTTTACAGCAAGTTTTGTAGTTTACCCAGGTTGTTGCATATTAATTCTAAAAGCGAATGTAAAAATTTGGATGTTCTTTCAGTACATTTCTGCCTCACTCTCTAAATTGTTATAATTTATAATTATACAGGAGGTTCTGCATGTTGCAGGAGTGGAAATGCAGTTAACAGCTGCTGTTTCTTTTTTGACTGTTCTGCAAGAGGAGTCGGTGTCCATTCATACGTACTCCCACTCCTTCCTACACATCATTCTCCAGAACCTGGAACACAGAGATGCAGGTCAGGGCTGTACAGCTACTCTGATGGCTGATGACCTCTACATGTTTTGTTTCCCTAGTGACCTTACAATACTGTGTCAACAGTGGAATCACTGTGACTTTGTGTCTAGACTTGCATGAATGAAAAGATTTTGGCATGACGACCAGTTTCATTCTGATATTTAAATGTAATTCTGATTGAAGCAAAAAAACCCTTCTCACTTTGTCTGAAGGATTAAATCCCATAGTTGTTTCTGAGTTTGAGCTTCTCCTGAAGTACCAATGTTTTATGATTGAGAAAATGGAGGGAGGATGGTTGACATTTCTTCTGTGTTGATTATTTTTTCTTAATTTCTTTGACACTAATTTTAGAATACAAAGGAAAAAAAAAGGTCTGTTGTGCGACTAGAAAGTTTCAGTGCTTCTAAATGAGGAAAATTAGCTTTATAAAGCAATCAGACTAGTTATTAATTTTATATAGGAATTGAAAAGGGAAAAGAAATGGGGACAGACTTTGCTTCTTACCTATCCTATTTCTTACTCTGAAATCTCGAATGTTAATATAGTGGCCTTCAGGTACATAGCTCCTTGGAGATGTGTGTAAAAAGTTAGAGCAAATTTTGTAAAACTGGTGTATGTTTTGGTTTAGCTGTATGTACAGTATAAGACATCACATATAACTCATTTCTTTTAAACAGGTGTCAGCAATGCATGGTTAGAAACTCTTCTTGCTGTAATAGAAGCTTTACCAAAAGAAACTGTAAGACATGAGGTAATACTAATCTCTCATGCTAACAAAAAAGAATAATAAGATTGTAAGACTGTATTGCCCTGCAAGTTTTTTTCACCTCAGTCAGATTAGTGGCAGTTCTCTATCTGTGAAAATGGTAATTGTGGATTGTGGTTGTGGAACACACTGTATGAGACGAATGAGCAAAAAGGTGAGACAGGAAGATAACCTTAAAAAAATAGTGTTCTTCAGCAAATAAAGTCAGCTCTTACTTGTGTTCCACGGTAACACTTCCACTGCACTTTGTATTCTCAGTAACATGTTTTCCTGCATCCTGTTTTGGTTTACAGGATAGTATCTCACTCTACGTCTTCGTGAAGAAACTACATTTTGTTTACTACAATTCCAATGTCTGCTAAATGGAACTGCATACTGGAGATGCATTCCTTAGTGTATTTCAGTAGTTCCTGGTGTACCAAAAACTGTAATGCATTGCAAACACTCTTAATTTTTCACTGTGTAGCTCAAGAAGAAAGAAGAAAATTTGTCCCTAAGTTATTGTGCCAGTCCCCTTTAGTCTACTACTTACTCACTTTTAAGTATTCATGTTTTGTTAAATTTAAAAGCTTTTCAACAGACATATTGACTGTGTGTATAATTTAAAACAATATGGAGATTAAATATAAGACTGTTTGTGTAGTATAAAAATTCTCATTAAAATAAGAGTAAAATCCAGAACTGTTTAAAAAAACATCTTCTAAAGAGTAAAAAATTAGGTTGGAAGAAACACAGAGAAATTATTCTAGTCACCTCCAAAATCTAATTGCAATGTAATTTCAAAGATGTCATTTAAACAAAATCGACTATTAATGTGCATAGGCACCATTATTGTAAGTACTGATTAATTCAGTGAAAAGGTTCATGACATTTGGGATAAGTTTTTCTAATTTCTTTTTTTTTAAAGAAGAGGAATACTTTATTTAATGCTCACAGTTTTTCTGCTCACATTTCTTCTTTTTTTTCTCCCTGTAGATCCTGAATCCACTTGTTTCCAAAGCACAACTTTCTCAAACACTTCAGTCCCGCTTAGTTAGTTGTAAAATCATGGGAAAAGTAGCTAACAAATTTGAAGCTCATATGTAAGTAGAGTGTCAATGTATTTTCATTCCATGGTGTAAACTCGTATTTCTTCCTTAGTGGACAAAAACTACTACAAGAAAAGTAGACTTTATTGCAAAAATGATGTTTTTTTTCACAGATCCCTTTCATTATTTAACTAGCTTGTCCAGACTTGCTGATGTTTATCATTTTATAACTTGAGTTTGTATGTTCTTTCACACATTTGAATGGATACCATTTTCACGCCACTCTTCCATATTGTTTTTCTTACTAGAAAATAAGCCACACAGCGGATTTCTTACTTACAGGCTCAAAACACAACTTCATCTCCTTAGAGTTTCTTGTCATAGAGAGGAATTGTCATAAAGAGGAATTCCATTCCTAGCTTTTTATTATGTAACCAAATTTAGCATGTAGATCTGGTTTTTTCTATCCCTAATTAAAATGTAGATATATCAGGAACTACTGCTGTTCCCTGACATTATCCAGCCCTTAGATTCAGTGTCTGTGAGTCTGGAGAGAAAGAGGGTGCAATGGTGAAGGTAAATCTGAGTCACTCATCTGCCCAAAGCACCTGGTATGGTACATTCTTTGGTTAGTTTACACAGGCTTGTGATAGTAAGACCACTTCAAATGTGTTTGCCACCTGAGCAATCCAGCACAACATGACTTTGAATTACAATAGAAACCCACCATGGGCCACTAAATGCCCAGAAACTGTCTAGCTGAGGAAGTCCACTCTAATAATTTTGATCTGCCCCAAAATGTAAGAATTCAGCGTAACAGCAAAGAAGAGTAAGAGGACAATATGACAATACATTTAGGAATAAATTTCCTTAGATTATGGATTTTTTCCTTCAAAAAAAAAGAACTGGAAGCTCCCAAAAGGAAACTGTCTAAATCTTAATTTGATGTTTAGACTATACTTGCTGGGCATTCAAAAATTAATGAAAATGGTATAGTAGTATTTTTTGAGAATGTTACCAAGTCTTTATATTCCAAATCTCTAGGACTCTGTCAGAATAGCAGTTCCATTTATTTACTTGATGTTACATGCTCATGGAAATAAGTGACTTCAGGGATTACTTGGAATCTTATGTGAAAATATAGTAGTGTTAATTAGTAGCCATAATAATCACATCTTTTGTGGTGTTTCTTCAACATGATTCCTTGCTGTTCAGAAGAAGGAATCCCCTCATTTCAGTAAACAGGTCTTATTTCTGCACAGCCACTACATGTTAAGAAGGATAGCTCAGAATTTTCTGGGACATCTTGTTCTTCTGGTAGAGAGCTCTGACTGCAGTTCAGAGGCCTGAAAAGGGAGCCGGGTCCTCAGGTACAGAATGTGGCAGACTGAGTAAAATTCAGGACGCACTCTCATTCCCCTTTCAGAACGGCTCTTGGTACAGGCCCAGAAGACATATCTAACCTCAGGAGAGGGCAATATATAAGTATATCTTTGCTTTCTTCTACAGAATGGCACAGATTTTCCTCATAAAATTTATACTGTAATTAAAAACTTTGTATTTGATGTTACTCCCAGGTTATTTATATCCTGTCCTTGTCATGGAATATTAGTTTTTCTACCCTCTGTTCCAGTGTTCCAAGTTAAAAAGTTTGGTGGTTTTTTTTTTTTTTTTTTTTGTGTAGCCTCTTATTAGTGTGTTCTAAAAACTTCCAAGACAGTACAATTTTTGAAACTTGAGGCTAAATTTTTCTGCAAGAAGTAAATTAATTTTCACTGGAATTAATGGAGACTGTGCAAGCTGGCTCGTAAATTTGCTTGTCGGTAACTACGTATTATTTGTCTTGAGTTTTGCACTAACATAAGGATTTTTATAGACATATTTTATGAATACTTATGAAAGAACCTTCTGCAGTGGAAGGAAACACAATGGCTGATTCTGCCGAGTTGTAATATGTGTTTTTACTGAAATAGGAATCAAAATTTTTATTTTGTATCTGCCATTGATTTACATGAATACTTGGTCTACTGCCCTGAAAGCATTGCAATATTCAAGCTTTTAATCTTAAATTCTTTTTTCTCCTTTCTTCCTAATTATGTCTTGGGTGTTACCTGCATATCGAAGATGAGGTATTACAGACATTTAATTGGGATTTGCATTTCCATTTATATAATATTTTTATTCTTTCAGTGGCTGTTCAGAAATTGTACTGAAGATGATTATTAAATGAGGACAGCATTCTACTAGAGTAGCCTACCTACTATTTTTGTAGTTTATAAGAAATAATAGATGAAATATGAGCAAATGATAATGATAGTAAATATTCCTTTTCCCATTTCTTTGTAGCACATATTTGCATCCAGTGTACAATATTCTTTTCTAATTGCTGATTATCAGAAAAATCATTTACTGTGTGTGATAAATTAGTAACATATGGGATAAACAAGTAATACGTGAGTAAAGTTCAGTACTACTCAATAGATTTTATATATTCTCTTTCCATATATTAATAAAAAATGTTCACATTTTTAGTATTAAAAGAGAGGTTCTTCCATTGATAAAATCACTGTGCCAGGATGTGGAATATGAAGTTAGAACTTGCATGTGTCGGCAACTGGAACATGTAGCTCGAGGAATAGGGTGAGTGCAATTTGCCTGACTGATCTTAGATGCAAATTATTTCTCAAAAATGTTAACCTAAAAACGCCTTTTAAAATTGCTGAATTCATGCATACTCAATAATGAATTTGGAATGTACAGATGTGTTCTTAGTAATTGGCTGTTGGCAGTTGTCTCTTTTCCACTTTTAGATTTTTATTTCTCTTTTATAGTAAAATTGCTGAACCATAAACCTGGCAGTTTTTTTGTAAATAATGACTTCATTTATAGCTTCTTGAAATTATCTCAATTATCCATTGGTGGTATTTGGTTTATTTCTGGCAAGTATTAACAGTTTTAATAATTACTGTGCAGTGTTTTGAGAAAGGATGCTAAATAGCTTTTGTAAGCAAATTTCAGCTCAGTATCAACTTTTGCTTGAAGGCCTTCAATATTCACACATAGGACTGAAAAAGTCTGGAACTTTAATAAAAGAAAAGAAAATGTTAATTACACTCAGGATTGGTGTCTGAACAAATTTTTTTAAAATTCGAGGCCTCTCTACCTATTGCTTTGTCAGGGAGGAAAAAAAGCAGTAATTTCTTCTACAGAATTGAAAATTTATCAAGTAACATTCCTTGCCCAGTGCTAGACAAGCAGAGATAGATTAGATCTTATACTAATAAGTAACCATACTGGAAAGGACATTTTCTTAATTCTGTTAAGTGTCTTTAAAGTGAACTAAATTTCACTTATTCTACCGGAGAGTTGAAAGTTTAAAAAAATCATAGGTATTTTGCAGTGTCAAGTGACAGCATTGCTGGTAATTTACCCTGCCTTAGAACAGTGGGTTTGATAGGGCTAAATACTTGGTTATCAATCAGACAGTCATCTGTCCTGTGTATTTTTCTTTGATTCTTTCCTCACCAACTTTTATTTTTAGCATTACTTTATTTGTATAGACTGTTCTCTCTCTGAAGTTTTTGCTTAATCCCTTCTCAGTGCTTTAGATGATTTAATCTCATGAGAAATGGTGAAGATTGAGTACTTTCAGTATGGAAGCTGTTCCAGTGTGTCATGTTGAGGATGACTAGGTAGTAGGTAAATAAAAAAATAACTAAACAGACATGAGCAAATTTTCAGGTAAATATTGAAGGTATAATGTGACAACAATCAAAATGCTTTTTTTTTCTGGTTGGTGTTATTGCCACTAAATGATCTATCATTTTCTCGTAATTCCATTTGAAATTTTAATCATTTGCTTGTAAGAATATTGTTAACACCTCTTGATTTGCTGGTAGGTGAACTAAACTCTAAGGTGCAAATCACTTTGATGCTGATTATAAACATTTGAAAAGATTATTGTTTATATTGACTTATAAATGGGGCAGCTGTTACTGCTTTAGTCTGATTGGAAGGGATATTTTGAGCATTTTTATTTCAGCATTCTGGAGTTAAGTGTTAGTAGTGTGTTAGTAGGTCAGTACATACCAAGGCAAAAAAGGACAAGAAAGACCCTTTCTTTACTAGTTTAAACCAAGGCTAAAAGCCAGTGTTTAGACTAGTTGGGAAATCGCATTTTCTCTGAGCAGTAGATGTTCTCTCTAAAGAAGACTCATCTTTGATGTATAAAATTTCCAGACACTTCAATCCAACATGGCTCATACTTATTAAATTTTGGCTTTGGACCATCATATTGAGCATATTTGATCATGAGAGTTTTCTTTGTGATGCAGTGAAATAGCTGGAGTCCTTTGATTTTTTTCAGACTACATTCTCTCTAATTTATTTTGAGCTAATTTGAATGAGTTTTTTAATATAAAGTTTTGCGTTTAAAATTTGCATGTTTCTTCGGTTGATGAAGAAGAAAACTCCTGAGATTGACTGGAGGTTTTTATTTGACTTTAATTTCCTTAGAACTTTGTCAGTGTTTTCTTCTTGACTACTCAACAAATAACTAAATGACTATTTCGAGGAAGAATTCTGTTTTGCAGTGGCAGTATTGTTTCATTTGAAGTTTTCTTTTGATTGCTTGCTTCACATTGCAGGACAGAACTAACAAAAACTGTGGTGCTTCCTGAGTTAGTGGAACTGGCAAGAGATGAGGGCAGCAGTGTACGCCTGGCAGCTTTTGAGACCTTAGTCAATCTGCTCGATATGTTTGATGCAGGTATAAATTTAATTTAGGCTTACTAGCCCAATTCTTAGTGCTCTAGTGCGTCTTATAATTGTATTTAAATGCTTTTTGTTCTGACTACGCTATTCGGACATTTCTGATTTTATTTTGATCGTTGCTTTGTCCTTTATGTTTCCTTATATTTCATGCCTTGCAGTGCTTTATGTACAAAAAATTTTAAGGGAGGTGAGCGAGTTGTCCATTAAATCAATCATCATATTCCAAGTTTCTAATAAAATATGCCCAAATGGAATGAGTAAAATTACTGTATAAATTATGGGAATATTGTCTTGCTAGTATTTAATTAATTAATGTAGTCCTATCAGTACACAGAATACAAAGTATTAGCTCAACAAAAATGAACTGCACAGGAACTTGGTGGTGAATTACTACAATATATGGTTGCATTTAAGCCATATAGAGGAGTGAATAAGGGAAAGAAAAAAAATAATATAGTTTTTGGGAGTAAATTGACTCCCCTGTAAATGGACTTTTTACCAGTTGGTGTTTATATCAGTAAGTATGATAGTAGGTTAATTTTCTAATTCTTGAGGCTCTGTATTGATGCTATCAAGTTTGTGCCTCTCTTTGCACCTTTCAGTCTTCACTCCTCCTCCCCCACTCCCTGCTGTAACTACTGCTTTGAGTGACTGTGAGAGGGCTAAAGAAAGCAATCAGGGGTAATTTACAGGTCTTTAAGGAATGTTTCTAGAAATTGGGTTTGCTTGAGTTTTGCTTTCATGGCTGAACTACAAAATTAACACTTCTGAAGGTAGATGACCCAAAATTACATCCTAGAGTTTTTCTCCCACAATATCAAAATATTTCTTCAGGCCAACTTAACTTTGTTCAGCCACAATTATTTGCTGAATTTTGCTGTTGATCTACCATTAAAAAATCATGATCCCTTTAAAACTCAGACATTTTAGTACAATGATTTTATTTTAAAAAAGTCCAAAGATATAAATTTCTTCAAACATTTGCTCCTTTACTTTCTAAGGACGCAGAGTGTTTGGATTTTAGCCTTAGTTTCTAAATTTTTTATTTTCTTTCCTGTGCCCTTAATTATTTTGTTTCTCTGTATACCAAATTTATTGTATACCAAAAAATTTTGAAACACTTCTCAGTAGGTTTGAAAAATTAACTTGCAGCATATCCTGGTTTTTCTACTTACTGTCATAGTCGTATTGAGTCTTGATCTCCCTGTATTCCTACTGTTGGAGGAAATCTTGTTTTAGGAGTACTTCAGTATTCTTTCTCTCTATATATTCTTGGTGAATGGAGAAGGTAGTGACTGTTTATTTATTCTCTGCCTCATCCTTCACTGGAGGATGCCTTTTTCCTAACAACCAGCAAACAAATGAACATGACAAGAAAAGTACTAAATTTAGGATCATTCTCTCTACCTCTGGTTTTGTACCTTCAGTGAGCGTCTGCCAGAAGTAATCCTGAGAATGTTAAGTGAAATTTTCCTCAATTTATTACAGAAGTTCAGTCTCTGTGCTCTTTTTAAAAGGTTGACAAATGGCTAACTCTAAAAATTTCTTTTGTTTTTCAGACGATCGGAGTCAAACTGTTCTCCCATTAGTGAAATCGTTCTGTGAAAAATCCTTCAAAGCAGATGAATCTATCCTAGTTTCTTTATCTTTCCATTTAGGGAAACTTTGTAATGGATTATATGGTATGATTTAATTTCTTTTTAAAAATCTTAGGAATGTGGGAAGATTGGAGAATTTGAACCCCTTGGAAAATATCCAGATTTGAGTGTATCAAATGAAATGGTAGTTAGATTTTGGATATTTCCTCTTAGGATGACCATCTGCATATTGTTTATTGTTGTTTTTGTTTAGTTTGGACAGGGTCAAAGATGGAAACATGGTGTTTTATCTTATTGGTTTGACTGATTTATTTGGGTATTCTGGAGCTTGTGATTGGGATGATTGAATTTTTGACACTAGAAACTTTTGAAAACATTATGATGTTAACTTTGTTCGTTTCTGTGCTTGATCTCCTTTTTAAGGCACAGTGCAGAGTGTGGCCCATAAGGAACTTCAGGGGAGAAAGGAGATCTAATGCCAGGCAAATTCCCAGCTGCAGCTGAGGCCACATCTGTACTTATAATTTTTGGACCCATAATTCATGCTTGAATTTTCACTTGAGCACAGCACAACTCTCCTTGATCATTCTGCCCACCATATAATTACCTGTAGAGGAACAGCACAGAGTCAAGGCTTTACATTATAATTTCTCCCTAGACTCTTAAAACCCTTTGATCTTTCCTACAGCTCTTTAAAATGAACCTTCATGATTATGTTAGAGACTATCAAAGTGACTATTGCTTCACTACACATTACTTGAAATGGCTATTCCACAGTGTCAAAATGTTATTTTCAGAAACAAAGAGCTAGGACAGTTCATCCTGTGTTTATCATGTTTTTCTAGTCTTCTTTTCTTTGGTTTGAATGACTAAATCCTGATCTTTCTTCACCTCTGAACTCCATCTGACAAATTCATATTTTTCTTGAAGTGTTACGCCCTAGTACAGTTGAATGAAGTGAAAGGGTTACTTCATGTGTCTTGCCAGATATATTGCTGTTCACAGTTTTTCAGTATGAAAAATTGCCTTTTAAAAAAATCTAGCAGCAAGTTAGTCTTTCTATTTCCTGGCCTTGTGCAGGTGATGCAGATCAGGCTAAGCATGGTACCTTGCTGCTGTTCTAATGGAATAGTAGTCTAAAGTTTTAAGACCATATGTCCAGTTACTGAAGATCATTTTAAACTCTGTCTTCTGAAGAGTAAGCAGTCTCTGTCCTTGGTTGATGCTTTCAGAATACTGAATAAACCAAGTCTCTTGTCTAGCACCCATAAAATCAATGAAAACACTGAATAGTACCACAACTAAGAACTTACTATTTATACAGTGGCCTATCTTGTCAGTAGTACATGGGTAGTTTTCTCTTGGTTGTTGTTCCAAGCAGTTTTGGAGCAGCTTTATAGTTTTTAATCTATCATTCCTGTTCCCTTGTTGTGAAAGTCATGACCTTTACTGCCTCTTTTGTTTCACAGGTCCTGTTATCCCATACTAGAAGGAAATTGAATCAGTTTGACAAGTTTTCCTTTTGCCATGTTGGCTACTGCTGTTTTTTGTGGGGGTGTATGTGGGTGTATGTGTGTGTGTGTTGGTATTTAGTAGTAGATTTTTTTTTCTTTTTTTGTTTCAATTTTTTCAAACATGTGAAGTAATCTGACTTAACTAATTATATGGCTTGTCCTTTCCCTCTCCAGCTATTAAATATCAATACCACTTCAGCCCTTTTCTATTCTGTTATTTGACTTATTTAAGATTTCAACAACTAGTACCTAAGTATTTTGAATACTGGAATTAAACACATCTGACTGCACATTTTAAAAATCTCTTGTTTAAGATCCACTGACCTGTTGCTTAAAGCTTGAATATTTGTCAGAATTATTAATTGTACTCAGCCGGATGATGATACTAGTGGAATTCGAAAAGGAAAATAAAATAATTAAGAATTTCAGCCTTCTTGATACTGATCACTGATAGCTTTCCTCCCTCTCTGGAATAAAAAATTGAGCCTTTCCTTGATTATTCTCTTATTACCAATGTACTTGTAGTTTTTGAGTTCTTCTTGCTAGTTACATTCCAGTTTGTTCTGAGTACTTGTGTGTCCTAGTTATGCTCTGTTAGATTCAAGGGGGGTGGGAGGGAGAGGAGTGCTAAGATCAAGATATTTGATAGATTTTAAAATAATATTTGTTTGGGAACATTATTAATAGCATTTGTAATGAGGAAAGTTTGTTGTTTTGTTTGGTTTTATTTTTTTTTTCTTTTTTTGAGGCATTTTTACTCCTGAACAGCACTTGCGGTTTTTGGAATTTTATAAGAAGCTTTCCACACTGGGTTTACAGCAGGAAAATGGGCATAATGATAATCAACTACATCTGCAAACTCTGGAACAGGAAAAAAAGTATATTTCAGTGAGGAAGAACTGTGCTTACAATTTTCCAGTAAGTAATATTAATTTAAGGTTTAATATTAATTTGTGGTGTGCATATGGTTCACCAAGTAGGACTATACAAGTGATAGAGGAGTTATTCCCAAATTATTCATTGTTAGCTAGATTTTAGCTCTTTCCTGCAAAGTTTCAGTTAGTGAGGTTCTCCAAAAGAGTTGCAGGAAGTACTACTCTTTGCAGAGCCTCAGAAAATTATTGGCAAATTTTGACTGATGAAATGTTGTTCTAAGAGTTTACTGGTCTTATTCTTTCCTAGACATTTCCTCCAAATGCTTAGCACAAAGGATTTGGGAAAACGTCTGTGAAACAGAGTCCCCAGTTTCAAACCACTTGAATCTACACTTTCACTTTCACTGTGTGTTACATCATTCTAGGGAGCTGGAGATTGAAACTAGATGCTCAGGTTGATGTTTTAGTCATATTCCTGCCTGAGCACAGAAAGTCTTTTCAATTTTATGCAAGGTTTTTAAATACACCAGTCATATTTCTGTAAATCTATTTTGTATTTTGACATTCTGCATTTGTATTCAGTGAAAACATGTTTGCACCAAGAGCCAATAGACAACTATTTCTTCTTGTGCCTTTTAAAGGCAAGCACACTGTATGTAGGTAGACAACTGTTGGTTTATTTGAGCAAAACCAAGGTATGTACAAACACAATCATATTGAAATTCTGATTCATGTTTTGCTGCTTGCTAAAATGTTCTTTGTTTTCGAAGTATCCATTTTGCAGTTTTTGCTAGAATACAGAAACATTAACAATATTTATAGATCTGAAGTTTTATATCGCATGGTTTTAGTCCTTATCTTCAGAAAAACAGCCTGCAGCATGTCTGGAAGATAAATAAATTCAGTTTAGTTCTCAACTCTGGATTTTGTCTGATCCCTGTGTTTCAACAAGACCAGCAAAACCTCTACACTTCCTCCTTAAAATAACCTGCTCTCTCACAAGTTCATCTGATAATCTCTTCTAGTGTCATCTTTTAGCTGTGTAGTTAAAAAAGGACTTTATCCTTCCACAGGCCATGATTGTTTTTGTGGATCCAAAGAATTTCCATTTAGAACTTTATTCTATATTCTTCTGCCTTTGTCATGACCCTGAAGTTCCTGTCAGATATACCATGGCCATAAGCTTCTTTGAAGTAAGTCTACAATGGTTCTTTGTTACTGCTTACATGGGTTTATTTTATTTTGTTTTTGTCTTATGTTTGTGACTGTTTAACCAAAATAAAGAGACTTGAGAAAATATATTGAAATTATTTAGTTCATCAAGGGTGTTCAGTTCCTTCTAGCCTCTGTATATAGCTCATATACACACACATTATTTTATTTAACTTGTGTGACATTGGCTACATGAGGTTACTGCTAGGTCAGATTGTAAGGAGCAAAAGCTAGAAGAAACTTTTGATGATCTAGTACCACATAACAACATAAACATATGTACATGATATATGAACATAAACAAATGTAGTAACTATAATACTTGAAGTTTTTCAATAGTATTAGAAAACAGACAAATGGGAGAAAGGAACTTCCCCCTTTTGTGCCTGAAAACCTTTAGAACTGTAGTTTCCTGGTATATGTGAGGAATATTTATGTGGAACAAATCTAAATGAAATGCTCAATTTAATATGAAACTACTTGGAAATTTATGCAGATGTAATATGTATTCTTATATTTCCATTCAGCTTATATCAATTCTACTCTGTTATTTTCATAAAATTTAAAAAATGTACAAATGCATAGGTAATATTAACTATATGGAGTGAAATCCAGAAATTAAAATACACTCTCCTGAATATAGAAACCAATAAAGGGAAATCTTCAATGTTTTCATATTCTTTCACTGAGAATCCTTGTTTGTGTTTCAGTCTTTGAGCTCAGCTTTGATCCCATTTTTTTGCTGGGGAAATTGGTAAATTAAGCAGTTTGCTAAAACATTTAAATGAGTAGTAGAGGGAAAAATGGCTTCATTTCCACCGTTGTAAGAAAGATGTTTGGATTTCCAGTTCTCATTACCTATTGATGCCTTGTTTTAATGAATGGTAGTCCAACATAATTGTTGAAATTGTAAAATTAGTATCTAATTCTACATAATATGTTGTTTTAGAACTTCTTTTCCTGTTCCAGAGTTTGCAGATGTAGTCGATTATCATTATTGTTTTAGTTTAACACTATTAAGGTACTGCCTGAATATAAGGAATGTATTTTAGCTCATTTATAAAAACCTGTAAAAGCATACCTTGGTCTACATGTACATTTAGTTCTCGTTGATTTAATTTTAACAGCTTAACTAGGCAACCATGTGACAGACAAAAATGAGTAATTTACAGCATTCCCTGCTAGCTGGATTCCTTTCCAAATAATAAAAGTCCTTGTAGCCATTTCCTTAAAGCTTTATCTTGATTGGAGGAAAGCTCCTATTTTCACTCGGCTTAAAAAGACATTAAAAAAATCATCTAAATATTTCTTGTGGCAAAAAAATCTCATTCCTCAAGTTTGTGTTATGCTTACTATAAAACCTTTTTAATTGCATGGAAATGGACTGCTAGTGTTTTTTAAAAATTTGCATGAGACGTACGAATCACATAAATCACAGTCAAAAACAAGAAGTACGGAGTGAAAACTTCAGGTGGAAGGTTGAGGAAATTTAAAATCCAGCACAGGCTAAGAAAATTCTGCATTTTATCTCCTGTAAATTATACAGCAGGCTGATTCTTAACTCTCCTAATTTACAACATTTGAATATTCCACAAGGAAATTTCCAGCCTTGCAGTTCAGATGAAAACATTTCTGGGAAATGTGAAATAGAGTTAATTCTAAAAGCATGTTTCACAGTTAGATAATAGAGCTGTTTCTTGTCTCATGTTCTTTATATAAGCATACTTTTAGTGTGATCAATGGGAAAGTACACAACTTTAGGAAGCTGATATTAAACACTTTTTCTGTGTCTCTTCATGCTTGCTGTAAAGTAAGTAAATGGTGTTGTGCCATAGAACTAAAGAATGTTTCACCTTGCTATCTTACTGTCATTTTTTTAGGTTGCTAAGCTTTTAAATTCTGATGTGTACACAATACATAAAGAACTGGTTACGCTATTACAGGATGAGTCACTGGAGGTAATACACTTTTATCAGAACTTTTTTTGCTTGTTACATTGAGGCAGATCATCTTCATGTTTAATAACTCTTCTAACTGACACAGTAGAGTAACAATTGAAATGATTAACAGCTTTTACTTCTATTGCACAGACTCTGCATAAAGATGCCAGCCTTCTGTGAATAAAAAGGAGGAAAATAGGAAGGTGTTTGAATTTAGTAAACACACGCTAAATTTATTAGCTTTTAAAAATAATAATTGTAAATAGTTGTAATTGTAAAGTTACAACAAACTCTGAAAAGATTTGGGTTTGGTACTGTATTAAAACAATAGTTAATAGGATTCAAGGTCTTTTGCTTTATTTTTATTGTCCAATTGAAAAGGAGATAAAGAAGTTGTGTATGGTTCGAAGATGAAGATTTACAGAAAGAGTTTTGATCCAAGGTAGCTTACATAGAACATGAATCAGTTATATTGCAGTTAACATAGTGAGACCTTTTTGGATGAATAAAAGGGACACACTTGTATTGGAGAAAAAAAATCACCATTTCCTCTGATACCAGTTACTCCAGTAGTAAGAAACTACACCAGTTAGAAAACTTGTCTGATCACATAAAAACTGAGACCTGTAATGCTTATATTACTTTCTCCATTAAAATATCAGTCATCAATGCAACTAATCAATGCAACTAATCTCCATTTCTTTTCAACATGAGAGAGCAGTAACTTGAAAGGTATCAGCAGGGATATGTTGGTGTGAGTTAAAAATGGAGCTGAGTTCATTTACAGACCTTTTCATTCAGCCTGTCTTTAAATAGGTGTTAGATGCCCTAGTAGGTCACCTTCCTGAAATCCTTGAACTAATGACTAATGGAGGAGAAAACAATGGATCAGAAAGCAAGGTGGGTATTCTCATGGGGTTTTTAAAATTTTATTTCTAAATGAAGGGAGTAAGAAATTTCAGACAAATTTTGTAGGAAAAGGCTTTCATGATTAGTTTTTGCTTTGGATACATATGAAGTTTCTGTTTGGTTTGTCTTTTGATTGTTGACTTTATAAACTTTAACATTAAAAAATTTGAAAAGATTAGAGTTAATATGAAAATTAACAGTTTATACATGTTCTTTTTCTTGTGAAAACAAAACTTGGTTTCATGTTAAGGGAATGATAGCTAATACCTATTTTAAATCTTTTTCATATTGGTATATCAGTTCCTCATGGGTGCCATTTTCAGGCTTCTGCTAGAGAAGGAAATCTATTTCCTGAGGTAAAGACACTGAAATAAGAGATCTGTATTCAGCTTCCACCTTTTCTAATTTAATTGTATGTGGTTCTGGATGATGGTTTATTCCATGACACCTCACCTCTAAGATGGAACAGAAAGGATGCAGTTTTTGAGCATACTTCCTAAATGCATGGATAAATTGAGATATTGCAGCAGTATAAGAACTGAAGAAATTTATTTTCTTGTACAGACAGAAGTTGACAGTGTACTTTAAACATTTGAATTTGTCAGATGTTTACAGCTGTAAATATATATAAATATAGCAAGTGCAATGTCAGGTGTGGCAGTCTGTTTCATTTTTCTTAATGCTAAAGGGAATTTAGCTTGGCTACTATAAATACTTTGCCTTTTACTGAGAAAAGGTGTATTATTCCTACTAAAATTAATTCCTACTAAAACTAATTAGGGGAGTGAGAACAATAACTGCAAAGATTAAGAGGATACAAGAGAAATGGGATTCATTTGGTTTGAGAAAGAGAATGCTGAGGAGAGGTGGTATAATGGTCTTATCTGTAAAAGGGTGTTACAAAGAGAACAGTGTTTAGTTTTCCTTTGTCAGGAGAGGGGATTGGAGATGAAAGTGTATTTAGTTAGGTACTGAAATAGCTTTGGATTAGTCTCCCTTCTTATAGTGTTGTGATTTGCTTTTTAAGCATAGTGACAAGACACACAGCTTGAAAATGTAAAATTATTGTTTATCTTTCTGTTTCTAGTTACTCTCAATTCCTGACTTGATTCCTGCATTAACAACAGCAGAACAGAGAGCAGCGACTTCTTTAAAATGGAGAACACATGAGAAGTTACTACAAAAATATGCATGTCTCCCTCATATCATATCAAGTGACCAGATCTATTACCGTTTTCTTCACAGGATGTTGACAATCATTTTGACAAATGTGAGCCCACCTGTCGCTTTCTCATTTATTTTTATTTGTTAATGCAAGTTAAAGCACTGGATATTTGCTATGTGTAGTACTTCCTGTGTTGTGTATTAATCTTAAAGTACTATCCCTTTCATATGATATATCAAGCTGTGGCATTTTTTAATGAGAATTTTTGCTGAAAACTTGCCCCCATTTGAGGAGCAAAATTTGAATTGATTTGAATTGACAGTTTTCCTCCTGCCCAAGACTTCTTCGTTTCTTTACGCTCATCATCAGTTTGTTTCTAGTTAAATCAAAACTTTTTCATCTGAAATATGCCTTCTTTTTCCTGATTCCATGCATTACATTGTGTTTGTTCTTTATGAAAGAACTCTGCATTTCTAAAATAAATTGTCATGTAGAGCTACTAATCTGAAATTTTACTGAGTTAATTAAAGAATAAAACTGTTGTAAGAGAAGATGCTGTAAGGTTTTTTTTTTAACACCTGCAATACAAAAGATACCTTGCAAACATGGAATATTTTAAGGTGCTTATATAATACTTGAATCCGCAAATTGAGCAGAAGGATTAAAGAAGCAGGTGTCTCATGAATTGGCCAAACGTCCTAATTCTCCCTTACATTATGACATTTATTTCAAAATTTATGAAGTTAGGCTACTTTTTTAACTGTTTTTTTTTTTCTAATTCTATATATGTTTTTAGTAATACTCTTCCAGATATGTTTAATTGTGTTCCTTTTATTTCTTTCAAGAATGTCCTGCCAGTCCAAAAAGCAGCTGCTCGGACTCTCTGCGTTTATTTGCGCTACAATCGCAAACAAGAACAGAGACATGAGGTTATTCAGAAACTGATTGAACGTAAGATGGTCCTTTCTCGATTACTGAGAAATTAAAGTCAGTTTTGGCTGAAGATCTTTTTACAGTTACATTTATTCAGTGTAATTTCCTTCTATCATTGGAGGGACTATGCTTGGAAGACTTTCAGTTGCTCATATTATCACCAGCAAAATGTACTGTGCGTGTGTGAGGAATATATCTGGAGCTTATATAAAGGGATTGGGGAAGGGGCAATGCAAAAACTGATAATATGCCAAGACCCCTCCAACCCTACTTCTTTTAGCCAGAATTACTAAGGTGTAGGTGCAGCTATATAAAAAGCAGAGTTCCTCTGTAGAAATAAAGTTCTCTAGAGGCTTCAGCAAAAGAAGTGCTGAATAAATCTCAGAAATTAATTTATTAATCAGTCACCTAAAGTTGACATTTTGGTGTATGCTATGTGTTTTAAAGATAGCTCAGAAGTTTTAACAGTTCCCATTAACATTCCTTAATGTTTACACAGTAATTTTGATACTCCTGTGACACGGTTTGAGAGGCACACAGGACTTTGTTTAACACAGTAGCTAGTTCACATGCTCTTTTGCTTTTTGAAGTGCCCACTGACAGAATTAGTTTTTTAGTGAAAAGAAAGAATTGAGATAGGCTGAGAAATTGTCTTTTGATGACTGTGATTATCATCTTTAAGTCAAAGGTCAACCTGTGAAATGTTTTCTATCTGACATTCAAAACTTGACAGATAATATCTGCAAATTTTTATTTTTCAGAACTGGGCCAAGGAAAAAGTTACTGGAACAGACTTCGGTTTTTAGATACTTGTGAATTCATTATGGAACTGTTTTCAAAATCATTTTTTTGTAAATACTTCTTTTTACCTGTGCTTGAACTTACACATGACCCAGTGGCAAATGTCAGGTATGAAGAATATGGAGCAGTGTATAATATATTCAGAAATACTGTTAGAAGTTTCATGTTTTGCTTAAATAATGGGATGTGAGTAAAAACATAAAGAGCCTTCAGAATGACCACTATTAAAGATGCAGGGGAGTGTGGGAATGGTCCTAGAAAATTCCAGAAGCATTGCAGTTCTGGGTGTTTGAGAGACTGATCAAAAGCACGAGGGTTTGGGAGTGAAGGGAAAAATAAGGCAGAGGAGAGACAGCAATAGATGGGAAGAAAGTAATATTCTGTTTCATGGGTATAGAGAGAGAACACAACTTCAATCTCCATTAATTCCCATCCATTTCATTGTCACTATATGTAAAGTAAAACACTCAAGCAATTCTTTCAGTGGGTCTGAACTAAACAACTTAGAACAGGTTTTACATTATGGAAAAAGGGTATCTACTTCATTGTTAAGGAAAATTGAAAAACAATACAATAATACTAGGGAATTTGGTCTGTTATTCATTTTTATACAGTGTTTTTCCTGTTATTTTTGTAGTAACAGTTTTTTCTTTGTTTTCTAAACAGATAGGGACCAGGCAGTTATTACCATTAAGAAAGTAGATCCTTTTCTTTGTCACATATTTTGTGTGATTTTATGTTTTTAATCTTGTTTCTGACACGTGTCATTCATGTTGTCATCATTAACATATATGAACATCTAGTATTAATGCTGCACAGAGATTTATGTAAGCTTAATTTGCACATACATGTGTGCACTCAGTAAGCTTTGCCACATACTGTTTATTGCTAAGTGAGACTGTTTAAATAGACACTGTGTTTAGTATAACTACCACATTTCAACTCAGCAGGATCCTAAAAATTAAAACATTTTGTATGATGACTAACATTCATGTATCATGTCACGAAATTAAGAGGATAATATTAAAACAATAAACTAAATTTGTATATAATCTGAAGTAGCTTATTTCTCTTAACAAATATTTTAATTAAAAGCTCCATGTATACAATATTACAATTTAATAGAAACTTGAACTAACTTGCAGTCCCTTAACTGACATTAAAATTCATTTTGTCTTAATTCTTTTCTGGGTTGTTTTTGTAAAAAAGAAATGCACTGTCTCCAGTGGAGTGAAGTTTACAGGTTAGACATTGTTAGCTGATGGTTTTAAAACAGAGTTAGGGAGATACTACTCTGGATTTCTGCAGTGTGGTATAACTCCTGGTATATGGGAAATTGTGACTAATTTGTGATTAAAATATGTGGAAGGTATAAGAATGGAAAAACTAATTCATATGAGAAATTTGTTTTGAATGTTTATAATCAGAGTAACCATGTCTGGCAAAGGATTTTCTCTGGTCCAAAGCCAGTTGACTCTGAGAGAATATCTCCATGTATTGTTCTTCGTGTTTCTTTTCATCTATTTCTATAGATTAAAACTAGTCACTGTTACATGCTATTACATGTCTGATCACATGAAGGAATTTTTATTTCCTCTGTTGCATGAAATATTTTTAATTTAATCTGTGGAGTATTTTGGTGTTAATGAAATAAAAAGCAATGAACACATTTTTTGTAAAAACAGTTTAAAAACAGTATCTCAGAATCAAGGGAATGAACTACAAAATTGTTTAGGTTTGAAAAGACGTTCAACATCATCAGGTCCAACCATTAGCCTAAGACTGCTAAGTCAACCACTAAACCATGTCCCTGAGCACCACATTTACATGTCTGTTAAATACCTCCAGTGATGGTGACTCCACCATTGCCCTGGGCAGCCTGTTGTTCCAGTGCTTCACAAACACTTTGTTAAAGGACTTATTCCTAGTATCCAGTCTAAGTCCCCCTGGAGCAACTTGAGACCATTTCCTCTTGTCCTATTGCTTGTTATTTGGGGGAAGAGACCAACCCAACAATACATCCTTTCAGCTGGTTGTAGTGAAAAGGTCTCCCCCGAGAATCCTTTTCTCCAAGCTAAACACTCGCATTCCCTCAACCACTCCTCATCAGATTTATGCTCCAGACCCTTCCCCAGCTTCATTGCCCTTCTCTGGACATGCTCCAGCCCTTCAAATGTCTTTCTTGCAGTGAGGGGCCCAGAATTGAACACAGGATTTGAGGCGTGGTCTCCCCAGTGCCCAGTACAGGGGGACAATCCCTGCCCTGGTCCTGGTGGCCACACTATTGCTGACACAGGCCAGGATGTCATTGGCCTTCTTGGCCACCTGGGCACACCTGGCTCATGTTCAACTGCTGTCACCAGCACCCCCAGGTCCTTTTCCACCAGGCAGCTTCCCAGACACTCTGTCCCAGCCTGTTGCACTGTGTGGGGTTGTTGTGAGTGACCCCAGTGCAGGATCTGTCACTTGGCCTTGCTGAACAGCACAAGCAGGGGCAGCCTCCAGACATAAAGAGGAAGATAAGGAAGGGGAAAGAAGGGCTTTCTTTTCTTCTTTTTAGTCTATCTGATACATTTTCATCCTTGCAGTTGTATGGAACTTCAGTAACATGATTTTTGGTGAGACTTGGGCTCCTTTGTACCAATGGATCAGATTTCCAGGATATTTAGGTAATGGATAAAGTCAAGTGTGCAAGTCACTTGGAAAATCCGGAGGTCTTCTTAATTTTCTAAATTAAAACAAAAACCCAGGCAAACTAAATGTCTTTATGGACTGTATTCATGATCTATAGAGACTTCTTGAAAACAGTATGTCTGACACATAAGCAGCAATCACTTCTGAAAAATAAGATCAACTAACTTAATTATTTTGTGTCAAATGCTAGCATGCAATACATTGAGAATTAATAATATATATTAAACATCTGCATCAAAAAGTGAATATTTCGGTTGTTTGTTTGGGTTTTTTTTGTAGAATGAAGCTATGCTGTTTGTTGCCAAAAGTCAAATCTACTCTGAAGATTCCCACTGATAAACATTTACTTCAGCAATTGGAATTATGTATAAGGAAACTTCTGTGTCAAGAGAAAGACAAAGATGTCCTGAGTATTGTGAAAAGAGTAAGCATTTTTCTTTTTAAGCAGCATTTAATATTGGGTTTATCACTGAAAGTTCAGATGATTAAAGTTATGTTTTCTGTTGATTTTCTCAATATAAGAACAGGAGATTAAAAATTCCATTGTCTAGTATGTAATTTTGAACAATTAAAAAATGATGTAGTATAGTATGTTCTGTGAAATTTAGGAGTGTTGATGTTTCCTTGGTTACTTGTATTGCAGTTATTTTGTAGTGATTCAAATTCAGGATTTTGGCTCAATGACCATTTATGAAAAAATAGCAAATGACTAGAGAAAGATTGAATGTTGATTCTAGTAAAACTCATCAGGTCTGTGAGACAGAGATATCTTGTTAGTCCATATATTTTACAATATACAGACAAAGCATTTGCAGGATTTTAAAATATTACAAATGTGTTTTTAATGTGAATATTCAAAAAAGTACATCTTTAAGGAATGCCCATGCTTAGTCTCGGATTTAGAAACCATGAAGTGAAATAGTAGGTGGCTTCCTTACAGGGCCAGTCTGCAGGACAGAGACTGGGTAAACACCTATGTGGTACCTTCTGAGTTATACACAGATTCCTGAGTTACTTTGTTCAGTCCTGGTTTCTAAGCCTGTGCTACAGCTGTAATTGCTGTGGTGCTTCCTTGAGTGTGTTTTGATTTCCATATAGATATCCTGTGAATCTGTTCATTGTGAGTCTCAGCAGGGCTTTGAGAATACTCTCTGACACTTTTAAACTGCATTTGTACCACAAAAATAAAAAGCACAGGCTTCAAATATTTAGTAAGAAAAGACAATTTTTTGCTTCAAAGTGTGGCATGCCATTGAGTAATAATAAATAATGGTTTAATTTTCTTTGTAGACGGTATTAGAACTGGACAGAATGGAGATCTCTGTAGATGCTGTAAGTACTTACTAACTTTAATACTTATCAACTACTCTTAGTTTCCATTTTCATCTAGTGATTTTTTATTTTTATTGATTTTGTTTTGAAGTTTCAGAAAAGATTTTACAAAAATGATTTATTGGATCAAGAAAAAGAGAAACAAAAACAACTCCTTTTGGAAATGGTGCATTTTATCAGTACACTGTCATTATTTTTAAATAGTTTGTAGCTACACATTAATGAAGCAATAATTTTAAGGTAGGGGAAATGCATATTTTGGAGAGACTGGATAGGTTCATAATCTGTGTGTGGTTTCATTTTAAACTTTATAATAGGGTTAAGTCCTTCAAAGTAACATGTCGCTTTTTTTCTTTACTACGTAAATTTTCCTGTATCAATTAGAAAGGTAAATTTGAGTTTCTAGAGAAATACCATGTATAACACAATAAACTGATCAATGGAACACCTCGGAATTCACATACGAGTTCCCTAGGCAAAGAAATTAATCTCATAACTTCTTTTGTCCCAATGAAGCCAAAGAATTCTCTGTGTTACAGGCTTTCCTATTAGCCAGGAAAAAGAGAAAAGCAAAAGGTGCAGTAGGCACTTTAGCACACAGCTTATATCTTCACCACACCTCCACAAAGCCCAGATTAGACCACTGCAGTCCTCCTGTCTGCTGCCTCCCCTCCAGCCTGAGGTGGGAGAAGCTGAGCAGCTGATAGGATTCAGAAGATCCCAAGATTGTTAACATGGTTCCTCTGACTTGTAGTAAATGAGCTTCTTTGTAGTGAACTTTGAAGTGTAGAAGAGATTCAAGAGTGTCCCAAAAATGTCATTGTTTCCTACGTTTGTGGTCCACTTTGATGTCACTAGGTATTGCAGGTGACTATGAGCAAATGTACCTGACCCACAGACTTCCTGCCACTTCTTGAGCCAGTGGTCCAGCTTTGTTCTCAGGAGCTGCATACACACAAACTCTTGAACTTAGCTCTAGTAGTCTTCAGGTAGATACAGTTAATGCTTTTATACTGTAAGTATTTGCCTGGTGTAAAATAGCCTCCAGTGTGCTCTGTGTTACTATATATTGTATGATGACATCAGATTTTACCCTGTTTCTACAGCTATATTTAGAAAAGCACCTGAATTTTTATGATATAGGCCACTGATATGTGCAACCCTTCTGTATCACATTAAGCATTGCCTGTGAGAGGCATGCTTTTGTGGAACCTGAGATGAACACAGTGAATTGTGACATGTTGCAGTCCCTAACAGATGAAGAGCCATTCAACCCACTTAAACGTATCTGAATGCTAAAGATTTCAATATTGAATATGTTAGTAAGTTTCCTTAATTTTAGTAGCTGACTTTATAGAAACTATTTTCCAGCAACCGTGACCTGAATTAGCTACCTTTTTCTTTTCTTGATTGGGTAGTAATTAGATCTACATGAAAAAAAATAGATTAAAGCAATTATGGTTCACTTAACAATTTTTATTATGAAAATAGCACAGAAAATAAGGTAATATTGCATAGTTTTTTGAAGTTGGAGTGATATTTATTCACCAGATGGAATATACTTTTAGGCTGGGTGGTATTACTGAAGGGCAAATAAATTTCATGAACCTGAACAATTTTACATAGTTGATTTTTTCATAAAGATTCATCAGCTGTAGATGTTAATTTTAGATCTTTATAAGGTTTGAATATATGTGACACACCTTAAAATTTAAGAAAAACATTTCCATTGAATTGTATGAAATAAAAGTGTTGCTTGTTCTATTTTCAGAGTGTCTGTGTTACAGAAAATTTTTACATTGCCAGCTGCCAATGTCCGTATTTTTTTGAATATAAGAAAAACCCAAAAGCCAGGCATAATTTTAATTATAAGTTATAGATGTGAATTTCAACTCTGAGCTTCCTTCAGATTGTGGTTTTTAAATGAGATATTTAAAAATACCCTGTACCCTGGTTTCTTTCAGTACTACTTAATTGGTTCTCTGGATATTCATCAGGGATTGTACTATAAGCAGGAGAAAGTAGAAATGAACTGTTATTTGGAAACACAGTTTATTTACTTTTACCTGAGTAATATCTAAGGAAATTATTTATTTTTTCAGGAACAATTAGAAAAAGAGAAGCAGAAAAATGAAGGAAGATCTACAAATATTAATGATAAAATGTTTGAAAAGAAGCGTAAGTTTGTTTATTTGTGTATGATTATGCATGCTTTACTCTTCTACAAAGGTAGTAGAGAAAGGAGTAGGAAAGAGACACTTTATGCAATAAATACATATTTAGAAATTGGAAATAAAAATTGTTTCTATATATTTCTGAAGTTCTTTATGAAAAATTGCCTCATATTATATATAATATATAATAATGTATATGTTTTATTTTGGCTTTATTAATAAAATACATTATAGTTTTAGTTCTCTATTATTTTTCACTTTGGGATAGAGTGTAAGTACTTTTCTGTGGTATTTCTGAAGTGCTAGTAGCACTGGATTAGATATTATTACTCTCATTACTCCAGGACTGTGATATGTTGTGTCTTCTCTTTTATAGAAATTTAAGTTTTAAGAGGGAAGGGATTATACTGGATTTTTCTTTTTTTTTTTTTTTTTTTTTGTAGGTAGAGACAGTAAAACATCGTCAGTGTTGGCAAAAAGTATCAATCTTTCCATTTCTGGAAGCTCTTCTGGTACATCAGCAGGTGAGAACAGTTCAAAAACTCACCTGGAACACTTTGATCTCACATCATCAGGTTAAACCCCAGCAAAGCTGCTGTTGACATCTGTGGACCCAAGTTTCATCTACTGCACAGAGGAAAAGATTCTTCTGCTAGAACTGAATGCATTTTTTATGGGTTTTAGTTTTCTTTTAGTCTGTAGTATATAAATAATGACCTAAGGTTATTTTTTTAAATTGAAGTATTTAAACCATCTCCTTCCTTCATTTACCATAGGTTGACAGAAAAATATATTTAAAAGTGTTTTTAATTACTGAGGAAATGCAATATTCATATTAAAAAATGTTCTTTATTATTTTAGGCAAAGAAGAAAAAAAATCCAAGCTGGTTCGAAGCCAATCTTTCAGTACTCAAGTACTGCATCCAAAATACAGCAACATAGACAAGTGTCCTAAGTATCTTTATAATCTTCATTGCTTACTTCATAGGCAAATATTTGCTAATAGCTCTTATGAAATTAATGCTCATGGATCTCTGAAAATAGTGATGTGCTCACTGAGTTGGGACTTATATTTTCAGCTTTCTGTTTAATTGATTAACTGAGGGAAGAGATACCATTTAAGGCATGCTGAAGCCTAGAAACAGTTATGAATTCCTTTTAAGTTAATATGCCACCTTTTGTCATATATTAAAATAATTTTCAATATGAATTGTTAAATCTAATTTCATACATTTCTTAAAGAAATTTCAGCATAACTTTCTCATTTAATTTTTCATATAAACTCAGAAGTAACCTCCAATGGTATTAAACAGCAGGATGATGCAATTGAGAGGAGCACTTTCAGAAATAACCAACTTGGTTTTGTGTTGTTTGTGTTTTTTTTAAGTAAAAGTTCTGCTACAGGATATACATCTGCAGTACCAGGAATGGGAAAGAGTTGTATGTTATCCTTTACTGGTAAGTAGGTTATTGTAGTGTATTTTATTTCAGTTTTTTTGTGTGGGTGTTGAAGATATGGGCCCAATTAGACAGGCATACTCTTAAGATGTCATTCTCCTAAAGAAAGCAGAATAATAGATATCCAATACTTTTGGACATTTAAGTTCTAGTCTAGTAAGTGTATTTTTCAGATTCTTTTTTTTCTACATATTTGTTTTAACTTAATTTAAAAATAGTAAAAATAAATTGAGTTTGTCATGTGCTGGTTGGAATTTCAGATATCATTAAAAGGTTTGGTTTTGAGGGGAATGAATATTATATAAAACTTCTGCTGAATTAAGAGAGAGAACTCTTTGCAGTTCTGTCCATTAAATTTTAAAGAGTTTGGATGATTAAAGATAAGATTGAGATGAATGGCTTCCTAGAGAAACCTGTCTTTCCATTCACCAATAGGCACTAGGCAATTAAATTACATTAAATAGCTAAATTTTAATCAGCTAAAGATTGGCCCAAGAAATCACACTCTTTACATACATTGAATGTATTAATATTTTCTTTGAAAGCATGTATTCCAGTTATTGAGTGACACTTTTCATAAAAATACTTCAAGAAATGTTAAGTAGAAACCATTCCATTAAAATTTTGGATTTGTGCCATAGGAAATATGCCACTCTTGCCATAGGAAAAACAGCTCATTCTGTTTACTTTCTGTGCACTGTTTTCAACCAAAATTCTTTGTCTGAGCTGCACCTCTGTGTTTCAGATGATTCATTCCGGACTCATTCTGCTGGCAATAGTGGGAATGCTGCCTTCCCTTCTAGTTGTTCTCGCAACTTGTTCAACACAGCTGACCAAAAGAACAGTGGAAATAAGGAGAGTCAGTCCCGAAGGATGAGCATGTAAGTTGTCGACAAGATGTTAAACTGAGCCTAGGGGTAACGTTTTCAAAGGGAACTCAAAAGAGCCATGTAAAATTAGGCCTGTATTTAATATACTTCACACAGATCTTGAAATACTAAAATAGCAGGGTAGAAATGTGATGTATGCAATTATAAGTGTTTCTAAGATGGCATTACCTTCTAATTAGTCTTTTACATTGTTTCTCCTGCATATATTTGCATTCAGCTGGTACATAATTGAGAGGGTGGAATGGGACAAAGTGAAGATTAGTGCCTTTGATATGTAATAACTACAGTCACAGTGATTTAGCTGCCTGTAGTTGGAGAAGAAGTATTTTTAGACTACTTAGTTTTTCATTTTCCTTCTTTTTGTGGACTTACATGTTTATGTATCATTATATAACAATTCTGTGATGAATCTTGAGACTTATGATGAACTGGTCCTAGTACTTTTTAGTAATGCTACCTTTTTTGCCATACTGTAGCCATTTAAAAAAAAAACAAAAATTCAATGCCAGGCATCTCCCTCAGGCTGCTTTCCTTTAAACATCAGCCTATGCTGTTCAGCATTTTGCAAGAACAAAATCAAAGATGTATTTTTTGCTCCTGTGCTAAAACTGTAAGTCATAGAAAATCACTGCGGCATATACTCACCCAAATCTCTGTAGACTCTAGCAGCAAATCCCCTGCAGATTCCTTTCACACTATAACTAAATTACTGTCATTGGACTAGCTGCAATTTTGTGGGCTCAAACTGAGACTTTTCTTTGCTAGCAGAGATTTGCATTCTTAGCCAAGGCAGAATGGAGAAAGGGAAGGAGCCAGCTACAGCAAGAAAGGGAGTCTAGGGAAGTAGACTTCAATGTAACAGAAACTACAACTGGAAGCTAAGACAGGAAAGAGGAAAGATCTTATACTGGTTTGCCAGGTACAAAGAGGCAATAATAGTGATGGTCTGTTTCGGTGAATTAAATGTCTGTATGAACATATTTTTCCACTTCTGTATTTTCAGTTTCCTTTAAAAAGCAAACCAAAACATCTCCCCAGCTTTACTCAGGATTTTAAGTTAATAAAATTACTAAATTGTAAAATAAACCACTCGAAAGTTTAACAAACAAAAAAGGAATTTCTCAGGGTAGTATTAATTTAGCTCCCTGTGTACTTGATTTTTTTTCTGCTGGAATTCTGCCATCCTCACTGTACAAGATAAATTGTTTTCTAGAACGAACTCAAGCTTGCATAGTGACCTATAGTTTTTAAAACTGCTTTTATTTTGTAGAGGAGGATGGAAGGTACACTGTGAATGCAGATGGACTGATTGTTTGAGTTTGTGGTTTCTCAGGAATAGTACTTTCAGGTGCCAAATCACTTTGTCCTCTGTCCCTGTCTTTGCCAGTGTCTAATGGCTTCTCTTAGTACTTCCTACAGTTCTTCAGACTTTTTATAGGTGATCATTAGGGGGTCACTTATTTCAAAGTGCAGCGTTTCAAAGTCAGCAGTTAGATTAGTAGACATGCTGACATTTTCAGCTATCTATAAAGTAAATGGGGCATTTATCTGGAGAACATAAAATGTCATGGAGTGCTACATAGTTTCAAAAATTAGGTGTGCTCAAAACCTAATTTTCTTTCACCCTAATCACTGTATGCCTCTTTTCGTCGCTTTAAAACCAGAAAATTTGTTCAAATGTTGTAAATATTTTTAGCAATCTGTAGAAATTCCAATTATTTGCCGTCCCACAAGGATTTGGGGAAAATCAATGAATTAATATTCACAAAGCAGTGAGGTGCAAAGATTAGTTAGACATATATTTTATATCACATAAAATGTTTCCAAATTTCAAAGGATTTTCTGTCTTTCATTTAAAATAAAACTGATATCTTTTGTTTAAACACAGAGGGACAGGAAAAGGCTCACACAGAGCAGTTTTCACTTTTGTCTTCAGGCAGGAGAGTGGAATGTAAGAAACACAGCTTCAAGTCTCTATGTACCATTCCCAAACGAATACCTTAAGAGCAGAGTATTTGAAAGTAGGTATCTGATCAAACACAATGGTCTGGGTGCTTTGTCTGGTTCAGAAAGTCCCTGAACTGCATAGGGTCAGAAGCTAAAGATAATATACCAGGGGAAGAAAAATATTTTTGAGGAAAGAAGAGGAAGTTTAGGATGTCCTACATTTAGTTCTGAGTAAGAGTTTTAGTGTTCTGTGTTCTTATGGGAAGAGACATCTCTCAAGGTGGTCTAATGTCTGCTATGCTGTAGATTCAACTTCTCTTTTGTAAACTGACCCAATACTTCACTGTTTTCATAAGAAAATGAAGCAGCTCTATAAGGAGATATTAAGAGATACAGATACAGGAATGTTTGGTGGTAAATGCATTCAATCACACAAGTGTTTAGCTGTATTTGTCTTTCTTTTACTTGGGGAGTCAGGCCTGGTGCTAAATATATGCACATTTAAATAAAAACAACAACAACAACAACAACAAAACAACAAAAATATCAGTTTCAAGGAAACATTATTTTCTAAGTTGAACAATGGAAAAAATTGATATCCAAATATAGAAGCAGCTGACAGAAATTACTCTGCGAGAAGAATTTGACAATTGTACAGTGAGAGGTACAATTATATATGCTCATCAATGAGCATCAGCTTTGGTGGACTAAGGCAGAAAACTCACTAAGGTGAGAAAATAACAATTGGGTATTTTTTTAGACTGTATCATGGTGCAGATTTATGAATATGCTAGTTAAAATTTGCACTGACCATCTCAGTTCTGGAAAGACCTAACTTTTAGTTTGCTGGCTCTGCAACTTGAATAAGTTATCTTCTAATATGTTTCTTTTTCTAAGTAAATATGTGCAAGTCTTTTCTTATCACACTCATTATGCACACTTATGCACACTTTGTGCATTCAAACATTAAATTTGAATTAACTCATAAGGGCGTGCCAATTAAGGTTTTATCTCTTTTCGAAAATAGCATAGGTGCAAGGAAAAAGAATAGTAAATCATGATCCAGTGCTCACATGCAGGTGTCAGGGAAGTATTGTTTTAGTGTAGGTGTCAGTTGCTAGGCCTTAGGTAAAACTTAGGCCATAGAAAATGCCAGAATTATGCTAAAGCAGCACTTGTATAACTTAATGGGGGAATCACAAAAGAGATGACTACCTGCTTTAAGTACCTGATGGAATAGGAAAGAATCAGAAAGAGCACTGGTTGAGTACTTTGTCCCACAAGAGATCTTACTTAATATGCAGAACAGACAAGTTTTTCTGACTTCCTGTTGAAGAGTTGCCAGTTAGATCATGAACCATCCTAGTGCAGACATTGACATAAATCATGAACACTGTGTTCTGTCAAGCAGTCTGATCTTGTATCATTATGCTATGTAGCTTTATTATATTCTTTTGAATGTTTTCAGCTTTTTGAGATAAAGCTTTATGAGAATAAGATGTTTTGTTTGAGTTTATAATGCTGTAATGTGACTGCAAATGTTCAACATGCAATTGTTTAAAACTATTTAGAAACTTTTTAAATTCGTCAATGAATATATCCACTTTATAGAAAGCATTTAAGTATTTTGCATCTTGACTATGGACATACAAATATTGGCTGATTTTATTTCACTTTGAATCAAAACTTTCTGCAAGGATGTGTGGTACAGGTTTTCCATCTTGTAAAAAGTGGGAGTAGATTTATTGTTGCATAAAAATTAATTTTCTAATTTATTATTAGAAATTTCTAATTTATAATTAGAAAATTAATTTTTATGCAACAGTAAATCTAAATAAATACCAGTATTTTATAAGATGTCCACAACTGACCTCTAAGACATCCAGTTTGGTGTGTGACCATGATGTGCCTGTTATATGTTTCAGATAAGTATCTTAAAGTAACGTCTTTCATCAAGTCGTTTAAGTGCTTAGAAAGTGAAGCACAATATAAAATGGTTCTGCCACTGATCTGCTGCGCTTTGAGTTGGTTACTTCCAGCTTTTAATCATGTTTTCATCATGACATTTAAGATGCTGGAAGTTCTGAGTTCCAGTGGGACTGGCATGTGTTTTGCATCCTATTTCTATGATGAGGCTAGTAGGTATCCTGACACTGATACATTATCATAAAATGTATGCAGTTTTTAAATATTTGGCAGTTTTAGAACAGTTAAACAGAACAATGTGTTATTTGTAAATGATATTGTAAAACATTGATGCAAATTAGTATTTCCAAGAGTTCTAAAAGTTATGCCCCATTCTTTGAAATATTTTTGACTGATACAAATAGTTGTTAATTGACACAGCTACAACTTTTTGAAACTGAAAAACAGTAGATCTAAAGGTTAAAAAATTAAGGCATGAAAAATCCAGAAGTTACCCAAATGACCTTTGGTCAACAGAACACCTAGAAATCACAATGTAATGTGCCAGGCTTTTGGCATTTTTTGTAGCCGTGAGTAGACTGCTTGTAACACCTCAACCAGCTCATTCAGATGGATCTCTACAAGACCTTTTGTAGACAACTTCATGGAGAACTTCCCCCTTCCTGAGGATAATGCCCGCAGAATATGTCCATTTGGCTTTTTCAGTGGGTTCAATAGAGCAGTTCGTAATTTTTAAAGTACAGCAGCTAAGAGTTATGTTAAAATGTTGTGAACAATGGCAGTTTAATATGTTATGTAATGCAGTATTATGTTATGTAATATAATAATATAGTAACAACATATTATGTGTGTTTCTTCTTTTGCATGAAAGAAAAAACAGAAAATCAAATTCCTAGATCATCTGACAGAAAAATGAGGGAATCAGAGACTGGAGGAAGCAATGTTCTGATGGGACAAGGTGGGAGCAGCAGATGGGACTCTGTAATGCCTGGACTGAATAAAGTGCATCCTGCAATGTTAAAAATTTAAAATAAATCTTCTAAATAAAATTCCAAGCTGTAAAATATGTTCAGAATTCTAACATCATAGTGAAATGATACGAAATATAACTTCAGCTATGTGCTCTTAACTGCTGCAGCTAAGGAGAAGATTTTGTTTTCCTCAGTTATGCCTTTGTAGTTTGAAGTCTTGGATTTAGAATGCACATACCCATTATTTAATTGGTTTATTTACAATCTTAGCAACTCTTAGCTCCCATATTTTAAGCAAGAAATAGAAGGAATTGTTATGAATATGAAAAAGTAATCCCATATTTTAAAGAATATGAAAACCTAGTTTAAGACCAAAGTCCAGAACCATTGATCAGTCTATTAAAAAACATAGACTTTTGAAGCATTGTGCTGTGAATTTGGAATTAATGTTTTTACAAGTACTAAGTTCATAAAAATTCTGTGTAAGTTTCAAAGCAATCTAAAAGCAAATGTCTCCAGATGATGTAAAAAAGTTTTATTTTGTAAGTTTTGTTGTATAAATACTTGTTTTAATTTTAGTATTTCAAATTGTATTTTCACTTTAATAATTCATAATAATGAATCTACTTTTTAATCAGCTGCTCTTGCAAGCTGTCATGGTTCAGTGATGTCATCTGCATTTGTTTGTATTAATGCTAATGATTCTATCAAAATTTATGTGAAAAACACGCAGTCATATTTTGGAAAGTTCTATTTATGCCAATACTTGAGAAAGAGATTATGAAGCTATTGTCAGCTTCTCTTTCAAAATGGAGGCAGCATAAATATATTGATATCAGAAATATATGGTTTTTAAAATTTATTGGTGTATGATAAAGATGATCTGGTCTGTGTATGCATTTGTGTGTGTGGTTACTTTTTATAATGTAAAAACATGAATGATGATTTACTCATAATAAAACCTAGGACAATGCTGTACATGCATGTTCTTGAAAAAAAAATTCTCAGGGCATCTTTTATAATTAAAATAAATAAAAGCACCTACCTATGGAGGGTATTTATTTAACATAGTAATAATACTGGATGTATGCTGTCTGTGTGAGGTATGAAATGTTTCTTTGAACTAAGCACTGTCTGAATTCTTAAGCTTCCTACACCATGATTTGATTTAGCTGTATTCTTTGTCCTAAGTCACAGGCATTGTTTGGGTTCTGTGGAAATACTTATTTTTTCAGTTTGTTCTGCAGCCTGGCATAGGATCTTGTAAATCACAAATTTCTTTAAAAGCTTCTTTGAGTTTTGTGATTTAACATTCAGTATTGATGTAGGTGCACAGATGACCTGGGCTGGCTCCTCCTGGGTTCTGCTTTTGGTTCATTAATGCAAACAGATACTCCCAGTTCTCCAGGCACAGCTGACTCAAGTGCCAGCTACAGCTGCTCACCTGTGGGCCACAGGAGACTGCTCAGTCTGTTCTTAGGGACCAAACTCAGATCATCAGTAGCCAGCTGTAGAACAGGACTCAAAACTGTGTTTTCCCTTTTGATGCCTTTACTAGAGCAATGCAGAACAACCAGTAAGTTCAGACATTTGAAGCCCGTTCTCCCCTTAATAAGAATATAATGAGTTCTGTAAACAGTCTGTCTTTTGTTCCTTCTTGGCTGTCACTGTCTGTCATTTTAGACAGATTAATTTATTTAATGCTCTCCTCAATAACCCAAAATGCCTTCAATGTAATCTTTAAATGCTCTGTTTAGACATGTTTTGGACTGGACATTTTCCTTGTGCAATACCTCTGGTGTCTTGTTCATATTTTCATCGGTCCTTTTCACTACAGACCTTCATCCAAGCAGTGTTTTTAGGGACAACTTACTTCTGGGTTAGTTCTGTTAAACAGCACCAATGCATTTGAACCCTGGAGAGCACTGCTGTAGCTCTGGAATAACAGCTGAAGGTCAACTGTGCAGTGGAATTTATTGGTTTTCATATAGGCCAGTGGCAGGAAGGAGGGATTCTCTTTCTGGGTCCATTGGTAATGCAGTCCAGAGTTAGGTTAGATGCACCTTCATAGTCTTGTCAGATAGCAGAGCCTGCCTCCTGAGTCCTTTTGTGAGTGGTTTACATCAGTGTCTGGACTGTTGGGAAGACACCAAATGGTAACTGAGGTGATTTTTAGAGATTTACCAGCTTTATCCTATATCTTTTTATCTTTTTATCCTATATCCTGTATCTTTTCTAGCAGATGTGTCTGTGTGTGTTTACTGATAGACACCTTTGAAGTTCTTTGCCAAATGATTTTGAAAAGTCTTGTGCTCCTTTTTGGGCAATTATTTTGTGAAGGTTGTATAAGCAAGCAGAATAATGCTGAGATCTGTTAGCTGCATAAACCTGGAAGTAGCTTTTTGCATTGTTTCATACTTTATACATAGGACTCTGCTAATTAAAATCTATTAAATGTTAAGATCTGCTCATTCTGTCAGAAGCACTGCTCTACTTGAATAAAGGAAATTGTGTTTAGGTCATGGAAATATTTTTCTGGAATATCTTGGCAACACCTTTTGGATTTTAGGATCAACTCTGTGAATAGATTTTCCTACCATAGTCTGCCTTACTTCAGTTTTAGAGTCCTGTTACATAGTTCACCCTGGTATCCAGATGATATTACAGGTAGAAATTCTGGGTTTAGGAGAGGGCAAGCTTTGTGCTATGAAATTGTACAGGCCAGATTTTCCAAAATCAGAATACCTAAGTTATTTTTCAGAACTATTTTGTTTTTAATTTAAAGGATTTTTTAAGGCACATCATGTACTCTGAGAAAATGAGGTGATTTGATAGTCTGCATAAACGTTTTGAAAGAGGTCACACTGACAATGTAGACTTCATGATAGACTTATTTTCTACAGTAATAAAATAAAGATCTCTAGACAAAGATCATAAATTCTCTTTTAGGGCTAGATACTGCTTCTGTTTTTATAACTGGCAAAATTCTGCTAACATTGAGGTCACTTGGTTCTTCAGTCTCTGCAGAGAAGAGAACATTGAAGAATCTGCAGTGCGTGGGAATGAGCTTCCTGGATATTTTGGCATGTGAATGTCTGGAGCTTTTTATTCAGATTTATCACTAAAATATTAATTTTTGAAATTTCACTTCTGTGGTTGTTGGGTTTTCTGTTACCAAAGGTAGATTATATAAGTCACATTTTTGTTGCTTTGAGCCTTAATGAAGTTAGCTTGTTGTGTGGCATTAATAAAATATTGCTAGGATGACCTAGTTCTAGCTGGAGAGACAAAACAGGTTTTCATATTTCATATTTCAGTGTCTTTTTTATTCTAAAATAAATTAATAAAAATAAAGCCTCTTACATACCAAAGAACAGAAACTATTACCTTTATTCACATTTCTGTTGGATCAACCACCCTGCCAATGAACAGTAATGTTTTGAAAGTTTCTTCAAAAATCATGAAGAGGAATGGTCGGTCCACTTTGATGACAGGAGGCACTGTGAATGCAGTTATTTCTGACCCACTTGCTGCTGCTGCCTCAGTTCCTTCTTCATCCACTTCAATAACTGCCTTTTGGACTATCTGAAGTGCAAGGTAGAAATAAATATGTGACAGAAGTAAATACTAACATGAAGAGTGTTTTTCCAGGTGAAGGCATTCAGTTGAAGCAGGCTTCTGCTAAGGATTAAAATGAGCAGTTCAATGCAATCTACCTGTGTTAGACTGGTAGACCCTTGTGCTGTCTGCTTCAGCAGTGGAGGAGTCAGCACAGCCACGATGCCCACAGTGCTCACAGTGTGGATGCCAGTTCAGGAGTCATTACACTTTTCCACATTTCTGAGCACAGACCTCACTTAGAGATTGGGGGTTTTGCATGAAGCAACCATTGCATTTGTGTAGAGTGCTCCTCTTTGACACCTAACTGTGCAAAGGAGTTTCTCAATTGTAGGAAATGTGTTTTCACCAGCCACAAATACTGACTGACTGGATATGTCATTCACAGCTGATTTTGTGAGAGCTTAGGGAAATGCACCAGTCTTTGCTTTTTCCCCAGTATATTTCTAATTTGTACATTTGGTAGCACAGACTAAATATGTAGAGCAATGAGATACAGTCCTGGACTGGTTTGAAGATTTTCCTTTCCCACAGAAATTGCAGCCTGGCAGAATCTGATTTTTAATTTTTTCATCTTTTAATCTTTTCCATGTTGTGCTTTCAGCCTGCTTATACCTCTGAATGCTTTTGCTGTGTTAGTATCTGTATTGATGAACTGCCTGGTCATCTAGTGGATTTCCAGCTCCTAAACTCCTAATTCTAGGAAATACTTATGTGAAAACATTTGAAGGACTTCACCAGTGTTGGGCTTTCTGCTTCATATTCTTAAAAAAATATATTTGTCTTTCACAATTCACAAGGACAGGATGCTCCTCTGGCACTTTGTAGCTGATGCACATATTGCTTCTAATATCAGTTAGCAGCTCCTGTTAAAGTGTGATTTTTTTCATAACGCAATAGTTAACTGCTGAAAATCAGCATGAAGGTTACATGATGAAGAGGAGGGAGGAAAAGTGCTGCAGATTGCCATTATATTTCTCAACAGTGAAATAGTTCATACCAAACTGAAAATCACTGCAATTTTATCCTTAAGTATTTGTTTTTTGGATGTTACATCTTCCCAGACAGGTTGTTTTTATAAGCCCTGCAATTTTGAAAACCTGTAGGTCAAGCATGAGAGTTTTCGAAACTTGTATAGAAGTGTTTATTATACCACCCTGTTAACTGGCTACTCGCAAAGGCTTCTACAAGGATTTGGTGTAGGGAGACTTGCAAGAGCAGCACCAGAAGGATTCTTTCTCAGAGAGTACAAATACCCAAAGAGAGGGTGGAAAGAAGGTGGGGCCAGACTCATCAGTGGTGCCCAGTGACAGGACCACATGAGTGGGCACCAACTGAAACACACAGGGTTCCCTCTGAACATCAGGAAATGCTTTTTCATGTGAGGGTGACTGAGCACTGGTACATGCTGCCCAGAGATACTGTGGATTCTTCCTTTTTGGAGATATCCAAAGCTGTCTGGACATGGACCTCAGCAACTTGCTCTAGGTAACCCTGCTTGAGCAGAGGGGTTGGACCAGGTGACCTCCAGAGGTCTCTTCCAACCTTAACCATTCTGTGATTCTGGGAAGCCTCTCCTGGAGTTACTGGTCTGGATTGTCAGTGCCATACGACCCTCCACAACACAAGCATGCTACAATTTCCTTACATAAGTTTATAAAGCTGTGGTTTTAATCCAGATTAATTTTATTTGAATCTTGTTTATAAATTCATCTTGTTTCAGAATTTTTTTTTACTTTTACTGCAATGTATGAATTTGGATTTAGAATTAATTGCTTTTCTTCTTGTTCTCACACACTCCATTCTTGTGGGCACACGTTGTTATGACTTTCATCTCCTTTCTTTGGCCATGCCTTTTAATTTCCTATTATCAGCAAATTGTCTTTTTTTTTAATAAAAACCAGCTGTTTCTTTTTCATAAGACATCTCTGGTCACATAGACCTATTTCTTCTTGATATTGATATGATTGACAAGTCCTTTGTCTTCCATTCTCTTCTGCTTATTCTGCCTCTGTTCTTTATCAGTCTTCTGAAATTCATCTATGCTCTCCCTTAAACTGTGGTACAAAATATTTCTTCCTGCTCCTCTTTTTCCATGGGGCTGTGTTCCTGTCTTCTTGCCCGTTCACTGCCCTTGCCTTTTACCTGTTTAAAGGTTCTTTAAAAGTTTCAGCTTACAAAGTGGAACATCTGCGTGGGTTGGAATACAACTATATTGTGCCAAACCTTTGCTGTGAGATTCTGTTTTTCTCTTCCACAGTATGCAGAAGGAAAAGCAGGAATGCTTTGACTTTTCTTCCTCACTGTTACCTTTGTGAGATTTTATTATTTAAACTTTCTAAGGTTCTTTATTTTTGTGAAGTATACCTGTCTCTGAACTGTGTATGAGGAGTTCTTTCCTTGGATTTTCTTCCTTGCCCTGGCTTTTGCCTTTTGACTGTCATTTACAATGTCTTTCTTGTTCACAGTATTTGCAAAATTGTGCTCATTCCTTGCCAACTATATTCTTCTTGAGGCTGAGGTTTTCTCCTGTGAGGGGTTAGCTTTGGGAGATGTTGAGCCCCTATGAGATGTCACTGTCCCTTACCTCTACACACCTCTGACTTGAAGTGGGATCCGTACTGATTAAGCTGAGTAGATTGCATATACCCTGGCAGATGAGGTACTTTGCTATTAGTGTCCCTATAAATTTATATGACCATCTTGGCTGGGCCATTTATATACTAATATAATCCAAACAGCAAATAATTTTAGAAGGCTTACCTGTGTAACTGCTATATATTCGTGATCTGTCAGATGACTAAGATCTGCTGAACGTGTGAAAAGCTTTTTAATTCCAAGACCTTGAAGCAGTTTCTTCATCTTGTATTTTTGCTCTAGTTTAAACTTTGGAAATGAAATATCCACTTTTCTGTTAAAAAAAATAAAATTCAATGCAAACAGTAGGTCACTTGACTGCTGAAATGCACGTTACTCAGGAATTAAGCTTTAAACAGAAAAAGAAGGGACAAAAAACTGAAGAAGTCTGAAGAATTCTGCTGGAATTTAGGTTGGCAGAAAATAATTTCTAACCTGTTGATGCCAGTGATGCTAGAAATAATTTCCTTCTCTGTATAAATACTTCCACCAGCAATTACAGTGTCCTAATACCAGGGCGACACACTGATTTATTGACTGGTGAAAAGAATTGTCACTTCAGGAACTACATTTCACAGGAATCATTTGGGTTTACATTTTTATATTCAACTTTATCAATTACTCTGTGTTTCCCCTGGTAAGAAATGTTTAATAAATGTCTAGAATTATTGTGGATTTTGCTTGGCAGTACTAAATTTAAGGAGAGGGACAACGTAAGGAAGAATATGGAAAGACTCATGCCCTCACAGAGACAGACATTTTTAACTGAGATGAGCCAAAGTTTTGTCCCCTCGGAGTCAAAACTTTAAAACTCTGTCACAACTCTGTAGATACCTCTTTCCACAGAGACACTACCATGGGAAAAGGCTTAGGAAGACCAGCTATACTTTGCTGGGCTTTGTTGCTTTGCTGCAGTAGAAATCAAAGACATTAGAGCCCCATGGGTGTCAAAGCAATACCTGGTTTTCATGTTTCCAAGCCAGGATTCCACAAGCTCTGTAGTCAAATGGTCTTCAATTGAAATGTAGTCTCCCTCTTTTTCTGGGATAACAATCAGCATGTGGGCATTCCCTTTGTAAGGTATCTTTATCACAGTGCATCTTAAGTTCTCATCAAAAGTTGAATTAATTTTATCTGACTTGAACATCATGGGTACCTGTACACTTCTGTATTTGTTTATGTGGAAAGTCTCCATTTCTGTGAATTTGGAATTAAATGGATAGACCCACTTGCCTGAGGAAAGAAAGAAATTAAATAATTATGTGCATTTAGATTTGTTCAGAAAAATGTTCTAAAAAGTTAAAAAAGCTATAGGATATTTTCTGTATCTAGTTGAAGTGGCTGTCAGTTATGTCTGGGATAAATGGATGACAATTTCAGTATATTTTATGTTTCTTGTATATAATTTTTTTTTACAGCAAAAACCCAAAGTAGTCCACCAAATAAACTGCTTCATTTGGACAGAAAGAAGGGAAATATTTTTCTCAGGTTGGCTAGTTGCCACTCAAGTTCAGAATTTATGTTCTCTTTGTTTTATAAATGCCTGGTGAGCATCTGACTTTTTCTAACATGTAACCTTCTCTGAAATTCTTTACCAGCTGTTCAGTATCCTGTATTTAATTTGATTATCCAATATTTTGGATAGGGATTCACTGACATCTCCACGGAATGGTTTCTTCCCATCACTGGTATTTTTTTCCCTCCCCCTGTAAGATAATATAATGGGGTACTCGAGTTCCTTTGGGGCAGATGATTCTCGATGGAAATAGAGAAAATATTTTTATTTTGATGATTTTTTGTACTATGTTAAATCAGTCCATGATTTTGTGCCCAGTATCCAGCATTTAAGACTATTGTGATTAAGACTTTTTCATTTTAATGGGTGAATGAAAATAAAACATTGTTTCCTGTCATCAAGGGGGATAATTTGCAGGTGTACTGAGATAGTTTGATACAGGGCTTTTTGTTCTCTTTGAGACTCTATTGTATGGAAGACAGCATAGAAGAATTGCGGTTCCCTATCATGAAAAATAATTTCCTATTAAATAAGCTTAATAGAAAAAAGTAAACTTAGATTCATAGAGAAAACAGAACATCTAAATACATTTAAACTCCCCCTAATGTAGCTTAAGTTAGAGTCTTGATTCTCCTAAAAAAATAATTATTCTGCAAAATAGAAACAGCGATTACCTTTAAAGACAACGTAGTCCACAAGCACCAGTTTATTATGGCGGTCCAGCTCTTCAAAAAGCCCTGGGATTTTTCCTTTGGTCGTTTTGTTAATGTTTTGATTGATGAAAAGTTTTGCCTGTGTTAAGTTTTCAAAGTCCACTTTCAGGAATTCCATATCAAAGTACTGCTTAGATAAATTCAGGAAGGACTCCTTGAGTCTGAAGTCCTTTTGAATAAAAGAAAAAATACCTTGCATGAGGAGAAATTCTTCGTTCATTGTGATGTTACCTTTCAGTTGTTTAAACATAGCTGGTAAATGTTGGCGATCCGCTCTGTCCTTCACAGCATGGAAGTTTAGACCTTTTACAATTTGTCTGTACGTTTCTCCTTTGGCTGCCATCATATAGACACTCATGAGAGCTGACACAGAAAGGGGAGAGATGATTACATTGTTATCATGTGTCATTGCAATTTTTCTGTAGAGGTTAAATCCAAAATTTGCAGTCTTTTCAGTGAAGTTGTGAAGAGTGAAGTCTTCAAGACCTTGGTCTTCAAAACCTTGGCCTTTGAAAGACTTAGAGATATTTTTGTGATGATACCACTCTTTGGAAATACTGTTATTCCTTTCCAAGAAATTACTCTCTTTTTCCTCCTTTGGAAATTTAGGTTTGATATCAGCCTTGATGAGTTCAAAGCATATTTCACTTAAGAGAAGTATGGAGATTCCTGTTTTCATGTTGACATCCAATAATGAGCTCTTCAGATTTTTTCCCTAGAAAAAAAGGCAACAAAATGACTTTTTAGTTTGTTCTTCCATTCACAATGCAAAAGGTCATAGATGTAGTGAAGTGGTCTTTCTGCATCTTCAGGGTATATCTCTAAACCTGGCCAACAAAATGTTCAGAGAAGACTAGGTAGATCCTATAGGACACTCAGACAAACATTAGCATCAGACACTGTGTAAATTCACAAATGAAATGCACTTTGCAAGCATAAAGTGCAAATATGATTATCATCCATCTTTCCATTAAAGCAATATATGAATTCTCTCCCATACAGCAGTATTGAATTGCACCTTACAGAAAAAATCTGAATGGCCACAATCTTTGGAGATGCATTTTCCCATTGTAAGTCAACCAGGACTTCAAGACCACCAAACCTGCACAGATTCCTTTTGGATAGCAGTGGACAAAGGGATAAACCAGATTAAAAGATGGATTGTATGGCCTGAGATTCAACAGTCTAGAATCACATGACAATTGTTAACTACTCCTTTTTAGTTAAGTATCTGTAACAGCAAATTACGGTCATTGTGTAATTTGTGATTTGGCATATGGGAAAGCTGGTTTTATCCAATTTATTCAGAGTTCAGCTGAATTTCACAGTTGGCTGATTCAGGCTGTGGGAGTTAGTCCTGAAAAGGTATGTTGATGTGAGTACTGAGGCATTTGGGTGCCAAGTCACGAGGTGCTTTTGGCAGTCAGGTGCTGTGCTATTTTCTTTTGAGATAATAGGTCACGTTCTGTACTTGCTGCAACACAGATGGGCTGTCATGACTTAATCGGGAGGCAGTGAATTTGATGAATGTTACGCCTGCTCTCGAGTGCATGGCAGACAGAGAACAGAGCAAAATATGCAGTAAATACACTGTGAATAGTTTTTTCTTTATTTTTCTTTCCCATTAACCCCTTATTTATTTTTAATGAGATTCCCAGTGTCTGGATTTTCAGGACTGGAGTAGGGAAGGGGATGACTTGACTTCAGGTCCTGCCTTGCTGGTCAAGCGGTGCATGTGACTTCTGGATTGCTGGGATAATCCCTTGTCCCCTGGCAGACTGAAGGAGTGCAGTTCAGAGCTATTGCAGTAACTGCTGAGTATTTTGCCTCTGTAGTGACCCACTTCTGTGGGAAGTAACACAGGCACAGAGGTCCTGTTCCTGCCGCAATGCTGCACCTGCCCTGGCAGCAAAGAAGAAGGTCCTTTCCTCTGGGAGTCATCCCTACTTTGAAGAAGAATCCTTGGACACTGCAGAGTCAGCTCTAGCGAAGAGGCAGGGATTGTAAAATTTTGCTTTTGATCATATTCAATCACAGGGAAAGGATTTTCTGCAGCAGCAGTCTTTCCCTCTAAAAGAGCATCAGGCCTAACTGCTCCCCAGGCATTGCAGAGTGCAAGCTCTTCCTCATTTTTCTAGGCAGAGTGCAATTCCTGCACAACATCTGGCAGTGTTGTGTTTGACAGATGTCACTGTTGTGTCTCTCTCTGGGGGGTCTGGGAGAGCACTTGGCTCAAGAGGCTATCAGCTTCCCCCAGGAGATGTGAAAAGTCTGACTGGGCAAAGTGCTGAGCTGCCTTCCAGAGGGCTCTGCCTTCCCAACACAGAGAGGTTTTGGATGGAAAGGGCAGGACAAAGGCAGAAGCTCTTGTTTACAGGTTTATCCCAAACTCTTCAACACTCAAGATTCCTGAATCCTCAGGCAAACACATAGACAAGTGCTACCAATTTGGGTGTAATGAACAGGGGAGTAAGAACCTTGAAGTTGCACTAAATAATCACTGCAAATCTGAGGTTGCAAACATTTAAAGTTAACATTACAGCAACTGTATCATTCATCTTTATTAGTTAGAAATAGATCATGTCCTCTAGAAGTAGGAAAAACAGTTCTGGGAACAATAAAGTAGAATTTATGTACATTATAGACTTGTATTTTTAGACCTGAGTGAAGCTTATTGCTAATTTTAGACAATTCCCTTTATTTGTAGAGCAGACAGTTCATTAGTAAATGTGTGTTAGAGCAAAGTGAGCATTATTTCCATTTTAAGAAATATTTATTTTTAGTAATATCAATATCAAAGAAAGAAGCTTCTTGTGCAAATGCCTTTTTCTTCTGAAGGCATTAGAGCAAGACGAAAATCTATTAGAAGCTGATTAAGGTCTAAAACCATTTAAAACATCACGTCTAGAGAATCACTGATAAATATATAAAATTGCATTTTATATATATATATAAAATATAATAATCTTTCCTTTAAATGCTTCATATAAATCTTATCTTACCTATTAGGTTGCTCTTCTGTTACTTTTCTGAATCAGTTATGTTTAAAAAAGAGATGAAGATGTCTGTCCCATTTAGAAGTTTTTGAACAAATATTTGCTCTTCCAAAGACTGATAATCTGGTTTTGTCCGTTATAAATTAACTGCTTTCTAAACACTGAATATGTGTTTCCTATAAATGGCATAATAAGGGAGGGTTATATTCCAGTAAATATGTTCTGTCTTTCGTGAGAAATAAGAGAAAAATAAATTCTTTGCATTTAGCCCTTCAGCACCCTATCAGGATGTGGCCCCCTGCATCCAATGGGCCATGAGAATTATTTTTCAGGCAGGCTCTGAGCTACTCAGTGGTGGAAGACTTATCCATTCCTGCTTAAATTATCCCCTTACATAAAAGAATTTGTCAATATTAACCAAGGCAGGGGGAGAACAAGGGAGGGAGGGAGAGGGAGAGAGCGAGAAGGTAGAGAATATTTGTAGGGGTGTTACCAGCTCCCTTGCCTTGCAATTTGGCCACGTTTTGAGAGGAGAGGGCAGGGCTCCACTCCCTCTTTCAAGAGTGTGCCAGGTATTTGGTGACGTGTCACTCTGCCAGCATCAACTGCCTGATAACCACTGAGGGATGTTTCTCCCATAAAATACAAAGTGGGCCAAGCTGATACTCCTGCAAAAGTTACACAGAGCTGCGGGAGACATTAATACTTTTTTTTTGAATTTTCAGTTGGTCTTGCTTGAACAGATTTGAAGGCTGGCTTTGGTTCTTCAGCCTTATTAGTTGGGCAAGGCACATTCTTTAAGACAGATAGTTCATTCAACAATTTCTGTAGCATGGGATGGTTTAACTCTTCACTATTTTGATTGTTGGCCTAATTCCAGATAAAACATAAAGATGGAATTCCCTATCTTCCCCTCATGCTCCTAAATTATTTCCAAAAATACTCCCAAATGAAATAGAACACTTAATTTTGATTTGGATTGTAAAATAAAAATAGTTTTCTTTAAAATGTGAGATAAGGGTACTAGTCTCTAATTCTCCACTGAACTAAAAAAAATCGATATCATATGCAGTTTAAGTGGATGTGTTGGACATTTTAGAAAGCCCCAAAAGAATTAGGGCATCTCGGACTCGATTTTAAAAAAGGCTTTTAAAAAGGCTGATGAGTATTGCTTCTATAAGGTGTTTGCTTACAAAATGCAAGATTTGATTAGGGAGGGCTTAAGAACTGAATGTAGCCCCTCCATTGTCTAACCAGATTTGTACCCTTGTTGCAAGGACACCATACTGGAGGGTAGTTGTGGGGTTTATGATCTTAAGAAGTTCAACAGGGGTCACAGGCCCTAGCTTCTTAAATTCTTGCTGGTTTAAATTAATTAAAAATATTCTTCCTTTTAGAAGAAATCCCAGTCATAACAAGCCCTCAGTGTATGCATTGTATTAAAGAATATGGGAAAATAAGATGGGGTTACGAACTGAAGGCCCTGCTCTAACATTAGGCAGCCTAGTCCCTAAACCTGAAAAGTTCCACTGTGGGTGCCCCAGTGACTTCAGAACTTCTGTTCTTTGTCCATGTGACTGGACTTTTTTTTCTCCCTGCTTCCTAGTCTATATGTATTTGTGGTTAATTCAGTTGGATTTGAAATTCAAATGTCTTCTCATCGCATGGAAGAAATTTGTATCTAATATAGTTGAACAAAGCTGCATTACTGTGGTGTGTCTCTGAATCTCTGTGTCTTCTGGAGACTGTGGTACTGTGGTTGTGGCCCAAAAGAAAATACAAGGAAAACCTGATGGGCACAGAGTCTGGATTTTGTGCTCAGCAAAATCAGCAGTTATTTGCAATGACAGTAGCAAACAAACCTCTTCCTCCTCGCACCAGGATGCTGACACACGTGGTCACTGCTGGAAGCTGAGTTAAGACACTCAATATTGATGCTTAATATTCAAAAGATTAAGATTGTTTATAGATGGTACTGAAAAGAGAGGTTTGAAGAAATCTTGAAGTTTTTGAATCTCTAGGCTAAATCTTCGCTGGACTACAAAGCCCATATCAATCCTGTTTTACCCAGAGGAAAAAGGAGGCTGTTATGAGATATATTGGCTGTGTACAGAGATCTGAGAGAATCGTCTTCCTCTCTAGTTACTCCCAAAGCCCTTGCTAGCTTTTTATGCCAGGTAACACCTTGCTAAGCATATCCACCATACACTATTGGGAGTAACGTAGTCCTCCCACCAGCTCCTATTTATATTGCCAGTTGCCCTTTGGATTCAACAGAGCTTCTAAGCAGTTAAACTCCACACAACATATGGGTAACGCTCCGCCAAACTATACATGTTCACAGAGTGATTTACTGGGAGAGGAATGCCAGTGTGTGACTCTGGCAGAACTGCACTTTTCCACAGTTTAGGACAAAATCATCTCTGAAACCAGAACAAGCAAGACCAATACAAGTGCATTGCTGCCCGGTCATGTCTCTGCTGGGAGCTTGTGCCAGTGCTGAGGCTGGGCAGCAGTTGAGCTAGAGACTGTCTGTTCTCTAATAGACAACTGTTTTTGGATGCATATGCAACTCTGAAAAACTTGGCAGTGATGATGTAGTCCAGGTTCTCACCAATCTGTTTGACAAAGTGCTGTGCCTCTTGAGTACCTGGGGGTAGGTACTGCAGAGGCAGATTCAGCTGCTTGTTCCAAATAGAGAGTTTCTGTTATAAGAATTCTTCCTTTGGCAGTTCTTTTGGGGCTGCCAACATCTCTAATTCAGTGGCTGCTTTTCCTCTTACTTAATTTCCTCAGTCAGTTTTAAGAAACTTTCTGTGACCATGAAGAAACCACTCATCCTAATATTTGGGGTTTGGGGGCTTAGGTTCCCTGTGCTGACTGTGATTCCTCCCAGTTATGATCTCCTTGGAACAGCAATAGTGCTTGCCTAAGTAATGCCTCTGCTCCACATGCCATGACCCATTTTAGCAGTTTGTAAGTTGACCACAGCTGAGATTCAGTGGGCTATGAGATATGGTAGGCATGATTACACTACTGAGAGCAGGTTCCAGGAAGGAGACAGGTGGTTTAATTAATTGTATCTGTACAGCTTCCCAGTGAGAGATTTTTTGGAACTGGCTTTTTGTCTCGCTCAAACAAGGTAATAACTAAACAAATACATTTCACTCAAGGCCCTGCAAATTTCTGTCCCTAGCTAGTGGCTACATATTTGGTTTCTCAAGGGCAGACACAGGATATTTAAAACTGTCTTGAAGGATCTAGGTGAAATAAGTCAGAAATACTGACCATACTGGAGACCGACAGAAAGGAAAAAGTGTCAAATCAGGAAAATATTTAGGCTGAATGTGATCTAACCTCTTTCATGTTTGTTAGACTGAACAAAATACCAGGAATAATGCAGAGGATGATTGTAGGAAATGGCTGTGCAAGGGATCTGTAGTTCTTCTGAAGTCTCACTGTGAAATTACTCATAACACATAAACTAACATGGTCCAACAGTCATAAAACAGCTCTTTATACAGTCTCCTGAACATATTTAGTTTGTCAATGAGCTGATTCATCAAGGTGACTGCTGCATCTCCCACTCCAAGAATGCACAGCATAATTGAAATCATCAGGATGTAGCTGTGGCTCCAGACCTACACTGTTTATAAGCTTGACCCCTTTTGTACAACTATGCCACTGTTCATGTGACAGGATTCCTGCAGTGAAAGCCCCTTTGGAAGATACCGATTCCTGCATGTCACCTGCAGTGGGATGGGTGTACTACTGTACAAGGAGGACAAGGCAGTAAAGCAGTAGTAGCTCATAAATAGGGCTGAATTATCTCCATTGTGCTTTCAACTTCACAGTCAAGTGCTAAGTGTCCTTGAAGACACAAATGAAAGTACAATTGTCTGTTAATAACACATCCTACTGTGGAATCTTTTACAGGAAATGCAAAAATGATGAAACACTGTAACATTGTGTCCAGAGAAGTACTATCAATTTCCAGTAAGAGGGAAAACAATCATCCATGATATATGATGGAAATAGCACAGACCCTGTTTTTTTCCAGGGAATGGATCTTTTAAAGTTCCTAGCCTTGTTTGCTGTGATTTTCTGACATGAGTTAAGAAAAAAAAATAATTCACAATTATTTATTTATCCTCCATTTTTGCCTGCAAGTATTGAAAAGCTCTAGAAGGGGCTGGCTGGTGTTTGCCAAGTCCCCATGGAGCCAGCAGGTGTCATCACAACTTTTAGTTCTCAGATGGGAAGACGGATAATTTTGTGTGTTTGGACAGCTGCCCCTCTCCATGCCTTACTAAGTTTGTGTCACGAGACAGGACTTCAGTAGGCAGGAGACAAACTTTAAAAAGTGGCACTGGTAGATATTTCTGTTCTCCAGGGAGGGCATCTCAAAGTTTCTCCAGTAGATGTGAAATGCAAGTACATTTCTATTTTAAATTCCTGGAAAATTTTCAACTCAAAAGGCAGGAATTACCAAGTGTGTAAGAGATTAGTATGTCTTAGGGGAAAAAATGTTTTGGCTGCACTTTCAGAATGGCAGTAAATTTTACAATCAATAAGTTCTGATGACCAGAACTTGAAATATGATGTATTTGCCCACTACTTCTTATCCAAATTCCATATTTACATGCACTGTACATGCATCTTCTTACTGCAGTGATAATCAATCTAAGTTCCTGGGGCTTGCTGTGTTTGACTGTCTGGCCTGAAGCAATTACCTGATGTAATGAAGAAGTCTCTGCACTTTGGCCTCTGTAGACATGCAAAAGGTGCCCTCTGGCACTTGTGAAATGTGCTGAGGGTTACTAAGTACCAAATGTGTGCAAGTTAGTGCTACCTGCTTTGTCCAGAGTGACTGGGAAAGAGCTCTGCATTGTGGGGTGGGTACTTGTGTTTCTTAGGGGTTTTTCCATTTGAACAGAGATATCAATGCTGTAACCTGCTGCAGGCCTGGCACTGAGTGTGCTCTGCCTGTTGGAGGATGCATGGATTGGATATTCAAAAACAACACTTCTTCCTCAAGAAAGTTTGTATTGACCTGGTTGTGCTCTCATGGAGTATTTAGGCAGGAATTAGTTTTCATACAGGACTTGGTGTCTTTGTTTAATCTGCTCCAGCACTTTAAACTACCTGTTCTTCCATGAGACATGTGTGTGCCTCTCTGGTTCTACACATTTCTACATGCTGGTCTGTGACCAGGCCGTTCCTGAGGTTTTTAAAGACAGCATCTGTGTTGTGATCCATGTATCTATGTTTTGAAGACAGTATCTACGGTATCTGCATGTCCATTGTTTCTTTCTCATAAGGAAGACTATTTAGACAGTGAAATAATTAAGTGGACAGTAACCTCTGTCTATGAGATGTATAGGTACTCGGTGATGGCTTTCTTTATGTTCCATAAGAATATTGCATTTAATATGGGCAATGCCAGAAGTGAGGTGTTTATTTTTCACTTCCTTGATTTAGGCACTAATGTCACTTAGCAACCTTACTCATCTTTGAAATGGAACTTCTTAAGGATGCACATACATTGCTAGTGAGAATATAATTTGTATTGGAAAAAAAATTGGCAAAAGGAGCAAATGCATGAACCGCTTTCAGTTGTGATGGAAATCAGGTGCTAAGTTTAAAGCTCTTTTGACAGGTTTCTTTTAGGCCACTACAGAATTGCTCTTTCCAGTTCCGGATATTTTCTGGTTAAAATGCCATCTAACTCTGAACTTTGAGTCAGTAAATTTTCAGTTTGGGTTTTTTGAGATTTAGGTTATATTTTTTTTATCTCATTCTCTCTCTCTCACCTTCTCTCAATTGCATTTAATATATTTTGAAAGTATTATTTTTTTTTGCATCCAGTGTGACAAAAAGCTGAAGGTCTGAAGCATACCAAATTCATGAAGCTGAATGACCTGATCCAGGACAGACAGTTTTACAGCCTGTACTGTGGGAGGAAGTGGTGAGCTCATCTTTGCCAGACATCAGATAATCCACACTAGAGAAGTTATGGAAACCAGGTTTCACTGAATCTGCAGGCCAGATAACTCTTTGTATGTATCAAAAAATTGCAAATACATTTGCTTTCAGGTACTTATTTTTATGCTGGTAAATTAATCCCATCAATGTGTCAGAGGTAGATAAAATCTTAATATTCACTTCCAGGATAACAAAGAATAGTGAGATATATTCATGATTAACAGTTTTTATGTAAATATTCATTCCTATAAGGTGATAAGACAGCTGGAAGGAGAAGAAAAAGATGACAATCAGGGTTGCAGAAAGATGAGACTTTATTGAACAGAGCTCAGAAAAAGTAACCTTGTAGGCACTCAAAACCTGGCCCAAGATTCCATCAATCCATGAAACATAACTGGCCATTTCAGGTCTGGTTTTTGGCTAGTAAAAGCACATTTCCCTGTGGTTGGCATGGACAATGCAGTCTCTCAGTGAACTCTCCATGTCCCTTGGAATAGAAAGTTGTGTTCCCACAGGATGTGGACCATGGGTCACCTCAAAGCACCTTCACTGTCAGGACCCTGGTGGTGATTCAGCTGTAGGTTAGTCTTGCTTTTCTGTGCTACAGTCATAACTACAATATCAGCACTGTTCTCTATGCCTTTTCTTGGAAAGATTCCTAGCCTCCTACACTCAGGATTTTGTGCCAAACTGAAGCATTTAAAAGCCTATAATACACTGTATTATATATTCCTTTAAAGAGAGTGGTATCTCCAATGTGGGAGCAGTCTTACTTCAGACACTTCCTGGGGTTGTGGCCAGATCAGAATAAGTGACTGAACACATCCAAAACATCCTTCTTACCTCCCAGAAGGCGTCATCTAGCATCTTTACTTGTTCCCTCTTAGGCATTTTTGACTGAAAGCACCTATTTTGCTCCCTATATAATGAAACAATTTTTGGATCCCACTGAAGTCACTCTATAGTAAATGATAGTAACCTTGGTCAGCATGTGATTATAGAATGAATGCAAGATTTATGCATCATATAATTTGCTTTTGATGGAGGTATTCATTTTTCTTTTTGGCATTGTAATGAGCATGGAAGCATTTGCATTGACAGGAGGTTTAAATTACACATCACCACCCATTATTCTTCAGTGAGCAGTGGTGTCTTCAAGTTCCAGTCACTGTCCTTCTAAAGGACAGCCAGTCCTGTGGTCAGACTTCTTGTCAACCAACAATTCTGATCAGTAGAAGATAAGCGTAGGGTGAATATGATATTTCAGCTACATTTTATTGAGCGAGTGGCTATATTTAACAAGACTTTGCTCTCTCTGACCAAAAAGCAAAGAAGTGCTCTTGTGAACACACAGCACAGTAACAGCAAAGAATTGAAGACTCTATCAAGAGACTGTAAGAGAACAGACTTTTTCACATCATGGTTCATACACTTGCCACCCAAACCTGTATCTTCCACTTGACTATAGTTATCTTACAGCTTAGGCACAGCATAGCCACAGTAGGCATTGGAAGATCTGAGCTTGGACACAAAGATGCTCCCATTTTAAAGGAAGAATATTGTCATTGCGCCTACTTTGATGCTTGTGGGAGGTCAGACCCAATGATAATCCACCCTGCCTGTACTCTATATAGGTTGGTCTGGCAAACATCTTTGCTTTTAACCTGCTGCAGACATCCTGTCTCAACTCCTTCTTGGACTTGTGTATGAGTAACGTGGATGGTGTGTGACAATGTGCTCAGATGCTCATCAGCCTCTTGCTGATGTACCAGATCAAATTGCTCCTTCTAGGTAATGTGTAACACAGTGGGCTGCAGCAAACCAGGAGCATGAAACAGAACATAAATAATAGCCAATTGATGTTCTTCATATGAAAAAGAAAACATATAACATACAGACAGTTCCAATATTAAGGGGAGGAAAACTACCAGTGCTTTCTGTGTGGATGTTTTATTGTTATATCAGTAAATTTTAGCTGACATAGGGCTGTTTACCTGAGGAAATAATGCAGTAGAACTGTGATGGGAAAGTGTTACTATCCTAAATCCTTGTGTGAACTTTTGTTCTAGCATGAGTGACTTCTTGGGTGAGCTTAAACTCTGACAAATAAAAAAGATTTCTTATGTCAGAAGTTTCTGTACAGAAATTTTTCAATCTAGAACCATACTATTTTAAACCAATCCTTTAGATCATAGCAGAACCTTGGTTTTGTATGCATCTAGTGTAATGGAAGATGGAATGATTCAGCACATCACTGAATATAATTTTGGGAAATTGATTTAACTCTTTCTGCTTTTTTGACCAAAATTCAATATGTGAGGCCTTGCAAAACTCACAGCTTCCACTGTTAGCTAGCACCACAGGATTAGGTCCCTCTGTGGCTGTAGGACTCCCATACTTAGCTGAATTACACAGCAGCTCTTACTCTTGGCATGCCCAGACCTGCAATGGTGTTTTGAGCTCTCACTGAGAGCTGAGCCAGAGGGAGACTCCCTGTAGCAGCAATTACACCAATACAGCTGTGCCTGTTGCAGTACAGCTCATGCTGCTCAGGGGAAGTGGCATAAAGTCTCTGTATGAGACAGTGGTATAATGACATAACTCCATTTCTTCACTGAGCAGGCTGTAGCTTTAACTGCCCTTGCTCATTCAAGGACCACTTCAGTAATTAATTGTGCACATGCTGCAGTTTATGTTGGGAACACTGTGTCTACTTCAAGTAGATGTGATAGATTCAACTGCTGAGGCCAGTCCACAGCATGATACTGAAAGCCTGCAAGCAAACAAGCTCTAACAGATGAGGTTGCAAAAGCAAAAGTTGAAGCCAGGCTGGAAATTTTGTCCTAAGCATATATGAAATGCAAATGCCTCATCTTTTTTCAGTTCTGCTGAAAAGAAAAATGAGCTGTGCAATGGAGTCTTTGCCCAGAGTTTTATCTCCTAGTTTAAAATCAAGCAATGGGGAGTTGGGGTGGAAGAACAATGCAAAGTCAGCATGCTCACTGCAAAGCAAACATGAGCGTTATCTTAAATTTGCCCTGAGAGAGCAAAAAACAAAGGTATAAGCTAGCAAAGCATTTCCTCACAGAATCTCCTCTGTGGACTGAGAGTGCCTTAGCCACCATCTCCTTTAGAGTAATTTGATTTAATTATACTAACACTGGTTAACACTTTGATGTCCCCAAACCATACAATAAAGATCAGTGTGCGTCAGTGTGTACAAGTGTATCTGTATCTGTGTGTGGGTGCATCTGTAGGAAAGAAACAGGACACTGAGCCTGAGTGCCAGGACTCAAGCAAACGGATGCAGAGCTGGGAGGACCTGGGCTCTGTCCATTAGCCAGGAATGGGCAGGAATGGTGCTTAGGAATGGTGGCAAATTGCAGTCACCCTGAGAGCAGATCTTGGGAAAGAATCTGAGAAGACAGCATGCCTTGCTGGAGCACAGCCCACCTAGGGAGACTTGCTGGCATGTCAAGCAGCCCCAGCACTGCTCTAGGGTGTGGGGAAACAGACAGGAGGAAGCAGAGTCCTAAACCCCACTGTTGCTTTTGTCATCTCAACAGTAATGCATTTGAGCTGGGGAGAAATTTGTACTATAAAGTGCTGTAATTACAGTAATCTCCCAGTAATCTCAAAAATGTCCAGATTTTGTGCTATCTTGATGTGTGGCTTTGTTCACTTCCCCAACTGCAGGAGGTGTTAGACTCAGCTCTTCTTGATGCACTTTGGGAGCTGTGGAGATATGCCCTGTGTTGGTAAACATAACCTGCATTGGTTACACATAGTAGGCAGAGCTAAGTTGAAACAAAATGCACTGGCTGTCTTCAAGTGTCTATTCTTGATTCTGCAGTGATAAGGTGATCTCAGCTGTCATATCCTAAAATTTGTGGGGTTTGCTTGTGTCACATTAAAGAGGACATTTGGAAATTGGTGTTTTTTCTGCAGGGGAGATAATGCCTACAAATATGGCAGCAAAAACACACTCCTGACTTCAGACTTCCAACTTCATGGAAATCCTTCCTTTCCCCTCCTGCCCATGTCTGTGCTACCCAAGGAAGGACAGCATACTCAGGGACACCCAGTGGATGACAGTGGGGTTCTGTACCATGGTCAGTGGCTCTCTGCCTGGCAGTGAGGCCAAGAGCTACAACCCCAAGGCTCCTCTCACCTGAATTCCTGTTTATTATCAGTCCCCACTGTAGGGATACCCCCATTTTCTCTGCCCAAGTGGCCTCACATGTGGCCAAGCTGAGCCCCAGCACTGCCAGTTCTGGTGGCCATGGGCAGAAGCAGAGTGAGATGAATTCCTGTGCTAAGCAAAGAGGCTTTTCTGCAGCCACCAGCTTAAACACACCCTTGAACTTTGCCTTTATATTTTACTAAAGTCTGGAATCATTAGGAAGTTTTTCTTCTGCAACCGAAGGACACAAACTTGGCAAAGAAACATGCACAAAAAATCTGCCTGTTTGGGAAGACTGCTGAGTCAGGCAGGTTTTCTTGGCTGATGCCACTGGGCTCTGTGGGATGGCATCACCTTCACTGGCCAGCATGACAGGCTGAGCTTTTTTCTACTGCAGAGCCACTCCAGTAGTGTGCCTTTTCCCCATGACTGTATAAGGGACTCAGGACATATTTTGAGAATATTGAAAATTAAATCCCCCAAGAAATAAAATAAAATAAAATAAAAATCCCCAAGCTTTTGTTAAAATTTTAAATGTTATACAATTATTAAGTCATGCTAGACTTTTACCTGTGGCCAAACATGTTAAATTGATTAAACAGTTATTTCCCGTGCTTTGAAGCCAGCTATTTCAACACAGTAGGTAGTCTGATAATTTCTCAGCTGCACCATTTACCAGGCAAATAGCTTCTCTGTGTAAACTAACATAGCCAACCCAGGGATATAAAATAATGGATAGAACTAGATCAAGCTGTAATACAAGTGCTTCAAATTACACCCAGATAGCCTAGGGAGCAATGACGAACAAAACCAGATTCTCATGCTTGTCTCCTGCAACCAATAACCTGCACAACCACATTCACATGTGGCCTGCAACAAGCTGTCCTAAAAAATTCTGGCTGTTTTCAGTGCCCCAAACACCAACACAGTTCTGGTCAGAGGCTGGGAACTCTGACATGTGAATGAGAACACAGGGGTTTTGCCACAGCAACTTCTGAGTTGCTGTCACAGGACTGACAGTCATTTACAAATGTGAAGATTTGTTTAAAAATAGTTTTTCCATGTATCCATGAAGAAAGCAACCTGCTAGAGTTTTTAGCTGTGATTTCATCTCTCCTCAGTGAGCTGCTCTCCTTTGTCAGTGAGTAGAGGCATGCTGATGCCCTCCACTAATCTGTAGCTGCCTGGCTCAGCTCCTGAAGATAAGACAGAATAAATAATGATGACATCTTATTTCTTGTAGCTATCCAGAGGGAAAAAAAAAAGGTGCTTTCGGTCAAGTTGCTAAACATTTAGTGACTGAATAACAGAGTATCAATATAACAGATAAGATAAGGAGGCACAGAAAAAGGGGTCCTGCTGATGCCTGTTGTACTGCTTTCTTCAGTTTCTGGAGTAATAAAGAAAGCAGTGTGAAATTCTGTCTGTGGGACAGATTTCCTCAGCAGAGCTCTGTGCCTGTTAGCCCCAGAGCAGTCACCCAGAAGGTCCCTGGGCTGCCCCCCACAGCCTCCTGCCTGGAGGTGTTCCCTTGCCCCTCCATGACGTGGCCAGTCTTCCTCATGGTCTTGCTGCCCAGCTGTGGGGAAGAGCTGAATGTCGTGCGGCCCAGGCTTGGTGGGAGGGCAGGCCAAGGGAGGGTCTTTGGGGGAGAATCGGGACTGCCACGGGCTGGCTCCGTGCCTCTGATTCCTCTTCCCCCTCCTGCACCAACTTTTGCCTTTTGTCCAACATTGATCCACAAGGTTTGAAGTGCTTGGCAGAGCTCACTGACTGACCACAAAGGGGTGTTTTGGTGGGGGATGTTTTCTTTCCAAAATGTCAGATCTTCATCTACCATAAGGAAACAGATGGCCACATCCTTGTCAGGAGGAGTACATGGGGCACGTGTAACCTCTGTGCTCTGGGGCTTGCTTGGGATCAGTTACACATTTGCTCACCTGTTCTTCCTCTTGATTTTCTTCAATGTTTCACAGATCCACAGTACACTTAGACACAGGCCCCATGCTGTGTTTCACATACACTGTTACTCAATCTCTGTTCTTGTAGTTACTAGTTATGCCCCAAACTGTTTTCACCCAGCTCCCAGGTCTGTAAAGCTTTGATGACCAGCGACTGAGCACTGGCGAGGTGATTTTAACTCTGAGGTGTCCAGTATCATCCTCTGCTTGTGCTCTCCAGTCCCCTGCTATCATCCCACCATGTCTGTATGCCTTCATTTTTCATTCTAGGGCCACAGACACTTCAGTCTATGCAGAAGAACTCCTTGTTCTTAATATCTCCTGGTTACATAAATATCTATACACAGTCATAAAAAGCTAGAGGAAAAATTTAAACAAATGGGGTAATAGCACCCAATTGCTAGATAGTTACTGTTACAAACAAAGTAGCTAAAACAAAACCCCAGGCAGGCCTGGGCAGGTCCAAGCAAAGCCTGGCAAGTGCAGAAAACCAAAGCCTGTACTCTTTGTTTAACAAAAAGCAGGTCACTGCATTACAAGCAACAACAACACTGCTGTATCTGCAAAGTTAGAGCTTATACTGACCTGTGTCTGTCCTCCTGCTGAGCAAGTTATCAGATAACACCTGCTTGAAGAGTAAATAGGGAGTCTTTCCCCTTGACTCCTCTTTGTAGAGAGGCTGAAGGGTGTGGGATGGGAAGCAAGTGGACTTTTGGTTCCCTTCCTCCAGGGTGCAGCCTTAGTGAAGATGAGAAAAGAGCAAAACCCTAAATGCCTGCTTCAACCATCAGTGTATGAGCCCTGGAGGCCGTTGCAGTCTTGGGATGGGGTATTTGGAGCACTTGGAGGCTGTGCCGATGGCATTGCCATGGTGCAGTCAGTGAAACGGGACTGGCACCTGACCAAGAGACAAGCAGGTCACCCAAACCTGGGATTACAAAAAGCACAGCTGTGAGTTCCATCCTTACACTTGACAGCTGTGTCAGCTGTTTCAATGGCTAATGAACCTGGTCATTAATTGTCCCCGAGATGTGTCTCTGGCTCATTTATATTCCCACATTGCCCATCACAGCAAATGGCAATAGCCTAGTGACCTGAAAACCTGCCTTCCTGCTCAGCCTTCCTCCCTGTGCTGTGAGTGCCCTGGAGATGTTTTGTGGAAGGCAAGGCCCCCTGTTTATTCCTGCCCTCCATTTTTTGGGAAGGAGAGAGGAGGACCTGCTGGCGGAGCAGGCGTCACAGCTGAGCCGGCAGCATTCCCCTCCCGCATGAACAAACGGTGCCGGCGAGTGGAAGGGACAAAATGTTAGTCTGCAGGAGGGAGAGTGGGAGGCTGTGAAAAAGAGCTGGTCCGGAGAGGAAATGAGAAGAATGAGTGTAATCAGGAAAACCTGTTTTGTTGCTTGCAGCAACGAGAGCAGGATTAAGAGAGTAGGACTTGGTGGATGGGGGGGGGAAGAGCTGAGAACGGGCCACGTAGCAAACGGCGCAGCGCAGCATGGATGTAGGCAGGGAGCAAGCTGTCTGCTGCTCTTTTGTGCTAACTGTGGTGCCTGCCTCTTCTTAACACTGTCTCTGGCAAATCCTGCAGTGGAAAATCACAGCATGATGTCAATACAGCAGGAGTTACTGCCTGGTGAAGCAAGTCTAGCAAACGGCTCCCGGACGCCGATGTTGACTGTCAGGAATCCCCTGTGGGAACGGCAGACACCCCTCCTCACCACCGCTTTGTCCTCCCATGGCTGGCACCGCTGACTGTCCTGTAACCTCCCCTACACGTTTTACAAACACCGAGAGACCGTATGAGAGGTGCAGTGAGAGGAGAAGCACAAACTGAAGTGCTAGCTCTTTGCTACAGCATAGCTGCTCCTGTGCCTTCCTCCTACTGCTGCCCTGTGGGCTCTTCTTCCTGGAATATGTGAAGAAAACAGAATTCCAGCATCCTGCTTGTGAAGGGGGCAGATGTGTGAGGGCACTAAGGGTAGGAAAGGAAGGAATCTCCTTCCAAAAATAAGGATTAACATACTGCAAACGCTGATTTCGCTTATGTGGGAAATTCTCTTCATCTTCAAATTTCTCCCAGAACCACATGGGGACAACTTTCCTCCTACTATGCTGTATTTCTGTGTTTATGTCTTCATGCGCTGCAAAGTGGTTTGCAATGGAGCAAGCAATATTTAATTCATCTGTGGCCTCTCTTTTTTCCACTCTTGATGTAAACTGAGTATCACTCTACTAAAATCAATTCTTTCAATTTTTCAACTGTAGCTCGAGGGAATTCAATACATAACTGAAGATCTCACCTCTTTGAGCTCTCTACCCTCTAAAGGTTTTACTGTTGCTTTGCTGGATGCCCATTGCTTAACAGCAGTAAACAGTAGGAGTGATAACAGCTGAGACTGACCCCACTGAGGTTGCACTCTGCAACTCTATTTATAGGAGATGAAAAGCCTGCAGTCAGGTAGGGGGCCTTGTTAATTACTCCTGTGTGGGTGCTGGGCCACAAAGCCACCCAAACAGATGGATGAGTATGCAGGAATGTGCCAGAAAAGTACATGCGCTTCTGTCACTGTGAGTCCTGCCTTAGATGCAATGAATTATTGATATATTCATCTATATTGAGATTGTATTTAGTCAATAAACACCATCAAGCATCATGTTAACAGAGGGCTTTTAGTAGGAATACAGAGCAGAAAGGGGGCTTTCCTTTAGACTGCAGTAGGGGAGACAATGCTTTGCACCACACTAATGAAATCACATTTGCTTTTAATTTCGCAGAGGACTTTGCTGAGGTTGTGTTTGCTTCCCAAGCCATTTGACTGCTCCCAGCATCATTGCCAATGACATGGCACCATTTTATCTCTTCCCAAGCCCCACAACTTTAGGGAAAACAGGGCCAATTGTACTCCTTCTGATACCAGTTGCCAAGGCAAGTCCATTGAAGGTGGTTCCCAGCCAGCCTTCAAGCTGCTCTATGTTCTATCTAGGTGCCTGTCACCCCTACCTGGGTCAGATGATTTGCTTATTGCATGCTCCTTACTTAAATTTTTGGCTGTAAAGGGACAAAAGCATTTGAAAAATCTCTAATTTTCCAGTCTCCTTATAAGTTTTCCACAAATCTCAGCTGGCAGTATGCTTGTGTAATTGTCATCCAAACACTTCACCTTCCCATTCACCTACATCCTCCTTCTCACCGCTGAAGGATACATGTGTGAGAAGTCAGTAACTCCATCTAAATCTGTCCAATTGGTAACATGTGGTGAAAATCTTCAGAGTCAAGGCAGAATTGATCCTCCTGTTCTCTTTTAAACTGCAAGAAACCCGGGAAGATTTGCTGCTAGATTGATACTAAGAATGATAAAAGGTTTCTGGTACGGAAAGCTGTTGAAGGCAGCTTTTCACATTCCCAGAGCTGTCTCCATTAGAAGCTTCAGGTTTCTGTGACCCTGCAATGTTGATCCAACTGTTCCCATATCAGATTTACTTATGGTAAATTACAACCACTTCTGCTTGCTTTGCAAGAATGTTCATAATTTTACCTGCTGACTACCTCGTATGAAGCAGAAGTCTTCCATTGTAATATAAGCATTTCTTTCCAAATGCTGGCAAAACTTAGGTCTTTCCTTGTCTTTCAGTCAGGTAAAAAAGACATTCTTTTCTAGCTGAATTTAAAACAATTTCTTTCCTCCTCTTCAGCAAGTATCATGGTCAATACCAATAGTTTTTGATGATGACATAAAATAAAAACTGTTGCTAACAAAGAACCATATATGCATTGGTACAAATGGAAATAAATCATGTCATGTGTTTTCACATCTTTAATTAGCAGTAGCAAACAAAATTCATATGTCACCTCAGCTAGTGATAGTTGGGTTAACTATTTTTCCTATGAAGAGTGTACTGTTTGTATCTCTATCAAAAATCAGCATGAGGAAGGGATGGCTGAATTCAATGATTGGAGGAAGAGACACTGGCATGATTCCAATTGTAGTTACTGCTGCTGCCTCAGTACCTTTCTCATCAACATCCAGAGAAGCCTTGTGGACAACCTAGGAAAAAAGAAAACAGTCACTCTGGGCAGTCAACAGCCTCTTGACAAATGAATCAGAGTCCTTTTAAAGCAGCCCTGCTTTGAGGGATTCACTGAGAAGTGAGTAGAGACAGAAGAGCTGTATTGTTGTAGTCATGGTTGCTTAAGTGAGGGTTAGGATGGAGCTATGGAAATCTCCTAAAAAAAAGTCCAAAACATTGGATGAAGGATATAGAGCCTCCACCTGTAATTGTCTGCAGCTCCAGAACTGATTCTCCAGGGTGAGAAGGACAGGTTGTGCTGTGCCTGGGAGCATTAGTGGTTTTCCTTGAGGAGTCAGGGATTGATGCTCCTCTCATGTTTCAGATACTGCTGAAAAAGTCTTGGCCAAAACCAGTCTTGGAAAAAAAACAGAGATGCAGCAATCTAATCTGATCTCCATTGTCACCAAGGGCCAATCTCCTTTTGTAAGCTTGCAGGGCCTGGGTGACCCAGCTGCAGGCAAATTGGAAAGCTGGGAGCTGTATATACCTGGTGTTTCTGGAAGCTACCACTGATGGATTTTCCTGTATATTTGTGAAAGAAAGGAAAGAGACAACAGCCACAGACTTACTTTGGAAACCTTCAGATCTGGGGTGCCAGTGATGCCAGAGAGATCTGCCTGGTTGGTGAACACATCCACAATTCCCATCTTCCTAAGGGTGTCACTTATTTCATAGGTCCCAGAAATAGAAAATCTGGGGAAGTAGAGCTTCATAAAGCTGTTAGGTAGAAGAGAAACATAGAGAGTGGTGGGAAGGATTTTTTCAACATATAAATGATGGTGAGAAATTTGTTTAATTCCCATGAGTATCAAATCCCAGGGGTTTGGACCCTGAATGTATGATGAGCACTTATTAAATGGCTGATGCATCTCATGGTGATACAAGAACTATCATTCTTGATCATAATAATAGCAGTCATTATGGTATTTACCTGGTGTTTTGTTTCAGGTAATCTGAGAGTACTCTGCTAAGTAGAACAGTAACAAGAGCCCCTCTTTACAGGCAGAGATGAGGGATTACCCATGTTGCCTAAGAAGGTGGAGAGCTGATGAGAAGTCCTGACGAAGTCTGCTTGGGGAGAAGTATGGCAGATCCCAGCATTTCAAATTAAAGAAATATTTTTGGCATAACTGGGGCATTTGGCATGGCCCCAGGACAGGTCTGTTCCCTGCTGCCTGCACATTTGGATTTCATGTCCTCTAATCTTCCTCCTCTGGGCTGGCCTTTGCAAGTTTAGCTTTGACTGTGAGCTGTCTGTAGGCATCTCCTGCTTAGTATGCTTTCTGTTGGATTTCTTTTCATGGCCTGCCCAGAGATCCTCAGAGCATCCAAGTCACCCACAGCAGTGGTTACCCTTTAGGTGGCTCAAGTCTTTTGCTGCCTTGCCCAGCGACAGCTTGGGCTGAATATTGAACAGCAAAACAGATGGGACCCAAACTGCAGTGCTGTAGCTGTGCACACTGCCCAGTCTCTAGAAGAGGATGGGACCAAGTGTATCAGCACTGGCAACAAAAAAACAGTAGAACAGAAATTGCCATTTGGTTCTCACAGTTAACATATGAAATATTTCATATATATAATATGTTTCATATGTTATTCATATCAATAATATTTTAAATAATAGTATTTCCATGAATAATGTATTTTTATATTGATCCTCAATGACCTTGCACCACAAATTCATTTAGATAAGGTTTTCCTGATATTGCAGCTGAGAATGATACATTTTTATTTTGATATTTGAAGTGTCATGTTATTAGCTCATATTCAGTTTGCTACCCATTATGTTTTTGCTAACTGTGCTGGTATTTCCGTGATGATGCACTGAGATATATGGGTGTGAACTGCACTTATTAGTTGTGAATTAGGGCAGAGCTTGGTAAATTAAGCATGTATTAACTTGATATTACTCATCTACTGTTGCTAAGATCTCTTCTCTCCCAGACAAACAAGGTTGTAAAATGCATTAGCTGATGTTGGTGTCAATGGTTGAAGCTAACAGAAACTCATTAGATATTTATAGTTTCAAAACAAAATGCCAGAAAATCAGGACATCCACAATTAATCACTTGCCAGTTCTAACAACAACTGAATGCTGCAACGTAATTGTGTAGGACATCCCATGTCTGTAAGCACTACTACAAACTGTGTAAGTTATGCTTTATTTAACGTTCAGACTTATGCCTGAATCAGAGTGTACCAGTGACATAAGAGGAAAAACACACTAGCTGAAATATCAGTATAGAAGATTTGGCTTAAAATTGCAGCCATTCCTCTCAATCCGTGGAGCATTCTAGAAACACCAATCTAGGCTTGTTATTCCTTAGAGAGGAATAGGATGGTCTCTGCTCTGGTTGGGAGAGCAGCAAGTCACTCAGTCATCAACAAAAGAATGGTTAAATACCAACCAGCTGCAAGATCTTTCCAACTAGAGCACACAAGCCAAAAATAACCCATTCAGTTCCCAGAATTGCCATGTTCATAGTGTTTGCATTCCCCAAAAAGAAAAAGCACTATAAATCAGGTGCCACTGCAGAAGATTACCTCTGTAAGAGATGGTCTGACCATTTCTGGATGATTTCCTTGTCCAGAGTTTGCTCTAACTGCTTCATTTTCCCTTTTGCTGGCAGAACCAGAAATGCAGTAGCACTCCCATTATAATGCAGCCGTACCACAGTGCATGACAGGTCCTCATCAAAATAGAAGTCAAATCTGCCCATCTGATTCATCATAGGGACTTTCACAGTCGTTTCAGCATCCACAAAGAACTCCCTTTCTTCAGTATGTTCTGGTTTAAAAGGCTTTTCCCAGCTGCCTGATAGAGAGAAGGAGAATTTAACTGAATATCCCATATTCTATCCCGTCACAGACTAAATTTTTTATAGCTAGTAATAATATTCACCTATTTCTCTCCATGTGTTAAATACAGAATTTTCAAACATAACATTTTAGAATATGTGTCGCAGTAATGCAACGATCTTTTACCTGTTCAAAAGAGTGCATTGTATTCCACTTTCAATTTATGTTTTAGATGCTAGTAATGAAATAGTAAGGTAGTTATTTTGTACCAAACACTGCTTTTCTGTTCAGGAGATCTAAGTGGCCTTTCTGTAAACATCATCTGTGTAGCCATATACTGCATGCAATTAATTTCTATTGACTTTAATAATAAGTCTCAATTTGTAGATATAATTATGTAGGTTCTCATATCTGAGATCAGGTCAGGCTTAAAGGCACATCTAACCCACATCAGAAATGCAGTGTTTCTGCTTTGTTCCTTAAAATGTTCTCCCCTATTCATCACAAGCTTCTCCCATATATAAATGTTAGTGTGCATGTATAAAGGACCCTGATAGTGTAAAAAAAAGGAGTATGTAGTAAATTAGGCTATTGAATCATGCATAATTTAAAAAGAGGCATTAGGTCATATATAAATCTCAGTGCCTTCACTGAAAATTAGAAGAATATGGGACAATTAGGGTTATTGTTAAACCAGGAACACCAGCTCAGGCTGCATGGAAGGTTATGGTTTGGAACAGAGCTCCTGGAGCTGTCACAAAGAGAAACAAGATTGCGTGACTTCCAGCTACCTCCTTATGCCAAGAGAGGTCCTGATACCTCTCCACCACCTCCACTATGCCATTAAGAGATCTTCTGGCCCAGCAAAGAGCATTTGAAATTCTTCCCAGATCAGTTTTCAGTTGAGGTAAGCAACATTAGATTTGTTGATAAGGAAGAATAGTGAGAATGTGTACCCTAGAGGAGACATACCTTTAAAGAAAACATAGCTAGCCAGAAGCATTACAGTTTGTGGGTCCATGTCCTTTACCAAATCAGTAAATTTCCCATGTGTTTTCCTCTCTATATAATCATTGATCTGCTTTTCAGCTTCTTTGGGTTTGTTAAAGTCAGTTGTAAAAGCCTCCAGCTGATACAGAGCTTTGGCATCATCTGAAAACTTTTGTAAGAGTTTCAGCTTCTCTGTTACAAAGATGGCATTCCCCATGTCAAGCTGGACTCCACCCTCAGGATGGTTCAGCATGTGAATTAGATTGTGGAAGCCTTCATGGATCTCTTTCTCCTGGATCTTTGTAATGTTGAAGGAGAGTCCTTCCAGGATCTGAGACTTTGTGGCTGATCTAGCCCCAAGGGCCAGCATCGCAAAGGCAGTGGAGATGCTCACAGGAGAGAAGAAAATGTTCTTATTGGGTGCCTCCTGTGTAATCTCCCTAAAAAACTGGAATGCAAAGTCAGCGTTGTTTGGCACAAGTTTGAGGCAAGCGATCGCTTCGCCTTCATGATGTATGTGATGTTTAGGGTCACTTGGATCATGTCCCTTGTGGTCACTGGGTGGGAGCTGACTCTGGGCAACAGTGTGAAACCCAGCCAGTAGCAGACTTAGGTAGAGTGTGGTCTTCATCTTCTTGTATTAAAATCCTATAGGAAAAAAAAAGGAGATGATATTACTGAGGTAACTAAATTATTTAAGTAGAAAGAGTTATGCTGTCATTACCACCGAATTAAAAAGTCTTATCTCTTTCTTTTGTCCTCAGTTTCCATGTTCTCCAGTTCTTGCCAGAAACATTTTTTTTATTTTCCCAGGCCTCCTGGCAAGTCTCAGCCAACCTTCTGCCACCCCCACCCTAAATACCTGCAAAGACAAAATTCAGCATGGATTAGTTGAATACACAGCACCCTCAGCAGGCTGGAGAATGGAGCATATCCCGTCAGAAAACACCTCTTGGCTAATCACTGAAAGGCTGCAGTATCACTCTGCTTTTGACACTAATGGTCTGAGTAATTCCTTAAAAGTTCATCATAGAAGAAGTCTGGGTGTTTTGTGAGTTAGGGGAGAAGGAGGATATTCATGCAAGTGAGTGGCAATCAGTAGCTACATAGAAACAGAATTTGACCAAACAGGCAGGCAGGAGATCTTTAAATAAAATTTGGTCAGATCGGTAAGGTATCCTATTTAAAGAAAGACCAAATAATAGGGGCTGTTCTTCAGTAGCAAACCAGATATAAACACCTGCCTCTCTAAGGAATATGCGTTTGTTTGTTTGTTTTTTTTAATAGAAATAATTTAATGTTTTAAATAAGAACGTGAAACAATGTGCTGTCTCTTCAACAAGACTGTTGGAGAGGGTTCATTTTCAGCACAGCAGAAGCAGTCAATGTCATTAGCAAAGAACAAGGCCTTATTTTTATCAGTTGCTGCACTGGTCAAAGGGCGAAGCATTTATCAGCGTGTTACACTTGGCTGTGGTAGCCACATTCCATTGCAGAGCTGACACTCTGCACTGTATAAGCTCTTAAAAAGAGACCTTGGAAATTGGGATATGAGTGTCCCAATAGGCCTCATTTCTGAGGAGGAATCTAGGGCAAAGAAATGGTGCAAGAGTTGAACAGGGTTTGAGGAGATAATGAGCCAGATTTGCTAAAATTTTGCACAGAGAGACATTTTACACCAATTGCACCTTTCATCTCTGGCATGACTCGAGAGACTCGTCAGAAAGTGCTATGCTTATGGTCCTGCTTTCTCTATATCATCAGAGGGAGAAATTTGTATTAGTAGTTGAATATCCACTTACAGTTAGACTCATAAGAACAGCAAAACATTTTCAAGCTATAATTAAATATTCAAACATTTACATGTTTGTTATAAGTAATTTTAAAAAGCAGGCCTATTTGGTATAACAGCATTACTGATAAGTGTAAGAACCATAAGGGTTGGGTTCTTGGTAGCTGCATTTTTAATTACAGTACACAGTAGTTTTAAATTATAGTTTGGTCTCCTCTGATTTTGACATTGAAATAATTCTCGGTGTATCTAGATACTTGTAACTCAACACAAGAACTCCAGTTCTGAGCTTTTAGAATTGCTATCAGTGAGCCAATGTATTAGTCAGACTTTGCAAAGAAATCAACTCCCAAACAAAAGCATCAGAGCTAAGCCTCATCTATTTCCACACATCCAGCAGGCTGATTCAGAAGCTGCCTGTGGATAAATTATTTACTATGAACTATTTACTCAGCTGCAGTCATAATTTATTAAGAATAACATGAATACCAAAAATGTGAAACATTTCATTTTAAACATAAGTTGCCACCTGTTCTCTGTCTCATCACATTTAATATTTTTTTCAAAATATAGCACCTGATTGATAGGCTTTTCTATATATGCCCTATCCTGATTATTTTCTTTATGTAGTTACAACATATTTGCATTTGTGGTTAATTTATGTACTTTTATGGAATTAATTTTATTTTATTACAGCTCTGAATTCACAGATAATTAAATACAATCTGAATCTGAATCATCCATCTGTTACTCAGTACTGGCCAATCACAAACAGTCAAGACTCATGAGTCAGACCTCACAAAAATCTTGATAATGGTTAGTTTTAAAGGCATAAGATTATAAAAGACTTAGCAGCTGTGATTTGTAGAGATCTTTTTTGTTGTTTAAGCCTTCAAGATACAAGTGGCCCTCTTCATTAGTCCCTGTTTTGAAACCTAAAGGTACCTTTATAATAACATTTGCACCCTCTGAACTTTCAGAATATGATTGGTGATTGTTATTTCATATTTGATACTTACTATTTCATTTTATGTGGCTTCTGGGTTTGCAAGAGATCAACCACTAACAAATTGACAATAGACACTCTCTCAGCAGGAAACAGAAGATGCAGATTCTGATACGGTCTTAAAGATATTGATGGATTTTCCCATGGAGCATAGTTGCTAATGACTTATTAAAAAGCAAAAGGCTGAGATCCTGTGCTGTAAAGCCTGTATAAAAGTCCCAAACTGAAGGAGTTAAGTTTGCAGAAAGTTCTTTAAGGCCTTTACTTCTATAATTTCCAGAAAAAAACCACAGTTTATCCATCAACATGGCAGTAGAAGTGAAAAGCACTTAAATTCTAGTTCCAAATCTAGTCTGACTTGAACAGTCTGGAAGAAAACACATTAACCTCTACCTGTTTTCTGTGTGTGTTATGCAATGACAGTTTATTTGTGGTGTTCAAGGATAGGTTGCTTTAAAGAAGAGCTTTCAATCAAACCAGACAATGATATAAGAGCATGCCAGCAATCGGAAGACAGTGTTTTCACCAATTTATCTGTAGTAGACTTGACGATAACATTTGCTGAATATATTGCTCTTCTCTAGCACACAATATTCCCTACCATGCAACTCAGAAAGAAAATGGAGGACACTGGGATTAGATGAAGTTACCTTAGAATAATTCCACCAGAAAACCTGGGAGTGGGCTGGGCTGAGTTTTCTGACTGACAGAACTTGCTTCTTTGTGATTATAGCTATTTTGTCCATTTTAGGGCTGATTTCTGACTCTATAATTTGAAGATATTCTGGAGACAACTTTCTGCTTTTAGAGTCCCATTTAATATTCCTGGAGGTGAATATTCATCCTATACTACTCCCATAATGGGTCCTCACTGTTAATCTCATTTCAGACAACATCAAATTTTGCACTACTCAAAAACATATGAAGGTATAAATAGAAGAGCTGCTTGCTCACCAGATGGTGCTGCTTCCCTCCTGATTGTTTCTGCAGAAGGAAATCTGAGAAATTTTTTCCTGAAAGCAGCATTGTGGGGGCACTGGGCACATCAAGGTACAGCACCACAACCCCCAGTGGTGTCTGCTGAACTAAATATCAGCTACTCAGAGACTTGTAAAAAGAATCACCCAAGCACAAAAAATCACAAAAGAAAACTTGAGTAGCCTTATCTCTGTGTGAGAACATGACCTCAGAAGCCTACTGTCCAGGACCACCTGTTCAAAGGAGCACACAAACTCATGTGTGCTTTCCTGTCTGGCCAGAAAGCTCTGAATATATAATCATATGAACGGGTTCAGGGCTTATTCCAGACAGATCATGTAGACATTCAATTCTCTTGTCATTCAGAATTTTGGTACCTCTATGCCTGAGCCCCTGAGGAGATTGCGAACACAAGCCAAGGGCATTGGACTGTTCAGAGAATCCAACCACTGTGAATATTTCATTAAAAGTAATTTCTTTTGCAGCAGAAATGCGGCAGCCTTGTTTACATTACCCTTTAGAAATGTATGTGACTGTTCACAGAGCTGTTTTGTGTTTTTTCTATCTTCTGTGAACCAGCATTGGAGAACTCACCCAGAAAGTGGCATCACCCACCTCTAATCCTCCCTTTACCTGGAAACAGGTGAACATGAGCTCTCACTCTTCTACCAGGCCACCATGAGTATTTGCTGTTGAACCTGAGTTACTGCACACATTCAGGGATGAAGCATCACTGAGGCCAAGAGAATAAAAAAGTAGACAAAAAAGAATGACTGCAGTGTTTAGGATAGAGGGGATTTTCTTCTCTCTGCAAGAACAGACCAGGTTTTCAGTTTCTACCTTCCAGTGTACACCTGACCACTGCCCGGTTTCTGGCTCATTAAAAATGTTGACCTCACTGTGATCTTTTGAACATGTGAAAATCACTGATTTCTCCACTTCCCTCTCAATGGGACTGATGATTAATCTGATGATTACCTCATTAATGTCTCATCCAAAAGGGAAGCAGACATTAGATACACCATTCCCTAAGCAATGGTATTTCTTGTAGACCTGCATAAAAATCACCAGAATTATTTAGAAAGAAGCACCAATACATTAAAAAAAAATTGTTCTGAGCACCCATCATCAGGTTTTTAATGAATCAGGGCCTATTTATTGCAGGAGGTACATCAGGGAAAGTCACCCTTTTAGGATTTCTTGCCTCCAGAGACCATCTTGTTTTCTGTCAAGACACCCTGCTCTGCTTTTAGATTCCTACTCCTTCTTCCAGTGACCAGACAATGTGTAGGCAATTCATTGCTTTAATTGTGATGCCTATGTCCTTTATATCCAGGTGACACAATAAAAACCTCATTATATAGGACAGATTTCAGTATAAGATACAACCCTAGAAAAGATTTAAAACTGATTGCCTTCAACAAGGGGAGACACTTTTAAAGTCTCTGTAGGAAGCAAATAAATCACTACTTACAACAGCTTCCAAGGATCCTGCTGTCTTCACCAGGACTACCCTGCAGCTCCCTCTTATTTATACAGTTGAATAGCATTATGAAAGCAAAATGTCCTCTAGAAAACATTAACCAGGACAGACAAGCATTATTACTTTAGGAACGGTGCAGAGTAAACAGTGAAGAAAATTTTTTTGTGCAGGCACCTGATTTTTGCCATATATGCATGGCCAGACCCTGCCTTTTCTTAGAACAGTCCTAAGAGTTCCCTGCATTTCTACACATCCTCCTGATGGGAATCTAGCTGCTCACTCTGGGAAATGCTTCACATGCATCATTAAGTTCTGTAAACTGCATGAGTTCATTCAGCAGCAGTAACTGAAGTGAGTAAAATGAAACATATTCATAATACTAGACATGAGCCTAAGGAAAAGACAGCTGTGGATGCATGCTGCAGCCAGATCTCAGTTTAGTATTTTTCAATGAGGTATTTTGCTTCCTGTATACCAGACTTTTATTAGTTTTTATTTTGCATATTTGTTTTAAATTATACACTATTTCTTAATTACCTGCATTACCATTAATAAGGGCCAATTTCTGGGGATGTCCCTTTTAAAATTAAAGCTGCAGTACTGATGTTTGTAGTGGCTGGGGGCTGCTGTAGGGATGGCAGGATGATGGCAGAGATGTGCATCCAGGACCCCATGGCACCCAGCACACCTCAGCCAGAGTGGTGTCACCCAGTGCCTCATGCAGCAATGGACTGAAGGACAAACTGTTGCCTTGTACTCCCAGTGTGGGCTGGCACAAAGTGCAGGTACTGCCAAAAGGCAGACAGGGAAGGGCAGGCCAGGTCATCAGAGCCTGTTTTCACACAGAGATGGACCCGTGTGGTCAGGCCACCTGTGTTTTTCATGACCCCCTGTAAGGGTGTGCTCCTCCAGCACCCATAGAGGGGCAGCCACAGGGACTGTGCTAATGTGGGTATGACTGAGGGATTGGAAAAGCTCACAGGTCAGTGCCCCAGTGAACACCCATCCAGGAGGAGCATCCCCTTGGGAGCAAGGGGATTCAAGGAGAAAAGCTCCTATACATCATAGAATCATTTAGGTTGGTAAATGCATCCAAGATCATCAAGTCCAACCATTAACCCAGCACTGAGAACTTCATCACTAAACCTTGTTGTTAAGGGCCAGATCTACATGTCTGTTAAACACCTCCAATGATGGTAATGCCACCACTTCTCTGGGCAGCTTGTTCCAGTATTCGTAATCCTTTTGGTGAAGAAATTTTCCCTAATATCCTATCTGAACATCTCCTGGCATGACTTGAGGCCATTGCCTGTTTTTCTATCACTTGTTACTTGGGAGAAGAGACCAACACCCACCTTGATGCAATTTCCTTTCAGGTAGTTGTAGAGAGTGATCAGGTCTTCCCTGAGCCTCCTTTTCCCCAGCATAAACAACTCCACCTCCTCCAGTTGCTCCTCATAAAACTTGTGCTCCAGACTCTACCAGCTCCATTGCCCCTCTCTGGACACGCTGAAGCACCTCAATGTCCTTCGTGTAAAGAAAATGCCTTTTTTGTAGTGTTCTTCATGTTAAAGAAGGAATCTTTCAGAAAGAAAAGCTTTACAATAACAGAAAAAATGTTTAGGAGAGATTTTCCTCTGGGCCATTCTTCAGGGGTTAGCAATGAATGGAAGCACTTCTTGTCCTCTCTTTTCCAGCCTGTATGCCTGCACATGTGAAACTACCAGTAGGTACAGCATGAAAGGTTCTATGCATTTAGGACTGTTGGAGCTTCTGCAAATCCTTTCCTTCCTGGCTTCTACCTCTTTCTCTTCTGTGGGTGCCTTTTACCTGTGCAGAGTGTTTCAGTAGAAGTTTTGATCCAGACTGCTGGGAAATCTGTTTGAATTGTTTACAGACTGAAAAAAGAGCTGGGCACATGCAATCTGTTTTTCTGTAAACCAACAAATGAAAGTATCCTCTGAGGTTACAGAAGTTATCTAAAAGATAATCGGACTGAAGATGAATAACACATGCACTGAGAGAAAAATGAGAGCACAAAAGTTCAGCTATGAGTAAAATTACCAAAGAAAAGTGAAGGAAAAACCAATCAACTTAATATGGTTTTATTTAAGAGCAATTTATTCTTGCAATTGGAAGTGCCATTCACCTGCTGACATTTGTATGGGAGTGCAAGAGACAAAATGATGTAAATAAAATCTGATCTATATCAATCTCCAATGTTATATCCAATGTGATACCTGTTTTCTTTTTCCTCATCTATGTAACGGTTTCATCCAATTGTGTAAGCCATCCTGAAATTTGCTGAGACTCTGTTTCGATATTTGATGTCAGAATATGTTGCACAGGAACCTGTAGCTCTCTTTTTATGCAGGCAGTAAGCTTATGTAGGCACTGCTCTGGTATTCTGAAAAACAGCAGTCCTTCCATTTGGTCCTCTTGGTCTGCAACATTAGCTGTCTTATTACTTTGAACCCCACATTACTGTGGAGTTTTAAAAGTATTATTATTATTATTATTATTATTATTATTATTATATCATAATAATACTGTTTCATTTTTTCATAAATTGACAACATTAACAAGAGTCCTCTGGTATTAATTCCCTTGAAATCAGGCTGGCTGTAGTCTGAAAAGAATTACTTATTTAAATTAGAAGAACTGTATGCTTGCTTCCCTAGTAGAGAAACACTTTCATATTTTTAAAATATTTAACTAATTTCCCTAAAACCTATTTTAAAGCACAATGGGTTGTTGCCGTTCTGATGATGCCCTCTGGAGTACAGAGAGCACAGAGTCCCTCCTATGATACTGCTGAGAGTAAATGTCAACGTGGAGCTTGTGAAAGCTGCATCCCACTCTCCTCTGCCAGGCTATATTTGTGAAGCTCTGTGTTCCAAGAGGAAAGGCACTCATGGTTACATGGAGCAGTTCAGTAGTGACCTGCTGGAACAAGTGCCAGTACAGACCAAGTGCAGTTGTGTCAAGTGCTTCCAAGTAAGAATACAGCAGACCATCAACTTCAAGCTCCTTCTTCTTTGCTTTAGTGCTGTGCATTGGTGTTGCCCCCTACCAGCCCCACACGGTAGGTCTGGGCTCACCCCAAGGGGCAATGGCTTGCTCAGACACAAATTCCAGCTCCAATGAGGGAATGTACATGCAGTACTGTCCCCTGGGCCCCTGCAGTGGGTCCATTCCCTTATTGCCTGTCCTAACATCAGTTTCTTTCTGCAATGCAGTCAAGACCTTCTGTGTCCTGAGGAGAGTTATGTCCTATCACTTCCAAGATCTGGCTTGGAGTCTGCTTCCTTAGGCTGTGGTTGCACAGTTGCTTTAACCTGACCAAAGCACAGGATGGTGCTGCAAGAGATGTCTCATCACCTTTCATCTGTGCCATCTCCCCAGATGGCTGATGGTCTCTGGGGTCTGGAGCCCAGGACAAGTGGGGAGAGGCTGAGGGAACAGGTCTTGTCCAGCCTGGAGAAAAGAAGGCCAAGGGAGAGGCTGCACTTGCTGTACTCTCCCATATAATGGGCTATGTTAGAGAGCAGATGGAGCCAGAGGTGCTCAGTGGTGGTGAGCAAGGCATGGGATGCAAGCTGCAGCAAGGGAAACGCCAATGAGATCTATGGAAAAGAGTGTTCACAGGAAGGTGAAATACAAGGCCACATCTCTGTGTGAGGCTGTGAAACTGCTGTCCTTGAAGACATCCAAAACCTGACTGGAAATGGCCCTGAGCAACCTGAGCTAGATTCCAGGCTGTTGCTGCTGTGAGCAGGTGGTGGGATTGGATGACCTTCCAACTTTGGAGGTGCCTTCCAACATAAATTATTCTATTTTTCTAACAAAAAATGACTGTGAAGCCATGCTCCCAGGAGTCCCTGCCTCCACTTGTGCTGCATGTTTGCATTTCACCCTGCAGGGAAATGAGTCTGCTTCTCACCACATGAGTCCAGAGGCTTTTCCCTGAAACACTCAGCTCCTGGGAAGATGTCATCTTCCTGGTCCTCAGGCATTACCCAGCAGAGCCAGCACAAGCAGGCAGGCTCCCTCCTGGCTCCCCAGACACAGGCTCTGCCAGAGCACAGCACATACAATGCACACTGAAAACAAATAAATCTGGTGGGCCATCTGCTGTGCCCCCAGCATGCCACAGCCATGGCAGGCGGTTCACATCCCTCCATGGGGCTGCCTGTGCTCAGACTTGCAGCACTGCACAGGACTGTGCTCTTCTCAGAGACCTTGACAGCTCCCAGTACTGACTGAATCTCAGCAGGAATCCATGTAGGTGCCTTGATTTCCCTAGACCTGCCTGTAATTCAGTCCTGCTAATGATACACTTTCAATATCCTGTGTGGTGGAGAGATGGAAACTGGTGAACCTTGGAACAGTTGAAATTGAATGAGCTGTTTTAAAAGTTGCTATGAAAGAAATATTTGATATGCCATTTCCTTTCACATACGTCCATTAAAATGGTAAGTTTTCAGATGTGTCCTTAGTGGGGGGTTCAAGAAGTTGGGATTTAATTCCTTTTTCTTTCTGGGTGTGCAAGAAGCATGTGTACAAAATGCGTGACTGCAAGTGTCTCAACAGGTCTGACTGTTTGCTGTCTTCTCTCAGGACAAGCTAAAGCATCTCCCAAGACGAAGTTGTGTGATTGAAGTGGGGAGAGATGTCTCTGATTAGTGATAAAATCCTTTAGCACGGGAGAGCACAGTTTGGAAAATGTTCAAGTACACACTCATTACTCTTGTACATATACATTTATTTTTTAGTAGATTTATGTTCTTCTTTCTTGAGGCACGAATATACAATGTATGTGAGTGCATCTGAGAACAAATGTTGACAGTTCTTTACATTTATGTGGACAAATCTTCTTCTCTGTGTCTGTTTGCAATTGCTCCCTATGGAGAACCATAGGAAAGAGGAAGATTATCAGTGAACCTGTTGCTTCTGTGTTCTAAAGCTTTGTGGTTTGAACACAGTCAGTATTAGATCTTTATTTTGGTAATCGTTGCTTCTTTCACCAAAGGAAGGTCCTAGATTTCTGGAGGTTTAAAATGTCTGCACACCTCTTGCCCTGAGCTGTGAGATATGGTCCATAAGAGATTTAAACTCTGGAAGCTGATCAGGAGTTATCAACTTCTGTCCATGTCCTGTGGAAATGCTTTCTGCTTTCAAAACTCTCCTTAAAAAGTACATCACCTCTGATCAGATACCTTTGGATTTCTCTGAAATGGCTAGGAAATTGGATTTTCCAGGAGATTTATAGGAATTGGAGACACATGAATACCCAGCAGACTGAAAACTAACTTATTATTTAGCTTGACTTTAAACCCCGTAAGTCTACCATCTCCTGTGTGTTAGGCTGAGGGCTCCAGCATTAGCACTGTCTTCTCTTGCCCCAGAATCTCTTTTTTTTGGTCTCATCCACCATATGTAGTGATTATTATATACTTAGACACCTGAGAAATGGGATACTGCAGATGATAAAACCTGGAACTCTTGGAAGGGCTGTCACATGTCAGGCACCTCAGTGGGACACATTAACTGCAAACTCCTGCAGTTAGGAAATGCCAGGATAAAGGTAGCTGTGCTGTGCTTTTTGGTGAAATATGGGACTGGTGGAGTCCTGCTCCACTGACACTAATTTGACATTACATTTGTCCAGAGGTAGAACTCTGAGTCTTACTTCCAAGTGCAGATATTCATATACTTGAAAGAAGCAATATCCAGCATTTTTTCTCAACAAGATGCCTTTCCTGAAGGAAAATATAAAGATGTCTGCACAGAGGGTCTTGAGATGTATTTGTGAGTGCCACATGAATTTCTGTATTTCCTAATACTTAAACAGACAGTTGTGCAAATTCAGCATTGATTTAGCTGTTTTTAGCTGACATTGAGTATACTTTGCAACTATTTACATGATGGTGATCATGGACATGTAACAAACAGATCCAGCTAGTCTTGACCATCACCACAAGTAACCTGGGCATATACAAATACATCCCACACAATCTGGCCAAATAGCACACTGATATTAGTAAACAGGAGTTTCCTTATGTCTTTTGGTGAAGAAAAGTGGCTTGAAATACCTCTTATACAGTAAAAATGCATTTTCATGCCAGGTTTCATTACTAGTCTTGTTTTGCTTATAATAAGACTTGTATGATGTTATTTTTACTTTCTACCTTCTTTATTTCTCCTCGGAAACTCACCCAGCTTTTGGGGGATGGTGGCCATGGAGGTGACTGGAGATGGCAAGCTAAAAGGAAAAGCCAGGTTTTTGGGGCTCTGAAGGTTGCAGTTTGTGAAAGATCTGATGCTCAGTAGCTGTTTCTAAATATGGTAATTTTTTGGTGATATTTATTCCTGCTCTAGTCAATTATCTTCAATGCATAGAGTCTGTCCTGTTCTTCGTATTTTTCAGCTGTTGAACACTGTTACAAACCCAGACCCTGTCATAAACATTAACCAGATCAGGGACAGATAATCATTCCTGAGGAACAGCAAATAATGTAGATATTGCCTGCTTTTCTTTTTTCACAAAAGCTGAGAGAATTTCTAGTTAGGGGAAGGTCAGCTTCATGGTGAAGAGGGAAGAGCCTCTGACAGGCTGAAATACCCCTGTCAAAACTCATCTTCATCCAGACATGTTGTGTCAAGTTGCCCAGAACAACTTCTGAAGCTTTTGTTGAATCTGCTGAATAGTTTCTTCCCAAATACTTTTTTAGATGAAAAACTAAAGCATTTAATTTTGATAGTTTCTGAACTGGAACAGTATTTTAGAAGTTTCTTTAAAATGTTGTCTGACTCTTACAATACCTCCCTCAGCTTCGTAATTTGCTGCTTTTCAGCTGGGGTCAGACAAAACCTGCTGATCTCTTGGAGAGACTTTCAGCTCATTTACTCAGAAAATGAAAAGTGGTTTTCTGACAATGTTTTTCATCCAAAGGGCAAATCTGAAACTACTTGTTAGAACTGTTCTGGCATGGTGTTTCATTCACTCAGGAGCAGACCTGGGGATGAGACCTCTGGGAATTAGGGAAGGGTGTGGAGGACTATGTACAGGCACTAACCTGCCTCCAAGGGGAAAGGCTCCCATCCCACGCACACTCACTTCAGCAGAGCTGAGTCCTGCTTCTGGTGACTGAAACTCCTGAATGCCCTGAAAGCACAAGGAATAGCTGACACAATTGATGGATGGAATGTTGTAGTAATCAATTGCTATGAAATATTTTTAGTAGTCTTCTTATGAAACCTGTTTGCATTTTGGGGTCTTTTTCCTATTATCTTCAGGTATGTTTATGGAGAACACTATTGATGGCTGTGAGAGAACAGCTGGTCCCAGCTACAAGATGGAAATCAATCACCTCAATCATGTCTTTTGGACTCAGGCAATATAAGCAGAGGCACGTGTTCTAGTAATGTGAAATGTGCATTTGTTTGCTCAATAAATTAAATTCACATTTGGAAAAAACAGCACAGGAAGAAGGCTGTATTTCTGGTTAGGATCAAGAAGAGAAATTTCCAGTAAAACTGAAATGGAAGAAAACCAACAAGAAACCAGAGATAACCTGTAAGATGATGGACTGCAATGTGGAATCTATAGGTGTCTAAAGCACGTAATATATATCCTCTGTTGCCCTTAGACATGAAACATAACTCTTTTTTACAGTTCCCATCTCATCCCTGGCAATAACCAGCTGGTAGTGCTCCTGCAGTTGGTGAGTTGTGAGCAAAGAGAAAGGGAAGGATCAGTGGAACTGTAATTCATGCAGTGATGCCTTGCCCTTGTAGTAAAAGCATGTTGAACCCCTTGAGTCTTCTTACTTGCAACCCTCTAACCTGTCAGCTACAAAACCCTACTTCTCCTGTAGGTGCTCTTTGCTTACCTGGACTCTATTCCCTACCAGAAGCACAAAATGTAAGGAATAATTGAAAACTGCAACATCCTAGTATTATTTACAAGTATTGAGGATACCACAAAGTCAACCTTTTCACCTTGAGCTCCATCAGGAATTTCCATGTGTTTGTTCCGGCATGTTGTGACACCAGTGAGAGCTCCCTCTGTTCTTTTCTATTTTCTTTCTGTTCTTTAATATTTGCAGATCAGCTATCCAGATATCCCATGTTTTGACCAGTCAGCACACTGCTGTACAGGTATTGGGAATTGGAGCTTCTTTAGGCAAAGGTGATTGTGGAGGACTCTGGGTCCAAATGCAGATAATAATTCCTGCAGTAGAAGGGTAATGTGGAGTTGCACAAAAAGGGAAGCTGCCTACAGGTGATCAGATAGCAACAGTAAAGGAAGCAGCTACCAGTAGTGTCCCCATGCAACAATCATAGAATCTGTCAAGATTTTGTCTTGGCAGTGTCCTGTATGTATCATGGGTTTATATACAGCCAGGAATGCCATATGTTCTCAATTCTTCTCAGCTTGTGATCTGAAATTCAGGTGATACACAATGAAAGAAATTGAGAGTGGAAAGTGGATATTTATATGTATCATTCTTCCAGAAAAATGCAGTTATTGCTAAGCAACTTTTCTTTTTCATTCTGAAGAGGATGGGGCTTTAGGATGGATGCTTCTGAGCTAGACATAAGAAGGGACCTGGGACATGTGGTCAGAAGCTGGATTAATTTAGCTGGTGGGTCTGAACCCAGCGTGGAAGTACTAAGAAGAGCAGTGTGTGTGTCTGTGTGTGTGACTTTAGGCAGATAGGCACTGGGTGAAAGCTGCACTGTGGCAGGAGACTTTAGCTGCAGCAGAAACCTTAGTAAAGTGTCCCAGGGGAGGAAACTCTCTTCTCCCTTACCTGAGCTGCCCCTGCAGTGTCAGATGGTCTTCCTGGGAAGGGTTAAATGGTCTCACAGGTGGCAAAGCATCTTTATCCCTTAAACATTTTCATCTTCCCCTCCACCCCTCCTTTCCCTCCCCACCTCTCACTCACCTTCACAGAAAAGGCCCTGACCATAATTTTCCACATTGGCACAAATACTTTCATGCTCCTCAGACCCCTGCACTCTGACCCAAAACCAGCAGAAGTAGGATGTCCATTCATTGGAAGCTGCAGATTTGCCTTTGAGTTTCCTGATTCTCTCTTCACGTTTTCTGCTGTGAGACTTCCTGGATCAATTTCATGATGCATGAATGCCTCTGTTCTGACCAGCTGAAGTCTGTGGAAGCCATCTAGGTACCAAAGAAGTAGATGCCATAGTTATCTACTAATTATGGGAGTTAGACCTTCCCCCAAATCCTACATCTTTCTATAGTTTGTGCTCAGTGATCCATGTTTGCCCTATTGCTTTCTTTAAAAGCTTAAAAGTTTAATTTAAAAATCATCTCCATGGTAGTGAAAATGTCATCTGCCTTCTTAGCTGGGTAAAGAAGAGCTTCTTTGTACAGAGTAGACTGTCACTGTCCTAATGAGCTTCATCAGCTGGGCATGAATTAATTGATTGAGTTAATCTATGACACAGATAGATAATGTGACTTTAATGTCCTTAGCTACTAAAATCTAATGGTATTCATGGCGCTTTCAGAAGGACCCCCTCACATTCATCTGACCTTTATTGCTTTTTGTACTGTCTTTATATTGTTTGAACAGGCTTACACAGTGAACACACTGTTATACATTAAACAGCAAATAAAGTTTATACAGTAGCTGTAGAGCAAGCAGTGACAACATTGGTCTTCTGGGCACAGCTGCATGCCAGCACAAAAGAGCAGAAATAACACTGAGTGCTCCTGGGTCCCAATGGCTCTGCTGTTTCTTGCTGTCTCCTAAGGTTCATGCCAGAAATGAAGGGCGAAGGGATTTTCACAGAGCTTCTCTAGCAAAAGGCTGGTAGGATGTGGCAAATACTCTCCTTCCCCTGCTTGTCTAATTCAATGTTTTTCAGAGGAAAGCCAACAGCAGCATGGCTCCAAATGCAGACGTATCAAATAAAGTTGTTTTTTTCATAAATCCTGACAAGCTATAGTGCTAGTTGAATGTGACAGATGCAACATTTCTTCTTGAGACATCTTATCTAAATTGCATTTCATGCTTGAAAAATCAACCTCTCCTTTGAAGCTGTGTCACTTTTATTCTCTTCTCCATGTCTGATTACTAGAAAGAGAATACTTCAATCAGTTACATTTCCAAATATAGAGAAATATTAGGATTAATTAAAATAATAATTACGAAGTTGAAACTGTACAAAGTACCATATGCGGTACTTTGAATTAACTTAATGACAGACACTAAGCTGATCACAAATAGCAAATCATGCCTATTTTATTTTCCATCTGAGCATTGAACAACTTCCTAGTTTGTGGTTTTAAGACTAATTAAGCCTTCAGACCAAAAAGTCATGATGAGATGCTCTTCAGCTAAGGCTAAATATGAAGCCTCTAAGTGATATATTGATAAATGAAGATGTTTAGTATGCTGAATATTTCTAGAGTTACTTAGTCTGACTATGCCCACTCTAAAACATCCCCAGGAATATTGTTTCCTATATTCCATAGGGCTCAGCATGACAAAGACTTCAAGGAAACAGCCCCGAGTTCACAGAGAACAAAACTATGTGCAAGGTCTGGTGAAGACTCTTGGAGACCAGCTGAGGAAGAGCAGCCCAGAGGAGTGGCTGCAGTAGCTGCTAGTTATGGTACTTATTGGTACTTACTGGTTAAGAACACAGTGCAATGTAAAGAGCTTTTTATCAGATACTCTGTTAGGAGAACACAGAGAGGTTAATTAAAGTGATTCAGTATGTGACTGGGAAACCTGGGTGTCCATGTGCAGGAATAATTGTGAGTTCAGCTGTCTTAAAATGTCATCTACCACACACAGCCGTGTATTTCCAGTCCTGCCCACCACGTTACAATGCTCTCTGCTTTGGTGACCTTTGTGTGCCTGTCAGCCCCTCTGGAGCCCAGGCTGGCATTGCCTCTGGGAGCCAGCAGCAGTGCTGTTGTGAAAATGAGTAAATCGACAGAATGTGAGGGACACACACTTCAGAAATACATTTTTACCCCTTCAGACCCAAGGGTTTTTTTACCCTTTGAAGATTTCACTCGCTTTTCTTTGTGATTATTGCACTGGTGATTCTTTTTATTTCCAAACTCTTTGCAAACTCTGACCTTTTCTATTGTCTCCTATTTGATATGAAGAGGTAAACTCCCACTTTTTATTCACCTGTTATGATAATTTCAATTTTTACTGCCAGACAATTACTTTATTTTTTCACCCCTTATTCACCAATTCACAAACTTCTTTTAAGATAATGTCTCTAATTATTCCTTCAAAATCTCTCTTGAATACAACCTCCCCCAAACACTACTATTTCACAATTAAATTACTCCTTAGAGTGTTGAAGGACATAAGTAGGGGGATTTATAGTTTCCCATAGTGGAGTAGGAATTATCAGGCTCTGTTCTGGTGAGAAGAGAGGGAAATTGTCTTCTTTCAGTTGGGGTATAACGGCTCCTTAGATATGACCATTCTGGGGAAAATGCTGAAAGAATGATTCACCCTGCTCCTTCCCACCAATTATGCAAGATGCTGAAGTTACCACCTTTGAGGGAATTTTAAACCTTGATGCCACAGCACAGGGGGAGAAACACCCCCGGAAGAAAAAGCTTCCATTCTGTAGATGCTATTCAGTAATTATATGCCATATACTTGAAGTAAAACTGGAGAAGAAGAACTTCTCCCTTTCAGAGTAGACCTTTAGAGATAAAAGGGCTTTTTCCAAGATGAGTAACGTGTTGCCCTTGTAGTATTGTATGAAAAACAAGGGACCAGACTACATTTGTATTGTTATGGCATTTGTCCTCTTCTGGCCTCTAGTGTATGTAAACCTAGCAACCAATAAAAATTTGTATTCCAATGAACTTTTTCTGGTTTTTTATAGCATGTAATTCCAAAGGGTTTTCTTCTTCCTACATTTTCATTTCTCTAAGATAAACAAGAGATTTACTATGTCTATGGGGTTTCACCACCCAGGCAGGCAGCCACTCAGTTCTTATGAGGCTAACTATAATATTTACTTAGTTTGGTTTTCATTTGGGCTTTAACTGATATTTTGACATGATCCTGGGTAATTTTATAATGAAATTCTTTGTTCATGAGACCTTTGAGAAACAGTGGAAAATGAAGGTAAACAAAGAAAAAGAGGAATCATTAGGAAATATTCAATGAACCTTTGTTTAGCCAGGTTTGTTTTAGGGTTTTCTTGACCACAGAAATCTTATTTCTGTAATGTCATATTTATCCTGTAACCAGATGGCTGGATTCACCAAGCAGTACTCATAATTACTGGTCCTCTGAAAGTTTTACTAGCTAATAATATTTCTGATGAAAGACATGGAAAATTATTTTCTTTAAATATGCAGTTTTAGGAAAGCAAGTTTTCTAAATTGTTTTTCTAGTTCTTTCTGTAATTTTGCTGAGGCCCTGAGTTTCAGATCAGTTCCAGATCAAACTGTCTCATTTTTGAAAACCTGTAGAAACTAATAAACCCTCTCTCTTCGTGGTACAACTGAGAATTCTTCCCCTGAACCCTTACAACATGTGGTTCAATGGCTGAGACAGAGATCTGGCTCATGTTTAGCTTTTATCTAATTTACTTTCCTTCTGTAATAGCACAGGGAATGCAAGAGATAGGGATGTAGATGGGAAAGCAACAGGCACTCAGAATTTTATTTAAGATAGTTGGTTGGGGTTTTTTTAGTTTGGAATTTTTGATATTATCCAACTAATTTAAAAGTTCTGAGAGGACTTTCACACAACCTACTCCCCACCTACAACCCTTACAGGCTTCCAAAAATTCTCACACTAAACAGCCTGCAAGATGGGAAAATAAATTGTTTGAAACTGGTGCTCTCAGAGAGAGGAATCCTCATACTGCTTTCTTACTTTCATATCCATATGCACATGTGGGCCTCAGCAAGGAAATCTGTGCCTCAATCCTGACCTAAAGCCATCTGCTCTTTTGGGGACCTGGTTCTTCCATATGAACTTCTCTATTAGGGTCAGCTTGACCACTTTCTGGACTTCCACAAGACTTTTACAGCACTTCAGATATTGATTTTTTTTACATCCTAAGGTGAATGTCCAGGCTTGCAGAGTGTCCCTCACAGAACAGAATAGTACTCAGCTTTGGGCACTTCATTCTTGAATAGGAGTTGAACAAAGAGTGGAGTAAATGCACTGTGTGTGAGTGAGTGCCACAGACCCTGCAGAGATTTGGAAGGAACAGCTGTATTCCTAAATTAGACAGAAGTTGTGGTTTTCTGCTTTCTTGTTCAGTGCCATATTTAAATGCTAAAATCAATCCTACCTGCAGTTCACACAATCAATACAGCTGGCTACAGCTCCCATTAACATCCCTACAGCATGTGGGCATGCAAAAGTTTAATGTAAATGTGATGTACTTGCCTAATGACTCACAGATTTATAAATGAGGACTAACAATTTTCATGGAAAGCATTAACAAAGCTAGCAAGAGTTAACAGACTTAAAAGACTAAAAACCTGATGTGGCCCTTTAATACTGCCTGTACTGGCAGATCTTCAAAGACATATAACTGGCAAGAATATCCACGTGATTGTGCACGTAATAGATATTGGCTAAGCCAACAGCTCTCCCAAGGGCTCATGAGAAATTTTTTGCTTGAATTCTCAGTCATCAAGGAGCTCCAGACTTACTAGAAATAGTGCATGCCAAGTGGGATAGCAGTACCTGGTTTTCTAACCAAGGAAGTCAAGGGCATTGGCCTTCTCCAAAATCTTGTGGAATTTCTTTAATGCATAGACCTGAGATCCCCAGATGCATTTCTTTCCTTGCAAGGCACTTGCAAAAGTGATACTTTACTTTAGTAAACTGGAAGGCACTTCAACCCTACAAAAAAAAAAAGAGGGGCTTGAAGAGACTAAGAGCAGAAAAGGATCCAACCTAACAAGCTGTTGTAGTACATTTTTAATATAAGATTTTATGTTAGCCAAGGGCAAATCATGGTGGTTTTCTTTCAGACTTCTTCTGATTTGTTGGCAATTTATGGTTCCTATTTCAATAGGTGCATTTCAGACAAATCGAGAGAGTTCACAGTAACTTTGAAGTGCAATATGTTACTTTTCAAATATGACTGCTTTCGAATATGATATACTGCCTACAACATTCCCTACTGCTTCTCAAAACCTTAATTTTGCTGAATGTCAGGTCAGATTGTATGGAAATACAAAACAAAAGCACTGCCCACATAATCTCCATCCCCACTTAAGGCTGACTGTGGGGATTTTTAGGTCAGGACTCCTGAGCCTTCAGCTACAGTACTGCTGTCTCTAAACACTTCAGAAATGCATTTTTTCTCAGGTATGGCCTTGACACCAAAAGCATCAGACAGATGACTAATGAAGGCACAGAGACACCTGTCTGTTAAAATCTGTGCAAAATGGAGGTCAAACACTGAAAAGTTAATGCAGTCTAGTTTTACCCCTCATTGTGCATTCCATATGCCCAATATTCCTGTATGCCCAATATTCCAGTATGGTAGGGATAGATGCTACTTTTTTAGTTAACCAAGGAAGTCATCAAGGATCAAAATGCATATCCTTGAGATTTTTAATTAGTTTCCTGTAGGTGCTGTGCTGGTGGAGCATGAGGTGAGGCTAGTTATCCCTGATAACACCAGGCCACAACACGTGGGTAGTCCACTCCATGTGCTGGCTCCACATTTTCTCTCCCTTGGGTCAGTATGTGTGAAGTATGTGGGGCATTGGTATGTTGAAGTGTGGCCAAGGGTTTCTTGTACTCTTCAGAGAGATTTTGCTCTCCCACTTCTCTTCTTTACATGCTGCTCCTGAAAACGTGAAATTTCTCAGTCTGCTGGAGTTATCTTGGCTCAGGGTGTTATGTTTTTCTCTTGGTAGAATTTCAGTTTCAGCCAGAGCTGATTCAGGGTATCTACAGCTGGGCCAATGTGTTGCCTTTTTTTTGAAGGCAGACTTTCTTAACATCTGTAAAGCTTTCATTTTTTTCTGTAAAATCATCGTGTTCTTGCTATACTCCCCCTAGCTCCATGGTGGAGTTAAAATAACTCAGCAAATCAGCTCAACACTCCTGTTCTCTTCCAACTCTTTAAGCTCCTTTCCAAAATCCATCTAAGTTTCCAACAAAGTCTTTGAACTTAACTGCTTATTTGAGAAATCACTGGTCTGCCCTGTCTTTTAATTTTTTTTTAATTGTTCTTATTTGCAGTTGCAAGGAAGTAACAAAAGCATAGCTGGGAACTGTCCTCTCAGCTGAGATAATTTTTTCCACCCTCAAAAAACTGCATTTAACCCATTAGACACCAAGTGAACTTGCACTATTTTCCATAAGAAAAGCTCACAGTTCTGATAAGAGGATAATTAAGAATTTTTACAAAAGTTTCCATTTCAGTTATCTAGTATTTACTAGTAAACAATAAAACTGGGTTTTTTCCCAGGTTTCATTTTGCAGAATTAGGCAGAGGGGAAGGGAAGAAATGAGGCAATATGAACAGTTTCCTGTTTACTTTCATTCTTGCCTTCCCTTTAACGTGTCTCAAGTAGCTCACAGTTAACTGCTCCCCTAAGCCTCACCACTTCCAAAGCAGGGGAGCAATGACTGAGCAAGCTGTATTAGTAGCTGTGGATGAAGAGACTTGTAGCTTGGCAGCCCTGTGCAAAGGTAAAATCCTTGGCTTGTGTCCAACAGCAGACATTTGCCCCTTCAAGCAATGCTGAAACGATTTTATTTCCTGAGAGAGAAAATTCTTTAGACAGGTATAGCTGACTCAGATTTTCCATGGAGCATTGCCAGTTTTCTTTCTTTAATATATGGATATAAGGGGGTGATTATAGAGAAAATATTTTGCATTAAGCAAGTCTAGGTCTGTGTGAATAGGTTGGCTAGAGGTTGGGGGTTTTTTCCCATAGGACTGTAGAAAGGTCTGTGCTAGCTCACATGAAAGGCTTTATTATCTCTCACTGCAAAAATGCACACTATGGTTTTCTCTCCACCACGTGACCTGCCAGGGCTCTCCCAAACCAAAATACATTGCAGAAGCATTTAGCAGCTCTGACCCATCCTAGCCAGAAGCTAAAGCTCTGCAGCAGTGTAAGGGAGCCCCAGACTCCTCAGTGGACTCTTTGATTCCAGCTCCTCCTAGGCAGAAGGGGACAGCTGACGCTGAAAACCTGGGGAGGAAGCTGTGTCCTGAGCTATCCTGAAGCTCAGATCAGGCTGTGTTGGAGGAGTGCCCTCCAGCTATTGGTGCTGAGAGGACACTGAAGGAGCTCCTGTCAGTTCAACAGCACCATCAAAGTGTTGTACCCTTCCATTAAAAGGCATTATCCATTGTGAACCCTAGCTGAGGACTGGGTTCTGTGTATCTGGTGTTTGTGCAGAGGTTCTGGCAGAGGGGGCTGCAGGGCAGCGTCTGTGACAAGAGGTCTGTGAGGAGAGGTCAGGGCTGTCCTGTGCTGGACAGGAGCAGTTTCAGCCCATTCCAGAGGGCTCCAACAGACCCACCACACAATACAGCTGAGTCCCCCAGCCAAGATGGTGGCACCTCTGGGGAATGCATTTGAGAAAAAGGAAAACACATTGTGTAGCGTCTGTGAGAGGGAGGACTAAAATGACAAGTGAGAGAAGCAGTCCCACAGACATTCACATCAATGCAGAAGAAGGGGCAGGAGGTGCTCCAGACTCTGGAGCAGAGATTGCCCTGCAGCCCCTGGAGAAGCCCCTGGTGAGGCATCTGTGCCCCTTGGTGCAGCCTGTGGGGGACTGTGGTGGAGCAGAAACCCATGCTGCTTGAGGACCCCATGCCAGAGCAAATGGATGTGGGCAAGAAGGAAGCTGCAGATTGTGGAGAGCTTGTCTTGGAGCAGGGTCCTGATGGGACCTGCAACCTCATGGAAAGAAGACAATGCTGGAGCAGTCTATTCCTGATAGATTGGAACCTGCAGGAAAGACCCATGACAGAGCAGTTCCTGAAGGACTGTCAACTGTCATAATGCTGGAGCAGAGGAAGACCAGGAATAGGAAGGAGTGGCAGAGATGAATCATTATAAACTGACCTCAACTCCTCTGCCCTTGTGTCTGTTTTCCTGCACCACTCAGAGAGAGGAGTAGAGGATTTAGAAGTGAAATTGAGCCTGGGAGAAGGAGGGAGTTGGGGGAAGGTGTTTTCGACTATGTCTTTACTATTATCCTACTCTGGTTTTAATTGCCAGTTAATGAAATTAACCTGCTGCAGCAAGAGTTTCCCTTCACATGGTGCTGTTGGTAATGTTGGCTTCTGCCTACTTAGCACTCAGGAAGGTGCCCAAGTCATCTTTCTGCACCCTGAACATCAGCTTAATGGAGAGAATCCTCGTGGAGGCACTCAGCAGCCTGAGCTTGCAGAAGCGAGTGGAGGTCAATATAATCAGCTGTGGACAACAGAGACATGGCCTCCAGCTGCAGTCACCAGTGTCTGGAACCAGAGGATGGGTTTTGCCACATCTGGTTCTCCTAGAGATCTTACACTTTATTGTGCATGCACAAGACCATTAAAGATGATAATTTGTGCAATGATGTGCAGCTTTCACTGACACAAAAGCTAAATTCTTGCCTTGCCAGAAATGTTGGGCCCTTTATTCTGGAGCAAATAGTGAGAAGTGCAGAAGGGAGGAAGGTTTGAAGCTGGTAGAAGGCAGATGTCAAGCTAGAAGAAAAATTATTATTCTTTATCAAGGAGTATCCACCATCTAGGAGAGGAAAGTTATAATAGCTCTGTCTCTGTTTCCCTTCCCCTGGAAGGACTTCAAAGATTAAGGAAACTTCTGGGATTCATGGTGGAATGGGAGGGAGGGAAAGAAGGGTTCCCCTACTGAAAGGGATAGACTTGTGGTTTGTGAGGCGAGGACAGGAAATGGGAGACACGGGAAGTTTCTCAGCCAACAGCAGGAAGTTGTATCTGCATCCAAAAAACCCTGACACTATGATAACTACACAGAAAATGTATATCTGTTGAAGAACCTATTGCTGCCTACTTGGGCTGAGTAATTTTGTAAAAATGGCCTATAACGTCTGAATTCAAATGTCTGTTTTGAAATAAAGAACTTGACAGATTTTTTATTTTTTTTTAATTATGCATCTGATCAATTCTAGTCCTATTTTGCAAAGAAATTCCTAGGATGTACAGGAGCTCTCCTCTCTGCACTGGATAGCGTAAGTGCTCTGGCCTAGTCTTCCTTAGCAGTTGGGTTCACAATTTTCCCCAGGAAGAGCACTCCATCAGTGAGTTTGTCAATAACCATCATCAGGAAGGGCTTGTTGAAGGTGACGTGAGGAGGAGGAGGAAATGGCATACTCAATACTGATATTTCTATCATAGTCACTGCAGAAGCCTCTGTGCCATTCTCTCTAACATCCACCGTGGCCTTGTGAATAGCCTGAAAGAAAAACAGATATTATAATCTAGGAGCAGAAGAGAGAGAAGCAGCTGGGGAAAAATTTACTTGCTTTAACATTGTGAGAAGGTAATTCTTAAAAGAAAACACAGAATGAATATGGAACTGGTGTGAAAACTATACTAGTGTTCAGCCTTTGGAAGACAAGCAAAGTTTGCTCTGAGTTCAGGAAAAGTTTTCTTCAACAGTCAAACATGCCTGCTTGTAGAAACTGAGCAACATATAAGACATTTATTATTCTGTTGCTTCTCAGAGTAAGATTTTGTCCTTAATACTGAACACAAAAAGAAGAAATTTTTCATTTTGCATCAATTTCTGTGTAAGCAAAAATTATTCTCTCCGCAAAAACAATAGTGACAAGCTTTATAGAATGTCTTTCTGTAACACAGCCCAAGGATCAGATTTTTCAGGGCTTCCTGTGTTAGGTATAGCAAATTCGTGTTTAGGAATTCACATGAGCTATTTCATTGGGTTTGGACAGCTCTGTGTTTTCCTCCTTCATTGTCTGCAACACTTCTAAAATTTCTTCTCATGAGTCTTTGCTTATCCTTCACCAATTTACTTGGCTTTTCAGGCATCAGTCCCATATCCACATTCCGTGTGTTTCCAGATGACCTAGAGAGGAATGTGAGGAGTAACAAATAATATATGATGGAAGGACCTCTAGAGGTCATTGAATGCCACCAACCCCCCTGCACTGTGTCACCTCTGACACCAGATGAGGTTACTCAGGATTTGAGTATTTCCAAGGACAGAATTTCATAAGTAACCCATACTAGTTTTTGATCACCTTCATGGTGATTTTTTTTACATAATACCCAATCAGAATTTTCCATGTTCTTTGTGTTGCCCCTTGACGTATCACAGTTCATCTGCAAGAAGAGTGTATGTCCATCTTTTCTGCACCTTTCTAAGAAATATCTGTAGGTAGTGCTAAGAACCTCCCTCCATCCTGCTTCTCCTGACTGGCAGCTCCGGCCCTCCCAGCCTCTCCTCATACATGCAGCTCTCCAGCCACATCCTGCTCACCCTCCACTGGACTCACTCTGCCCCAGGGTACCCACATGTTCCTTGTATTCAGGAGGCCCAAACTGGATGTGTTGAACTCCAGAGGTAGTCCCACAAGTGAAGAATAGAGGGAAGGCTCACCTCCCTCATGACACAAGGCATATACTCCTTGGGACTCTAGAGAAATAATTTTGTTTCTCTGTGTACTCATTTCTTGTTTGTGAAATGGGGCTATCCCTGTCCCACAAGTCTGTTGTCCATATAAATTCTGAAGTGCTCAGACAGTGTAATAATGGAAGGTGTATACATAGTATAAGAATGACTATTCCCAGACCTATGTCATAACTATGATTCTTGTCATGCATTACTTCTTTAACACCAGCTTTTTGTGAAATTATTCCTGTTATGCCTTCCAGTTGTTTTCTTCTTCAGAGACTTTCAGCTATATTTGTAGGATCATTGTGCAGTAAACAATTTAATATTAAACTGTAGGAACAACAGTGATTTATTGCCTAACCTTTTCCTTCCTTTATTACCACCATTAAGCAATGAATACACTCCAGGGGCAGGATCAGCCTATTGGTAGGATTAAACCTGTATATAAACAAGGCAGAAAAATCTCCTGATTACCACCCCTGCTTGAATACTTACTTTGGAAACTGTCAGAGGAAGATTTTTTGCCACTCCAGAGAGATCAGCCTGATTACTGAACACCTCTGTCACACCCATTTTCTTAAACAGGCTCTTAAGATCATAGGAACTGGAGACAGAGAATTTTGGAAGATCCAAGTAGATCTCTCTTTAAAAAAAAAAAGTGAGTTTGTTATTGCAAGATCCCTTGAAGCAATATCTTTGCAGGTATATATCCATCCCAAATACCCATGGAGCTAAAGCTTGGCATTCTGAGATGGTGATAAATCTCATGTTAGAGAAGCAGAAACTGAGGTACCTGTCCCACCAACCACAGTCTGATATGTGGTGCAGGGGTAAAGTGATGGTTTATGAAAGTAACTGACTGGAACTGACTGGAAAGTATCATGCAGACTGAGGAAAAATAAATTGTATTTTCTTTTTAACTGGATTCCTCCTACTGAAGGCAGGTTCCTGAGGGCAGTCTACCCATGTGCAGGATCCTCACAGCTGGGAGCTGTGACTGGGGGAGCTGAGAGGGTTCGCCTTTGGTATGAAATCACATGGTAGCTTGTCTGAGTTAAAGAAGCTGAGTAGTGCTTGTTCCTCAAACCAGTCCTTAGCAACTCATCATGGTATCCTAAGCTTTATCTTTCCCGGATGAATAGTTTTAGCCTGTTCAATATTTAAACAAAGCCACAATTAAAATATTACCTTTCTTGAAGTGATCTCAACCAGTTAGACACTGTTTCTTTTAGCAGAGCATCTTCCACCTGTTTCATTGTCCCTTCATCAGGCAGAATAAACAATGAAGTAACATTTCCTTTGTATGGGATTTCTACTACCCAGCAAGATAACTTCTCATCCCTGTGGACGTTAAAGTACTTGTTTTGATGCATCATTTGGACCTTAACAGAATTCTTGCCATCCAAAAAGAAGTCATCATCTCTTGTGTTGTCACTGTTGAAAGGTCTTTCCCAGTAGCCTTTGACAAAAAGAATGAGTATAGAGTTGAAAAAAAAGGAACTAATAAAGTCATGTCACATTAATGAATGCTTAAAATAATATACTTGAACTGTAGAGACAGCAACAAGCCTATCTCAATTTAAGGATGCCTGTTCCCTGGGCATGGAAAGAAGCTTCACTTCTTTTCAATGGTTTTAATTAAAATCACACAAAAAAAGTGTAGGTTGAGGCTTGCAATGGAAAAGAAAAAGGAAAAGAAATGTATAGGTTGAGGCTTGCAGCAGAAAACAGAGTATTTGCCTGTTCAGATAATGGTAAGTCTTTCACAGACTCCAACTATACAAGCTTTAGTCTTATACTTTTCATGCAAGTGTCATCCATGTTTGACCATGTCCTGCACAGCAAAACACCTGTGCCTTTCAACAAATGATCATAAGTTCTGAGTATCTTCAGCTCTGAACCTGGTTTAAAATGTTTATGACATTGATCTGTACTTCTGCTGGTTCTTTTATTTTTTCAATTTTAAAAATTTCTCATATAGAAAATTATTCTTCTTACCTGCCTTTCAAATACTTTCCTGTGTAATTTAAAAATAGAAAGAGATGCTTTAAATTAGATTATAGGATGTGTTCACAATGTGAAAAAGTTTTGTTTCTTAGAACTTCCAGAGCTTATTTGTTTAGCTGCTACCCATGTCTGTCACTCACCTTTAAAGAAAATGTAGTTAATGAGAACCGTCACGGTTTCTGGATCAAGACTCTTGACTAAATCAACAAATTTGCCATGTGTTTTTGTTTCCACATACTTATTGATTTCCCTTATAGCCTCTGGATTCTGGAAGTTGCTAGAAACAGCTTCAGCATAATAAAAATTTTTGACATGATCCACGAAGTTTTGAAGCAATTCCACTTTGTCATTTACAAACAGGGCGTTGCCCATGTTCAATTGGACTTCTCGCTGAGGGTCATTCAGTAGCTGGAGGATATGCTGAAATCCCTCATGAATCTCCTGCTCCTCCATCTGTGTCAGGTTGAAGGCAAGGCCTTTGTACAGCTCTCTGAGAGTGTTTGATCTGGCCCCCAGGGCGAGCATTGTAAAAGCAGTGGAGATACTCAGAGGGGAGAAGAAAATGTTCTTGTCGCCGGATTCATCTCTGATCTGCTTGTAAAGCTTAAAGGCAAAGTCAGCGTTGCTGGGAGCTAGCTTGACATGAGGCAAGTTTTCACCATCAGCCTGGGAGTGGTGTACTGGGGGATGGTATATTTGTTGTTCCTGCTGTTGACCCTGGACTTGGAGTCCAAGAAGCAACAACCACAAATACAATGCAGACTTCATTGTCCTGAACAGTTCTGTTAAGAAAAAACAGGGCAACTTTTAGATCTAGAGAAGTTTTTCTTTACTGGATAAAAAGATTTTATATTCTAGATACTGATTTTCAGATGTCAGTCATTAGAACTACTATTCTTCTTAGAAATACTCTTCTACTTGGCCTCTGGACTGTCTGTTTCTAGTCAGTTCTCTTAGTCTGTGACCAAGGAGCAAAGGAATTAAGACAATAATGTGGTATTTCCAGGGAAGAATCAGCTTTCCTGAGGTATTATGTGTGAAATAGTTCTTGCTTCTGACCAGCATGGCCTCAGTCCATTCCTAAGTGCCTTGGGCTACATGGCTGAGTTCACGTATTGGCACCCATCTCTCTGGTAAGTACTTTGGCAGAGGGACCAACTTTTGCTGATATGTTCCTGTGGTATCCATGGTCTTGTTAGGACATTGCTTTTCAAGAACTGCAGAGATAGTCAGTTATTCCAGTGTATAAAATCCACCTAAATGCTCAGCTCTTAAACTGTTTATATATTTCTGCCTCTTATATAACAGCTCTGGCTCAAGACCTATATTATTTCAAGATTTTACCTTAAGTGTTTCAGCAAATTAAGGCTAAATTGAGGAAGTTTATAAGACATTCTATATTGAAAATAAGCTATCCATGAAGTTGCAAAGCTCAAGACTCAAGAGCTTAGGAAAAGCTACAGCGGAATCTGCCTTGCTGTGTATATGTAATTTGACTACCTTTCCTTTTCCTTCAACTGACATAAGCAAATTCTACATAAGCCTACAGTCTCTCTTCTGTCATTTTGGAGGAAGAACCCTGTGACATATTGGAGAAGAATGCTCATGTTTTAGGTGAGGCCCATATAGTGCCTCACCTAAATTATCTCAAATTACAGAAACTCAAACCCATGAAGGAAGAAGTGACCCTCAGGGAAATAGAGACGGTCTGAATACTGTTCACAGCAGCTGTATACTTATTCTGGAGAATGAGATTCTACCCAGAATCTGCCTCAGGCTGCCAGGTTCAGGTCTTGCACCAGACTTATTATGGACAGCTGTTATTTCCAGGTTTCCCCTTTCCTGGATGTCCATTATGAAAAACTGGAGATACAAGCTGTTGAAGTGCTGCATATGGGAGCTAAACTCAGCATGTCTAAAATGCTGGGTATAAACACTGACTCAGGAAAAAAAGGCATTCTAGCTCTTGATAATTCATTTTGTTCTGGTAACAACTTGTTTCATAATTCCCCAAATCTTCCTTTGAGAGAGAATAGTTTCTTTTCCAGGCCACTTGGCTGCAAGTAGACTGGTCTTTAAGCACACTAGACAGAAATGAAGCAACTCTGATTTAGCCCTGCATCAGCCTGGAATAATTGGGACATTGAGATTTCAACTAAATTTATTCCTCTGGGAGCAGAGACAAGATTTTGTTCTTCATCTTGGTATTGATTGTTGGGTATTCATTTTGGACCTCATATCCCTGTTATCCTGTCACTAGCTAGGAGCTGGATCACTGAATGAATTCTGCCTCAAACATTCAGAACATGCTTCCAGAAACTAAAATAATTTCCAATTACTGTACAAACCAAATTAATCTCAGCAGTAAACAGCAGGGATCACACAGAGCATAAATTCAAAGACTTCTAAGAAAGTATAATATGGTACTTACTGTGCTGGACTTTTCTTTCACAGTGCTTCTTCCCTCCTATTCATTTTCTTCCCATTATTAGTATTCCTAGTATTTACTCCACTGGTAAAGATTAAACAGGACAAATAAGAGTTATTTGCAAAGCAAAGATTGAGTAAACTATTTTTTCCTGGATATCAAATATTTTACATCTTTTTCCCATCACACTGCCAGAATGATGCCAGCACCTAGGGCTCTAAAGGGAGAGAAAGATCAAGGACTTTGTTGGCTCAAAATAAACTGTAAGTAAAAGAGCTTTACCAGTAACTGTGGTAAATGAGTTTCTGAAACTTAAAAGCTAAGAAAAGGCCAAAAAACATGGATGTCCTCTCCCACTGAACTTTCTGCACAGGATACCCTAGTGCAACAATCCCATCTCATTGAGTACCCAAGGCAGCAGCAAGTTTGTTCTGGTACAGCTCCACTCTGCCTTAAATGGCATTATTTGATGGGCTCAGAACACTGGTTAGCTTTTTGAGGGACTTTTGATGAGTATTAGAAACTACTGAAGTGGAAAGCAAAGCATAGAATGCATTGAAAAATAACCAAAATAAGAAAACAAATGGAAGAATGAAATAGGCAAATTTTTCCACAGCAAAATGTTAACTTGGGAGAAAAAATCTTAACCCTTTGTGCTATCTATGCTATCTATGCATAGGATGAGCTTGAATTACATACATATCATATGTATCTTACACTGGGACCCATCTCAGAAGAAGCTGAAACAGGCACAATTTAGCTATTTAGGAGGTTAATTAAGGATGAGGTGCATGGCACTTATCCTAATTAGCAATGACTAATTATTTCCGTTGAATGTACATGATTTTGCCCCAGGTAAACTTACAATTTATCTACACAAGGGAATCAACCATCATTGTTATTGCTATGTAACTACTCGCTCTTACAAAACAGAGGAAGGGCTGGTCAGAATATATTCCTACAGAGAGGGTTTTTTTTTCACGATATGTGCAAGTACCCAAAAAGTTTATTGCAGAATTATGTGAAATGACCAAGTCTCAGGAGCAGCAAGTATGCTGTTGCTCAACTCTAGCAAAGACAAGATATTTTTCTCAAGCCTAGGCCTACCTACATAGATAGCATTAATCTTTCAGGCCATTCCTAATACTTGGCCAACCATCTGAAGGATGTCACTGTTCCTTGAGATGAATTTCTGGGAACAGAAAAACTGCTGCAGTGATTCCTCTCCTTTCTCCCAGGAGATGCAGCAGCACTCTGCATGTCAGGGAGAGAGTGGAAAGTTGCTTCTGTCCCTGCTCACAACTCCCAGGCACCAGATCCTCTGACGCTGGCCCAGCTGTCTTCCTGGACAAGGTTAAGACCAGCAGTTACACCAGACCCACAAATGATCATTTTCAAAGAACCACCTGCCCAGCAATTCTGGACAGATCAGCATGGTTAATGAATCCATCAGTCACACCCAGTCCTTTGAAAATCTCCCTTAGGTCATAGGTGCCAGAAATAGAGACTCATGGATAATATATGTTGTTTCTGTTGAAGGCACTGGAAATGAGGGTGAATCACCACACATAGGTATCACCTGCGTGTCAGCTAGGTGGCAAGTCTAACACAGGGAGAGGAAAACAGTTGTTTCTTCACTGCACATTCCTGTTGTTGAAAATGGCTGCGTCTCCACAACACAGGGAAATGTGAGGCAAAACTAGAAATTCGGTATAGTTTTGCAAAAGGAGAGGCATCCAGGGGAATTGCACAGAAGAGACTGTGGAGCTCCTGGATGCTTTGAGATAAGTGGTGGCTGGGACAGGGGGACTCTCGCTCCAGGAACCAGGGAAGTCATATAAAGGACTGACAAACATGGCCTGATAATGGTCTATATGGAAGGAATTAAGGAATAATTTCATTATCTCTCTCCCTACTCTCTGCCAGTGACTCTGCCCAGTTATGCAATGCATCTTGGTTCCTCCTTATAGGTGCACTTTCATCCCAAACCATTAACTTATTTCTGTTACTGCTTGGTCATCAGATTATCATATTTCAGTTGCTGCTTGGTCATCTGATTATTATATGCTGCCTTTGCAAGTTATATTTGAGGGCTTTCCAGGGCAAAGGATTTTTAACTGTAAAAATAAAAGGTCAGCAAGATAAGTGTACATTGTATGATAAATCCTCATGCAGCTGTTCCTTGTTTCCCTACAAAGATGTATGATTCAAGGTATGTCTACAAAATTAATTTAAATTTACTTCTTGACATACATAACTCCATTAAAATTAGGAGATTAGTATCATTGCAAAACTGGTGTAAGTAGAATAAAAATCAACTTCTTTCAGTAATTTTATCTTTTTCTGTAGAGGACATCCCATACATACTCTCCATGTCTTACAAATACTTCATCCTTTTCTCCTCAAATAATAAAACTGCTTTAGGCTCCCATTACCAGCACGACTAACAGAAAGGAAAAAAAAGCTGAAGGCTAAGCAAAAGTCTGTGACAGAACTGGGAACAGAAACTAGACCTTTCCTACTTTGTTGTCAGCTTCTTTCACCAATGCAATAGGAATCTTTGAATTGAATTTTCATATAAACTCATAGTCTTCTAGAAGAAAGCTGTATAACCAGAACCAAATACTCTATTTTTCCCTTCTGTGTTATATCTCAGAAGAAAATAGCCTTTTATTATCAGGTGTGATTCCTTTTCTCATAACAGACATTTTACCTCAGATGATTATTTTGTCAGTGTTCAGGAAATAATATTTTATATTTTCTACTTTGTCTGTACTTAATTTCCTAGCATTGAATGAAAAAGTGTTTCCAAGAGCATACAAGTATTTAAGGCCTGATGTGAATTCCACTGGAGTCAATCAGCCAGCATTGTAACATTCAGTATGGGTAGTCTGTCACTGACAGCTCATCTCAGATTTTTCTGATATATTTTCCATTAAGTTCCCAGCTGAAGATAGTAGAGTTGTAGACATACCTGACACTGCCAAAGCTTTTTAAAACTAGTTGCTAGAAGTTTGTAAAATACATTCAAATAAAATGGATGAAAATAAGCAATAGTAGGTAGAATTCAAGACTAAAATTTTTCTCTCAAAATGTATCTCAGCTTGAATTTCTTTTTTCAAAAGATACATCAAATTCAAGTGGTTAAGACTACAGACCAAAACCCTGAATTAATGACAGTGGTACAAGAACTTAGATATGGCATGTATAACTCACAGAATTCAAATAAATTACAGAAAATGAAAATTTTTGTGCCCTCCTGTCACGATCCACTAATACAAGCGGGGATCTTGATGGTTCGTTAACTGATCTCAGAGTGCAAAAACAACACAGAGGGGATTTCAGTATTAATCAAAACAAATGCACCTTTATTGAGTGCCAACAGCAAATGCAATAGAAGGATTAGAAAGGCAAAAAAGGATAGAGAGAGAGAGAGAGAGAAGCGGGGGGGTAATAGCTACCAACGGAGAGATTAAATCCTCGCGGTCCGGCCAATTGATCCGTCTTCTTCCGTGGGGAGATCTCCAAGTCTCTGGTTAGCTCAGGGGTCTTTATAGTCTTTTTGAGGTCTGCGGGGGAGGGATCAGGACGGTATGCCGAGGGAACAGGTACAGGACAGTAACAAGTACAGACATGCCTGTTCTGAACAGGACAAACCAGTCCCAGCAGTGAGCAGGACCCATTGTTTCAGGACTGGTTCCCATGGGAAACCAGTCTTGGTCCAGCAAACACACCTGCAGGCAACACTTGGCAAACATCCTACTTCAGTCAGGCCAGCGCCCCTGTGTTAGAATTTTAAGAGTCTCAGTCTCAGTCCCTGGGGGGCTTCAATCTTTGTCCTTGACGGCGGTCGTGAGGCAGGTGAGGGATCTTTGGACCGTCTCTTACACCTTCTAAGTGCTGGTGAGGTTAAAGGCCATCCCTTCCAGCACCTGAGCCTGACTGGTGGCTCTGGAGACCAGGGAGAGCAGGGCAAAAGCATTAGAGAAGCTGACCAGGGAGAAGAAAACACTCTTGCCAGGTTCTCGGGCAGTCAGTTGCCTGTAAAACTGTAAGAAAGAGTGAATGTTTCTGAGGAGTATCCATTGGCAGCACCCAAAAGGGTCTCTATTGTGGGCCTGCTGTTCCTGTGGAGCTTAGTTTTCTTACTCTGCTTGTGGCCACTGAGCTGTTGACAGTTAAGGACAAGAGGCTCAAATGCAGCAAAGGAGCATTTCATGCAGTTGTGGATAAAGAAAAAGTGAAATTGTAAAGAGATTTCATATCTGGGTACCATGCCAAAAACAACTCCTAAATTAATCCATCTGGCCCTTTGAGAACTTCTATAGTTATTACTTTATCAGGTTATAGCCACATTTGTCATTTTGATTTGTCAGTAAAATAACTTCTAAAAATTTCTAGCAATCAAAAAAATATGAGTTTCCCTTTGGTCTGGCGCTGTCTTTGAGAATGAATTGATCACCTGGGCTTTGGTTATATCTCTCTGCCTCAGCACTAATTTGGCAGTAGTATTACTACAGTGATGCTCTACTTTAACATTACTGCCAGATCTGAGGAGTGGGGAGCTATGTCCTTTATCACCTCCATCTCTGTCTGCTCTCTCTGCCTGCCTCTGCGCAGTTGTTGGAAGGGTAGCTGCATGATATTGGCCTTAGGTGCTGAGCCTCTCTCAACAAGGGGTCCTCCTGCCAAGGGAGACTCTACAATGGCCTTTTTCTGCCAACTCATTCCAGTTTGCAGTGTCAGGCCACACTTAGCAAGCAGCTGGGTCCTTGAAGTAGTGACAGACTTTCTGGATCATAACAAAAGTCTTGGATTCAGTATTTTAAAGGAGGAAAGGGGATATAGATGATGGACAGTGCCTATGCTTCCACAGTAAGTTGCATCACATTTTAAATTGCATTTGAGTTCATTTATGTTACAATGAAATAGAATTAAACTTTCATATTTTATGCTTCATGGTAGTTTCCATCCGCTCAGCTTTGAATTGTTTCTGGCATCTGGATCATCAAAGCATTGTGATGTCATCTAAGGAGCAGCACAAATGCTTAATGAGGAGCAGCCTTTTGAAAAAAAGCACTCACATTTACTGTGAAAATAAGCATACACAATTACAGCAAATTCACAGGACTAATGAGGAGAGGCCACCCAAACACATCTGTGCTAAGTACATGGGAGTCTCGCAGTGTGTCTTGAAGTAGTTTTGAAGGTCATTTATTGAACTGCCCAGTCTTATTCTACATCAGGGTCTCCAGTTCCCTCATTTCTGAGAAGCAGTTGGGAAGAACTATCAGCATCACCTGGTACCTAGTATTACTCAAAAACATTCAGATTACCAGCAAAGGGGGAGCTTATAGGGCTGAGTGATGAAGGGACACTTCCCCTCTCTGTTGTTCACTCTGGCCCCATTTGTCCCAGTACTCAGAGCAGTTCTGGGAAACAGACCTGGCCATCAGCCTGCAGACACTTACATTTTGTACTTTTAGTACAGTTTCAGACACGTACCACCATATGATTCTTCCAAACAAGTGCTTGTGTTTGGAGTCAGCACAGGCCAAGGGGGTTTTCCAGTAAGTAGATGGGAGGACTTGCAGGGTCAGAGTTAAGCAATGTGGATACTACCTGTGATAAGCCAGTTGACCTCATGGTTAGAGAACAGATCTTATAGAACTTTATTTACCAGTATGGATGCAAACTCTGGAGATATCATTAATCTCAATGTTTGTTTTTTCCCTTTCCAGGTATTCATATCCTATCCCTTTTGAACATCCACTTACAAGGGACTTCTATTTACAAGAAATACAAGATTAGATCTATATAATGCAATGCCAATAGAAACTTTTGGATATCTAGCCAACTAAAACATTCCCCGGCAGTGCTTCCACATAGGATGTTTGTGTAGAGTTTGTTACGTTAATGGCCAGCTCAAAGAAGCCAGCACAAGGTGGGTGGATGCCATCAGCTTGAATGTCCTAAAGGAGAATATAGTCTAAGACTTGACCTTCAAAGGAAGTGTCTAGGCCTGGTCTAAAGGCCCTGACTCTCCCAGTGTGTAATTTGCAGCTACGCCTTACTTTTACTGGAATCCCTACCAATGTCAGAAGCCAACCTGTAGTTTGCAGAAAATTCATTCCACTCAAATTTTATTTACTAACAGTGTTTTAACTGAGTCTCTCAGCTGGATATTGCCTTGCTTTTGAAAGATGGCATGATCACTAAAAGGCTGTTTTATCAAATTCTTCACAATTCACTAATAGGTATATCTCAGTGGTTATTTTCTATGGAAGAAAGAAGCAAAAAGAATGTTTCTAAGAATGACTGCAGTCTTTTCTGATTTCTTTGGAAAAAGAAAATTTTTAGTAACTGTTGGGATATAATTTTAATCACAGTGGACAATAATTCCATAAAATGCAAATCAAATCAATAATACCAGCCACTAACTGGTCATTTTTCAGTTGGGTTTACAATTTTTCCCATGAAGAGGATGCTCTGAGTATACTGATCAATGATCAAGAGCAAAAATGGATGATTGAATTTAACAATGGGAGGAGCAGAATAAGGAATAAAATCTATGCTACTGACTGCTGCAGCCTCTGTGCCATTCTCATGAATCTTCAGCAGGGCCTTGTGAGTAGTCTACAATAAAATACAGCAAGAATTAATGTATGTTCAAATTAACACAAATGTAACACAAATTTAATTTCAACGACTGCCTGTCACAAAAATTGCTGTTAAGCCAGGAATGAAGAAGAAGGATGCTACAGCCCCTTGCAGAGTTTTTAGCAATCTTGTCTCAATAAGCAAATATTTACAGATTCAGTGCTCCTCACCACAAGTGTATCAGTGCAGACCATAGCAACTGCACACCTTGTGGAATTCATTGAAAGTGAAATAGCCAAGTAAATTCACAGGGAATGTCAGTTTCAAAGGGAAAGGAAATGGGGCTCCAGAACTGCTCTGTAAGTATTCCTAACAGCACACGCATTACAGTTTAGTCAGGTAGAAATTCAATCTTGATACCATTTTTTTTGTTAATTTATTGTTGGGCATTTTTAATATTTTTCTTGCAAATATCCTTATCTCCAGGTCTTAGAGAAGTCTGAGGGAGTTTAAAGGGACTTTATCAGCTAAATGTTCTATTTCAGAGTATCAGCCAGCCCTAGCAATAGGTAAAATTTCAGACTTGAGCTTAGGGTAAAGCTGCTAAGGAATCTACAGATGGTTGTTTCTGCCGATAAACTTACTTTTGAAACCTTCACATTAGGGTTTTCTGTGATTCCAGACAGATCAGCCTGATTAGAAAACACATCAGTTACACCCAGATTCATTAGGATCCTCTTTAAGTCATAGGTGGCTGAAATGGATAGTTTTGGAATATGCAATTTCATCCTCCTGTCAATTCAAAAGTAAATTATGGTAATTATTGCACTCAGAGCATGCTTTGGACTGAAGATTCCTAACTTGATGGTGGTTCTTATGTGCTAAAATGCTAGTTTTTCATCTAAAAAACATGGCAAGGAAAAGAAGATAGGAAGATGCTGGTCTGGAGGACAGGAAAGTATGGAAGGAGAAGGACATCAGTTCATATTTCTTGTATGATTCTGCAACACAGTCACTTTATGAGACAGCAAACAGTAGTGCTGCCAACATTTTTGGGACAAAGTTTGCATTCTTTTTCTAACCTTGAAAGTTCTGCTTTTGGAATTCACACCCCATTCCCTCTAAGGGATCTGACTGCTATGTCACGGTATTACGACTCTTTAAATATTTTGCTTGAGACAAGGGACCTGGAGACACTTAGTATCAACTAAAAAATGTATGGGGAAAAAAGATTAAATTTCACACCTCAGAGATCTCTCATCACAAGGCAATGCTGATTCTAATTTTTGCTGAAAGTATCAAATCATTTGGTCTGATGGTTTATAGTTATTCTGTTGTTTAAACTTCCCATCAAAAATACAAGATAGCAACTGTAAAACCTGACCATAGCTTTCAGACTTTGGAATCTGACTACCTTGAACATCAAATCAAAATAATATGTTTACCATCTTTCCAGCTGTTCCAGCTGTTTCATCTTTCCTTTATTGGGCAGGATAAACAATGCTGCAACATCTCCCTTGTAAGGAATCTGCACCACCTCACAAGACAGATTCCTGTCAAAGAATGCTTTATATAATCCATTTCGAGTCATCATCTCCACTTCAACTGAGGTCTTTGCATTCACACGGAAATAGTCCTTGTGAGTCTCCTCAATATTGAGTAAGCTTAAAACCAAAAGAGAAAGAATCAAATTGAATATTTATTTCGGTGAAGATATATTAATATAGTCCAGACAAATGTACAATAAATAAAACCATGTCTGAAGATGTATACTTATACTTGAAGATAAAAAGTATTCCAAGTTTATTAGATATCTTAGTCTCTGTAGCAATTAAATATCACAGGTTAAATTTTGTGTGGACTTGTACACCATGTTTCTAAGTCAGATAAACTAAATGAAGTAACTTCATCATATCACAGGTTTTATTTGAAGAAAATTAAAACTGACCATAATCCAGGGATTTGCTGCCTATTTTCAGAATATTGCTTGTAAAGCAAGTTTCACAGTGGATGTCTCTCTTTTGAAAGGTAGCATGCTATGCTCCTCACACGTTTTTTGGATGTTTTTCATCTTGTAGCATTAAGGAAAAGCTTACATGCTAGAGAAACACAAATTTTTGGACCTGAACATAACTGCAGTATGGTAAATGGAATAGGGCCTCAAGGTCTTCAGTCTTGAAAATGCTTTGCTCTTGATGTTTATTCAATTGAATTTTCTACGATATTGTATTTTGTAATAAAAGCAGGACATTCACTAAACAAAATAGACCACGATTACAGCTTGCCATTCTGTAAGTATGCTTGTTTGGCTTTTTTCTTTTAATGTTGAATAGAAATAGCTTAATTTGAAAAATAAATAATAGAATGCAAACTCCACAGTATTCTGGTTACTTTACAAGTTTAAGCCTTTTCCCTTCCCCTCCAGAAAAGAAATGTACTCTGGTGTGGTACTTAGACTAGGGAACCTGAGATTAGGGCACCCAAATTTATAAAGTATTTGAAATAAAATCTTTTTTTTTATTTTGCTGAAAGTTCATAATTTCCAAATATTTTCCAAATTTTCCTTTCTGGGTGGGAAATCTCATGTATGTCCTGCATGCTGCTACAAATGAACACCCAAGAAGAAGTTAATAATTTCCAAAGCAATACATTCAAATACCTTTTGGGATATGGGTAAAACAATGACAAGGTGTAGAACATTTGGACTCCAACTCCAGAGGTACTTACCCATTTAATAGTCATGGACTGTAAATAAATTAAAGTTTTTGGCAGTTTTTGTTAATCATCATCTTCAGAATTTAGCTTTCTTCTTCACACATACAATGTGAAAACGTTTTAATTTTCAAAATAATAAGTAGATGAAGTTTGACAGGATAATTTAACAATGTACAATCTGTTGTGCTCTGGCAATTCCCTGAACCTGAATATTGCAACTTTTATGCTTTGAAGTCTAAATATATGCTTGAAAAATTTAGATGTAGAAGAAGTTTCAGAGTTGAAAATGCAATTTTTTTCCGTAATAGTCTCATCTAAACACATTCATTTAAAAAAGAAATAACTTGGTGTACTTGTTTTACATCAGGTGAAACAGCACTAAATAGATGCAGTAAGTACCATCTATGTGACTCACCTTTGAAATAAATGTAGTTAACAATTACCATCAGAGTGTTTGGATCAAGATCCTCAAGTATTTGGTTTATATTCCCACGGGTTTTATTCTTTACATAATCATTAATCTCTTTTTTAGCTTCAGTGGCATTCTGGAAGCTACTAGAGGCAGCTTTTGCTCTGTACAGTTTTTTGATGTCCTTCAGAAAGGTTTTCATTGGCTTCAGGTGTTTGTCCATGAACAGGGTATTCCCCATGCTCAGCTGCACCTGGCTACCAAAGCGGTTCAGCAGGAGGAGGAGCTGACCAAAGCTGTGGTGGATCTCCTCCTTCTGCATGTTGGTGAGGTTAAAGGCCAGTCCTTCCAGCACCTGAGCCTGGCTGCTGCCTCGGGAGCCCAGGGCCAGAAGGGCAAGAGCAGTAGAGATGCTGACTGGGGAAAAGAAAATGTTCTTGCCAGGCTCTTGAGTGCTTGCTTGCCTGTAAAACTGAAAGGCAAAATCTGTATTGCTTGAGACTATGCTTTGGCAGGACTCAAGAGGATCTCCGTCATGGGAATGCTGCTCCTGGGCACCAGTGGCCTCAGGCTGGTGAGTGTGGTGATCAGTCTGGGTCAGGCTGTGGACACTGAGGGGAAGCATGGCCACCAGAAAGCACAGTGGGAGCATGGCCTCCATCATTCTTCACAGATACTGCGTAGACGAAGAACAAAAGGTCTTGGATGCTGGAGGTTGGCTGTATCAACATGTCATCTTTTATTTCTGTCTGCTACTGCCTTCAAGCAGAAATCATTGTTATCTCCTGACCTCCTCCTTTGTTATGGAAGTATTTTTTAAATCCTTGTGCTTCTGGGTTGACCTGTAACTCCTATCCATTGCTGCCAACTTTAGTTCTACTTTACTCCAGCTACAAAAGTTCCTTGTTATTGGGTGAAAGAAACATTTGAGTATTAAAGTAAAATAAGAGTACAAGGGAGAGAAGAAGTGAAAAGACATCTTTTTTTTTCTTTTTTAAAATGGCAAAGCAACATGTTAAAAGCATTCTGATTAATTCTTTTGTGCTTATCTTTTAAGACCTCCTAAGATTATTATGCTATTAGGATTTGAATGAGGTTTATGTTAAATGACAGTGCTACACTGCTATATCAAAGGGAAACAATATGAGATTGCAGAATTCAAAAGTGCTATTTTCCCTTATTTCTGACTCATTTTACCATACAAAGTGACTAATCATAAGAGCTGGTAAATTTTTTTTGCTTCAATACCTGATTAAATTAGAATATGTTTGTCTATTTTAAATGGCCACTCATGTGTTACTTGTCGTCCAGGTGAGTTCCTTCTTGTGTATACCCCTCATCTGGCTATGGGAAGGTGAGACCATTGGTGTGGACTTGGCCTCTCCTGTCTTTCCAAGCTTCATATCAGAAGGAAAGCATCCTTTTGTAAGGTAAATATGTCTAAGGCCAGACTAGTGCTCAGCAACAGGATTGGATCAGGGTATCTTGGACCTTTGTAGTGACTGTGGCCACTTTTTGCCTTTACTTTGTTTGTTTACTGTTTTCTCTTTTACCAGTTGGACTGAGAACATGCTGGGATGATTTGTGGTGTCTAACATGCCTAAACTGTCAGAAAACAAGTAAGAGCTATTCCTGTTAAAAATTTGCTACCCTTCACCTAATGTCCTACTCGAGACAGAACAGCTTCAGGCAGAAGATTGATCACAGGCTACCTGCTTACCCTGCAGTCAATGGTAAAGACACTCAAAGACATGGGTTCAGCAATGGTAAAGACACTCAAAGACATGGGTTCAGCAGAGCAGATGAGATGTTTACAGGGATTTTCTCCACCCTGGGGGAACACTGACCACTAAGTTTTGGTGAAAAGGAGCCAGCTTTTCTTTCTGCAGCTTTGCTCTGTGTGATCTGGGTAAATTGGAATTTACAGAGGACATTGGCATGGCAAAATCAGTTTGTGAATTCTGTCTGGGCCATCTTAGTGTAAACAAGACCTTTACTCATTCACTTCAGTCTTGGTTATCTGATTGTAAGCTTTAGGGAAAACTAGTAATAAAAAATAAAATTGACAGTTGAAAAGTCAGAATACTTCTGTTATTGAAGCATATTTGTTCTAAATATTTTTGAGCTATTTGCGATAAATATTCAGAGCAGAGTTATACTCTGTGGAGCAGCTATAATGAATTGCCAGATTTTGCTATTCAGTATTTCTTGAAATTATCTTCAGCTGTCATTTGAGTACTTAGAAACTAGGTTTCACCCATGAAAGCAGGTGTGCTTTATGACTCACTTAGCTAAATACCATACAGCTGGGTCAAAATCATTAAGGTAAAGATAACTGGGTACTTACTTTACATTCAGAAGGCTCTTGCTCTCAATGGGCTATGCTGTTTCTTGCTGCTTTACTGCTACTGCTGTTTTCCTCTGTTAAACATTACATGGCTGCAGATATGTATTACCTAGAAGCACAAGGCTGAATGCTGATGAAGCCAGTGTTCTTGGACCTTGTATGCATATGTCCACATCTCTTCGCTCCAAACAGAACAAAGATCACAGGGCCCAGGCTGGTCAGTACAGCAGAGGGTTACATCCCAAAGGGTATGGAACTCTTAAGCAAGTATTTATTGGAAATTATATTTTGGTGTCAAGAGCAGCTACTCTACCCTATGTGCCACCTGAGATGAATATAACTGTTCATCTGGAGACACAGTTTTGCCCAGCACTAAGCTCTGAAGACCAGGGTAAGGAAGCTACAAGGAGCACTGCTTGTCCTCAGTCATACTGACTGGACTCCAGTCTAGCTTACTGTACTTCACTTATGTGTCAATATCTCATCTTTTATTTCTACACAGTAGAAATAGCAGAGACCACTACTCTGCAGCCAATGAGCCCTCTTGGCCTCATAAATAAAGAAGGTACCTCATGGCAGAAGTGCAGTCTTTTAGGGGAAGTGAGAGAGGTGCTCGTGGTGCTCCAAGACAGGCTGTTGGTGGTGGTTCTGGGCACTTCTTCAGTCATAGAGGTGAGCAGTGTTAAATGTTTACACTTCTGTTAAATATTACATGGATTTAAAAAACCCTGTCTGAGGACACAGATAAATGCTGATGTAGCTGTGCAGAGAAGGTAGGAGTCAATGCTTGCCAGGCCAGTGGGCTTTAATATTTGTCCCCAGACATGCACAGTAGCCATCTGCAAATACACATTGAGGAGGAGAGGTCCATGGCCATGAGCATCTGTACTACCACATACACCTCCCTAGCTCACCGCCAGCTAGTCACACAAGTGCTGAGGCATCTTCTGAAGTGTGTTATGGCCTGCACTGGCTTTAAATTTTTGATCATGCAGCTTGGGCACCTGCTTCTACATGGTACTAAAAAGAGCAGATCAGAAGAGGTAGTTAACATGTAACTTGTTGTTTTTTTTTTTTTTCCCCACAAATGACGTTGGCAGCAGTTCAGAAACTGTCCTACATTCAGAGGCTTTCTTTGAGCCTTGGTTTGGTCACAACAGAAGAGGAGCCCTGGGCAATGGACTCCACTGTGCAGCTGCAGGGCCAGCTGAAGCACAAGGTAACAACAGAGAGTGCTCTAAAGAATTATATGCAAGCACTGGGGCTAAATCTGAATTCCCTCTATGACTCTGAGGTGAACCAAAATATGCTTCAGTACAGTGAGAAAATTGTGTCAGAGATACAAACCCAAACGTTTTGCTGTTCAGACATTCATCTGTATTAGCCTCTTGTTGAAAGTCAGCATGGATTGATTTTTGAAACTCTCAAAATCTGCTTCTCTTTGCTTCAGTTATCCTTGTTGTCATGAGGTGGTGGTTTGAAGATGAGGTCCATCATCCTACCAGGGAGGTCAGCAGAGGTTCTCCAAGCCAGCAGCTGGTCCACCCCAGGGCCTGGTTCTGGAGACAGGAATGCATAAGGCATGCCTACATTGCTACTTTGTTCTACACCTTAGTTCCTTCTTAAAGATGTGACTGTATTCCTATTATTTTATTCAAAATGCTTATTTTAAAAGCTACCTTGCTCCTTTCATCAGCAAATAATTAGCATGCCTTGCCTGCAGCCCCAACCATGCCCTGCTGAATGCAATGCAGACCATCACTCTATAGAAACATTTTCTCAGGCTCTTACAAAACTCCCCTGTAATTCTGGATACTCTGAAAGAAAAGTAATGGCACTGTCTCAAAGCAGCAAAATGTCAGCCTTGGCTGAGGAAGGACCTGGACAAGGTGTTTGCAGAGCAGTCACAGCCACCCCACTCCAGACCTATAATATCCACCTGACAGAATACATATCTGGTGTGGGTGTGAAACCCTCTCTACTGGCTGGCCCAAGGCTGTCTTCATGTTATGTCCACAAAGACAGTACTTGCATTACCAAAATACACCATTGCTTACCCTGGCACTGGACTGCAGCTGAGAGGATGCAGTGACAGTGGGGGAGTTGAGGAGTGGTGGCTCTGGGGCAGTAGTCAGAGTTAGGTTGAAGAACTTGCCTAAAGTATTTCTTGAAGGCATACTTGGTTGGAGCCAGATTTTCCCTTTGATTTCTGTTCTTGCAACAGGACTGAGAGCTCTGCCCACGCCTGGCCTTCCAGTCAGCAGGGAAGGAAGATGGATGCATGGAAGGTAAACCACACTGTTTTGTCATGGCTCACATAAGAACCTTTCCTGCATTTGATATCCCACAAATATTTTTCTTAGCTCTGTTATCCCATTTGACAGAACCCACGTGCTCGTTTATACTGTAGATGGAGATTAATGCCAGGAAATTTTTGCTTTAATGAGTCTTTAATAATTTGCATAATTTGAGAGGTAAACATATTCATTTCAAACAATGATAATAGAAGCTACAGATGATGAATGGTATTGTCAAATTATCTGGGAGGAAAACAGATCTATGATTCACATGTCAGTCAGATATAATATAGCAGGAGTTCAGTTTCTGCTGCCATTAAAATCATTACTTCAGGATAATGAATTTTGTATTTAATAATTTTAAAATGTGTTCAAGATTCTCTAGCTTTCTTTTATTAATTGTCTATGTTAAAAGCTGTCTCAATTAGAGAAGCACAGTGAGAAACAACTCAGTTTTAAAGAGATGTGCAAAATCGTTGTGTTACTATTTTCATAATTCAAAGCCTTGAAAATAATACTTCAGAATTAAAGCCTCAGCAAAGAAAGGAGATTACCTTGTTCCATTCATTGAACTCTCAAAACTTTCCTTTCTATATATTGTATTTATTGATTCTGAGAAGAACCAGAATTTATGTTTCGAATACACAGTTTTCTGTTGTGTGGAAAGTGAACTTCTTAAATCTGGAAGCAGATTTCTTAAATCTGTGTTTATGGACCAAACAAAAATGTCCAAATAATCAGTCTTTACTTCATGAATACATTTGGCAGATGTTTGAAATAAATGTTAAGGTGTTTGATACTTACTGGCCAAGTCATGTTTTTATCGAAGAGTCCTGTTGTTAATAAAGGAGTATAATTTTAAAACTCCAAGTTTGAAAACTCTAGTTGTGCTAGTGGAAAGTTTGTCCATGAAAGTGTTACTGGTCCTAAATAGTTATGTGGTTGGTTTGTTTGTTTTTGTGGTGTTTTTTCGTTTGTTTTGGTTTTTTAGTAGTAATAATAATTGGCTTACAAGAGACTTTAAAAACAGCGTAAAACATGCAAGTATAGGCTCTGGATGCACTGAAATATATCTCAGTGATTTGCTTCATTTTTCTTGTTAGCACGCTCGTGAAAAAAATATAATTTTGCTCTTAGTTCTAATACAAACACAGGCCATGTGCAAAGTCATTCTGATCTCATGTTTTGTGTTTATCCTTTCAAGAAAGACTACCATATTGATTTTTGTCATTGATACTAAAGAAAACTATCTCCTCATGTTTTCACTTGGCTTGGACTCTTAGCATTGCTGAATTTCTGTAAGCAGTTACACAGTGACTCTTCAATGAGCCATGCCTAACAAAGTAATAAGGTTTAATTAGCCCAACTTAATCTGACAGTGTGCTGCTGGCACATTGTTTGTACAGCTGGCTAGTGATGCATGTATGCATATGAAATAAAGATCATTCCTTTAATTTTTCTTTGCTTCTAGTATTGTGTAATTGAATTTCAAGTTGTCTTCTCCTACAGACTCTGCTTCCCTCTGTACAATATAAAAACGGGTCTCAGTAAAACAGATTGTCATGTTCTTGAATTTGAGTTTGATAGAGGCTGTCTTCAAGCTACAAATTTCGTATTCTTAGTGTTTAATCACAGCAAAAGCTTGGATCACACAAGAAACCAAAATCCCTGCAGCCAAGCCTGTAACCCTTAATATCTCCAACATGTAAAATTGTTTCAGGGTGCAAAAGTTCTGAATACAGCACACAGACTGCTTAAGGCAGCATCAGGTCTGGACAGATAATAATGGATTGAAGATTACAGCATCCTCCTTTATACTTTAAAAATATGATTTAGGGCTTTTTTTTTTTCCCAGTGATGTTGATGTTCATCATGTCTTATGTGGATTTACAAATTCAAAACTCTGAGCCAAGGTTCCATCAGCATTTTTTGCTACAGACAGTTTAACCTACAGCTGTAATCAGTGATAACCACTGAGTAGTGAGAGGACAAGATTCAGCAGCCCTGGCTAGTGCAGCTTCAGTGTGCTTCCCAGCAAATTTCAGGAGGTCTTTGTGAAGATCCTGCAAAGAAAGTGGGCAAGTTTCATAGAATCAGAGGTTGGACAGTAAAAGTGAGGTTTTGGGAGGGAGGTTGCTGATGCAGTGGCTCCCTGGAGCAATTTCATCTGCCAAATTCCAGCCTAGGGACTGTAAACAGACCTACCTAGTGGAGGGCAGGGAACTGGAAGTGCCAGAAAGAGGCTGAAGTGAAAAAGCAAGGGAGATGTTCTGTGCTTCTCTAACAAAACACATGTATGCACTTAGTGATAAAATCTTGTTCAACTTCTGTCCAGCTACACTGTCCAATGGTTTCTTGCAGCAAACTTATAATCAATATAGGAGAGAAACATTAAAACTTGGGGTTTATAATCAGACAGTAACATGTATTTCTAAAACTGTCCCTCTATATAAAATATTTTACTTTTTGGGAAAACATTGTCAACAAGTGTCCCGATGTGTTTTCCCCACAGATTCTGCCTATGCAGTAGAATCTTAGAATCAAAATTAAGGATGGGAGAAACCTCCAGAGGCCATCTAGTCCAGCCCTTTGCACAAAACATCAGCTTTGTCATGTACATGTCTCCAACCATAAGTATTTTGCAACCACATCTTCCAGTGCTTAACCACTCCATGGTAAAAGTATGTTCCTTATTAGAATTTTTGACATTAAAACAGTTCTGTTCTCTGATCTTCTCTTCAGTGTCTTCCAGCTCCAGCATCATACATCTCTTTGTCATGATCCATGAACTTCTGGGCTGTCACTTACAAAGAAGCTATTGCATTTTCTCAGCTGGACCTTGCTTAGGTTAATTTAGAGAACTTCCATGGATCTTCTGCTCTTCCATTTATCTCAGGGAAGGTCTTTGTGAAGCCAAATCCGCATGGATGCTTTACCCCCCCCCCCCCCCCCCCACCCCAGGAGGGCCTCATAAAAAGACTCAAAAGAGAAAATTAAAATGTTCTTGTCACCTGCTATTGCCTAGATCTGCTTGTAATGCCAAAATGTAAAATAAGCATTCCTGGTGCCTACCTTCAGTAGAGTCAGGTTTTGATGACACTGCTGCTTTCCAGGAGATGTAGGTAATTTATAGCTCTTGAGAGGTACTATTCAGTGGAGCGATCAAATAGTTTATGGGACTGAAACCCAATCACACAGTGGACTTTTTATTTGCTGGCTGTCATTTAAAAGATAGTGAGGAAGGGAATTAACATCTGAGTGAGAAAGCATAATGCAAATTTCCCACCTCTGCACAGAAAGCCATCAACATTGGTTACAGAGGTTAATTTTATGCTAGTTTGGATCTATGAACTCAAAGGCCAGAGTAAAAACCATGAGGCAAAAAAGGGCTTTTAATCAATGTCTTTGAAGTAGTTTTTGAAGAAAGATTAGAACACCCAAAAAATCCACAGAGTGCCAAAAATAATTTCTCATTTTCCCCACAGAAATGAGTTACAACACTTAGATCTCAGTGGTCACTTCAGTGTTGCCAGGCGCTATGAATACTGAAGTGTTTAGAGAGGCTGCTTTCCCCTTAAACTTCTCATCATCTTCCCCCACTCAAATTCTACCTCCAGCCAAAGTAGACATGTCACATCCAACTTGAGTGCCTTGGAAAGTAAATGGAGCTGGGCTTCTTGGGGGATCAAGGAAGGAACATTTTGAGAATCAATGTCAGTAAAAAAAAGTTGATAAACATGGATTTTGCTTTTAAATAGAGAAATAGAAGATGTATGTGACTGTTCTTACTGCCTCTGAACTAGCTTGCCCTTTTAATTTTGCTGTGTTGAATTAATTTAAGATGTATATCTGTGGTGCCTTCATCTGCACAGCAATACAAGTACAGAAAAAATACACCTTTTAAAGAAATAAGAATTTAAACTGTCTGTTTACCCCAGCTGTGTTTTTTGACTCCTCTTGTTTCTTAATTTCTTCTTAATAAAGAAACTGAATTATTTCTTTAAGGGACCCTCATGTTATACTACCCAAAAACTGGCCAAAAATGAGTCATCTCAGATTGGAATAGGTTTGAGTATCATCTGTGATTCAGAGCGGGGTATTGAATGAGTTGGAGCCTGAACTCAAGACTGGGTTTAACCCTACCATACCAGATGTACAAAATCAAAAAGAGAGAGGGAGCCATCACATCACTAAGCCTGGCTGGGAGCAGTCTTTGAGTAGATAATGGTGTGGAAATGGCTGGCAGTTAGAACAGATATAAATGTCCCAGAGAAGAAACTGCTGCAGTGCTTGGCAAATGCTACATGGCTTGCTGCAGGGAGAACCCCTTGTACTCCCAAAATAAGGAAGAAGGAGCAAGAAGTGTTTATGTCACATCAGCTGTCAGCTCCTACACATGACCTTGCCTTTGGGAAAAAAAGTTCAGGAAGCCAGTGCCAAAGACACAAAAACGTGAGAGTCAAAAGCCTAAAGACTTACATATGCTCTGAAGTACATAAAAGACTATGCAAATGAAAGTGTCACAAAATGACACTGGAGTGGAAAGGTAACACAAGGGCAGAATTCTGAATGTTTCCAAGTTTTAAAGCATTAAGGGCCCTATGTTTTCCTTTGCAGAGAAGTGATGTCCTTGAGCACCACTATCAAACCCACCCTTAAGAAACTGTACCATGAGTAACAGGTAACATGAGCTCTAATATAAGTCTTCTGTTCACACCACTTGCAAGATGCCCCTTAGCCACGGTGCCCTCTCTGTCCTTTCTTTTATTGCTTACACTTCACACAGCCTAAGGCAACTGAATGAGAATGTAAAATCAATCCTGGAGACTGTGAATAATCTTCTGAAGAAGATTACTTCCTTTTCATCTTTTTTCAATGCATGGAGCTAGTGGTTTAGGTTCTTTTAGAGATATTGTTATAAAAGTCCAAGATGTGCTTTTCAGTTAACACAAAAACTAACACTTGCAGGTCCATTTAAACTGGAGAAATCTCATAAGCAATGTCAAAGTCAGCTACTCAGAGGGAATGAGAGGTCTGAAGAATGCATTGGAAAGCCAACAGCCTCAGCTAGGGCATGCTTTGCTTATAGAGCCATCCACTTCTGATTATTTGTAAACCTATTTCTTTCCCAGTCCCTTTTCCCAGATGAAATAACACAAATGACCAAACCATTTTGGTTTGTATTTGAAGAAGAGAGCTATGACTCTTTTCCAAGCCTTCGCAGGAGTCAAATAACCATAGATATTTTTTTGTCTCCTGGCCAAATGACAGAGCACAAGCCAGGGATCTAATATATGGAAGAACTACTGAGTTAGTGTTATGGCTTTCCATTAAGAGGGCCTGGAAATGTTTGAGTGAAATGCATTTGTTTGTTTTGTTCTTACTTTCACCTTTTCCAGTCTCTTAGTAGCCAGTGCTACAATTAAAGACACACCATTCCAGAAGCCAGGTTATCTAGCTCTGTTTCAGGCCCTCTAATACTTCAAGCCTATTAACTATCTCTTGGAATTCATCTACATGCCACAACAGGTCATCAACCTGTGCACACTTTGTGCAGGCACCAGCCTTTTCTCCAGTGGAAGCATCTGGTCATCCATACAAGCTAGCACCTGTACTGACATCTGCTTCCTTACCAGTCCCATGTGGGTGGAGGCACCAGGCTTCTCAGGGCTGTCTCAGTGGACACAGTGGTTTTGGCTCTGAGGCAAGAGCCCACCTTTACAGCATTTAACATTTACCTGAGCTGTGGACCTCCTCACAGATTTCAGTGCCCTCCCTGCACACCTTGCCCATGCCAAGTGCTGCAGAGCATCCGATGTGACACGTCCTGGTCATGCATTCTCAGAGCCATTTATATCTCCTGCAGATGCCCTGGCAACATCCCCTCCTCACCAGACTGGCTCACAGGAACTTATGGGTCCTGACAGACCCTGGGCTGCTGCTCAGGTGTCCCTGAGCATAGGTGATTCTGCTGCAGGTAACTCATTCTGATATGCCAGGACTATGCTGGGGGCATTTGAGGTTACCAATGCTCTTTGAAGGTTGTGGGACAGCACTACTTTGAAGCATATACCTATAACACAGATTTCCTGAGCCTAGAGGTTATTGTGATTGGCAGGTGATGGATGCTGGCTATGAGGATTCCATGGCGCCTTCATAGCTGCCCAGTTCCCGATGGCAATAGAAGCCACATTTTCATCCCTGATTAATCATCAAGTTCTTTAAAAACTGAGAAATTCTCATAATATTTCCCAGGAATATCTGTTAATTACTAATTGTGTGGCAATTACTAAAATTAAATACATGACATCATAGAATCATAGAATGGTTTGGGTTAGAAGGGACCTTGAAGATCATCTAGTTCCCAACCCATGCCATGGGCAAGGACAATTTCCACCACACCAGTTTTTCTCAGGGCCCCATCCAGCCAGGCCATTGATACTACCAAGGATGGGGCAGCCACAATTTGTCTGGACAACCTGTTTCAGTGCCTTACCACTCTCATAGTAAAAATTTCATCTTAATATCTAATTTAATCCACTCTCATTCCAATTGAAGTCATTCCCCCTTGTCATGTCACTCCAGGCTCTTGTAAAAAGTCCCTCTCCATCTTTCCTGTAAGGTGCCTTCAGGTACTACAAGGCTGCAATTAGGTAACCCCAAAGTCTTCTTCTCTCCAGGCTGAACAATTCCAGTTCTCTCAGCATTTCTTCATAGGAGCAGTGTTCCATCCTTACTTTGTGCATTTAACAGAGTATTAGTGGATCTTTCCAGCAGAATATGTAATTTGTTTTCAGCCCATGACATTAAAGGCTGTTGCTTCTGTTATGTGCTTTTAGTTTCTCCCTAGTGGATGCTGTACAACACTGGAAACAATGACAGACCTGTGCACTGGCACTAACCACTGGCTGTTGGAAATAGGTAATTTTCTTTTATATCTCAAGCATCCTATTTCTCTCTCTGGCCCCACAACAATATACAGTTTTCTGCTTTTGCTTGTTCCTTCTTTTATGATCTTTAACACCACTCAAAATTCCTCTGTTTTTTGTCTGTTGAACTTCACATAATTTGTAGATGACAGTTAAATCTATCTCCATCATGGGTTAGCCTGTGTTTCTAAGCTTCTCATTTACATTTTTAGTCTTTTTTTCACTTCTAGCTCCTAAATATGACAACAAATACAGTTTACTGCTATTTCCACACTGTTTGTTTTCCTTTTCTCCTTATTTCAGAGAGCCGCTCAGTGTGTGCTGTTCCAAAGTTTCTGCCATGTTGGCAATTCTTTTTCTGTGGCTCTTAACCTACAAGAGAAGACTGCTTTCAGCCTTTACAGAGACTGCTTTGATCCAAACCATTCCTCATTTCTCTCAGGGTCTGCATAGGCAGTGCTGAGGTTGCAGCTCATGTGTGCAAGTGGTTTCATGCACTCCTATGTCACGTCTATGTGCAGACACCAGTGCAGGCTGCATTAGAAAATGTCCTTTGCACTTTGTCTCTCATGTCTCATCACACAAGCTCCAGCCTCCAGAAGTGCCCCTGCACTGAAGTGGCCCATCACAGTACTTGCATGCAACAGCAGCAGCAGCTCTTGACTAGCTAGGATGGAAGTCCTTCCCTGGTTATTCTTGGTCACAACACTCCCAGCCAGAGAGCCAACCAAGAAACAAAAACCCATGAAAGAAGAAGCAAAAAAGAAGCAGACTGTCCTGAGCAAACCATGAGTGCAGTGGGTTTGTGACAACCTTAATGCTGACATTTTTGGTGAGGGGTTGTGCAATCCTTCTGTGTTTATTATTTACTACACAAATTTGTTGCACATTTGCAGTGAGGGGCATGGCCTGGTTTTTGCCCAAACAGAAAGAAAACCAAGGCAAGATGTGTGTGGTTCCTACACCTGTCTGAAGATGATTCCTTGCCAAGAGGTTTTCTGATCATCCAGTTCTTAAATCAGCTTCATTTTTGTCTATCCACTTTCAAATGAGTTAAGAGGCAAGGTTATTTCTTCAAGTGAGATGGGGTTGGCAAAATAGCATTTAGATGTTTTTTTCCTACTAACAGACACAGGCTATTGATCTGAGCTCCATGAGGAACAACAAACATAGTCTCTTGATATTTGCCTACAGACTTATTTGTCATTGCAAAGCTGGACTTTGACAATTCATCCTGAGTTAGCCCTGAGATTTGGCAAGAAGTTTTAAATGATCTTCTGTAGAATAAATTTATCTGTATTACACCAAGACCAAGTAAGTCCTTATATGTTTAGACGTGTGAAGCCAACTACTTGTTACTAAATACAGAACATACTAAATACAGTTATGAGAAACTTTTGCCATTGATTTATGTGATTTTGAGGAGGACTTTGAAAGTGAGTATAAAGTATTACCTGTCTGCAGAAAGACATGGAATGCTTTTTCTATTCCTTATTGATATTTTTGTGCTATAATTTACTCATATTTATGACACTGATTTAACGTGAAAGAAAATAAAGATCCCCAAACCAAAAAAAGTATTGCGTTTTAGAAATACTCACCACGGTTTTTATGTTACATTTTTCACAGACATCTTAAGAAACTAAGGTCATTTATATTTTTTCTACCAGTTTGAGATATTCTGTAACAAAAGATTTAATCAATCTATAATTTACATGCTTTCTTTGGCTTTCTATATTTTAATAAGATGTGCTAAAGATGTTGATTTAAAAACTAAAACAAAAAATAATAAAATAATTTAAATATTTACTGCTTTTTAAGTAAAGTTATGTATCTTTCATAACCATGGAACTCTCTAGCTGGATTCGAGCAACCTTAAGTTAAGAAAAGGTACAAATATCAATTCCCAGTCTGTTTTTACTCTATAACAGTAATCCACAGCTAGCATTTAGAAAAGTGACTTCTGAAATATTTTCTGCATTTTTTATATGTGTTTATGATAGCTTAAACCAAGTTAACAGTCCCTAGGAAAGCTCTGCTGTTCCTACTGAGGAAATGCAAATTTTCTGGAGTTATAATTTTCATTCTTCCTTTTTCCTACCACAATCTGTCAAGTCTAGCTGGAAAGTGAATACTGAAGGTGGCATCAGTAGAAACAAGAAATGACAGTTACAACAAATCTATGAAAAGGAAAGTGGTGCTATGTCACGGACTACTCCATCAGGCTTTTATCTCAAGGCATTAGCAACAATCATTACATTAGTAGGATAAAACAGAAGGTTTTTTTCTGCTATGGATTCCTTCCTTAGTAGAATTAAAATTATCTGTACAGCAAAAACAGCCTTCTTGTCTCCATGTGGAGGGCTTCTGCCTGAGGAGAAGACAGAAGAAGGCAAGCTAAAAGAGCTGCATCCATTAGCCCTTTACACTGGTGTTTCCTCCAATGTCTCAGTCACTGATCCTGCAGTTTCTTGCCATACTTGGTTACAAAACCTAAAGAAATTAATGAAAATTCACTCTGATATTAAACAAATCTGCATCTAAGAGTAGTCATCAAGGGTTAGTGGACTAAAAAGACAGGGCTTAACAGCTTGCACTTCCTTTTTCCTGTTTCTCCTTCAGATGCACACCTTGTGACTGTACAGAAATATCTAATCAATTGGAGACTTCCAACCAACTGAATACCCCATAGAGGCATGTCAGAAGGGGCTTCTTACAAAACTGGTGAAAAGTGACTTGTATTTCATGAACACTACATGTTATATTCAGGTGTAGGCTGTGGGAAATCCTGGTGACTTTTGGACAAAGAAAAATAGTTTTTGTGTTTTAAGGGATTAACAAGGTTTCTAAGGATAATGGTTGAAAGATGAGCACTAGCACAGAGTGGTATGCATACGTAAGTGTTTCACTGGATCACAGGAATTTAGCCAGGGATGTGCATAGGGTTCATCAATCAGTCATTTTTCTGAGGGTTTACAATTTTCCCAATGAAGAGAACAGTGTGCGTGAATTTATCCAGAATCACCAGGAGAAATGGTCTGTTGAATCTGATTCGAGGTGGACGAGGAAAATCCCCAGATCTCCAGGTGACCTCCTTCACTGTGGCCCCGGCAGCCTCAGTGCCGTTCTCATGGACATTCAGCATGGCTCTGTGGATCACCTGCAAGGAACAAAGCAAACAGCCTTCAGCTGACAGTCCAGCAAGAAGAGAGCAGCCTGCTACCCTCTTCCCTTTGTCCAGCCAAAGGGAGTCCTGCCTAGAGCAAGACTGAGCAGCAGCAGCTTCTGGGAAGGTCATCACCAGTTGCTCCTGTTCCCACCGCAGCACCAACAGCCATCCCACCACTCAAGCCACCCTCCTCCACTGCTTGTGCAGAGAGTAACCCTCAAACTGCAGGCAGCCAAAGAGCACTCAAGATGACTGATGACAAGGAACTCTGGAAGCAAAGAAACCTGGTAATTTAGCTGAGACTCAATTTCGTCTTTGGCAGCTTCATGTATTATTGTGAATTTACCCTGTCATCTAGCTGAAAAAAATAACTTTTTGAGAACACTAGAAGGGCAGGAGTAACAGCCTCTGCAGGAAGAATTAGAGGAAATTTTACCAAAGCTAATGCACTACATTTAGATAATTTTGTTTAGTAGCCAAAAGAACATTTAATTATACGTATGCTTTCATCCTCGTTCTCCAACCATGCCTTTCTAACCTCTTGTAAGCATGTTTGGCTTCAGGTTTATGAAAGACAAGGCTTTCTTTGCCTCCAGGCTGGCAGCCATTGATAACTGAGTGATGCTTCAGAGAGACTGGGATAAGCTTTTCATGGGATATTAATGTCAGGTTCCTGGGAACAGGCAAATCCTGTGGTTGCTTTCACATGCTGACTTACTTTTGAAATCTTCAGTCCAGGCTCCCCAGTAATCCCTGAGAGATCAGCTTGTTCAGTAAACAGATTGACCATACCCATCTGTTTGACTATATTTTTCACATCATAGGTACCAGAAATAGAAAATTTTGGAATGTGCAGATGTATTTTTCTGTAACAAACAACACAAATAGGGACAAATCATGATCTAGGCAACACTCCCCAGTGGCTTCAATATATTGACATTTCACATCTGTTTTTTTTAATGTTTACAGTGTTCAGATAGCACTTCTGATCAGGTTAGCTACTTAATGTGGAGGGTTGGAACAGAAGAAGTCTGTGCTAGCTCCTGCCTCTGCAGTGGGTTTCAAGGAGTGGGTTGGAAGACACAGCTATACCAAATCAGTGGCAAACAGAGCTACTACTGCCAGGTAGGAGGTTTTTTTCAAAAAGATTGTAGCCAGCTGACCTAAGGCTGTTCAAATACACAACAGGGCCTTGGCCAGCACAGAAATAGCTGCAGTAATGGTGAATTAATCCACTTTTACACAGAATGCCTTCAACACCCTAACACCCAACAGCTACTCCACTGTAGTTTCCCAGTGCTTGTTTGAAACAAGGGTCTGTCAACCTCATCATGGTGCTAAGTAATATTTGGTTGAACCAGGAACTTCACCCAAGATGAATCCGAAGTTCAATGACCTATTTGTTCACTAGCCACAGCTCTTTTTCATTTTCACTTTCCAGAAAAGAAAAGCGCAGTCCATCACAGAGGAACCATTAAGTGTATAGACTTCAGTCAAAAAAACTGCACTTTAATGTTTTGTCTCAGTACATCAACCCTACTAATCTGTAACATGGTCACCTCTCACCTTGGCAAAAAGAACTTACCGGTGTTGGAGGGACTTTACCCATTTAGCTACAGTTCTTTTCAAGAGGGCATCTTCTACCTGCTTCATCTTCCCTTCATCAGGCAAAACAAATAATGCTGCAACATCTCCACTGTAAGGTATCTGAACCAGCCAACAGGACAGCTCTTCATCAAAGTAATTTCTGTAGTAACCCTTTCGATACATCATGTCAACTTTTACAGATGTTTTCTGATCCACAAAAAAATCCTCCTGTTTTGTCTGTGCTGTACTGAAGGGTTTCTCCCAATGGGCTTATGACAAAAAGAAAATTTATTTAGTGGAGTACATAGAGGAATGGTCACAGTGAATAAAACAGGACCCAGTCTCACAGCCTTCCTTTCATTAGAGTAAATATCCTTTTCATGTTACTGTGTCCTCAGGTGTTACAGTATTGCATCTATTTTTTAGGTGCTTGAAGACAACTACAAGCAGGTAATACTGAAAACACTATCTTTCACTACAGCATGAGTCTATGATCACATGACAAAATTAACCAAACTCAATAAAGATATTTGTTTTAGAATTTCACTAAAGCAGATGTTTTTACTGGCAACAAATATACATGGGCTTATAGCGATACTTTCTAGATACTGAACATGATTTTTTCTGTTGAAAATATTTCAATTTTTTCTCTTTTCTTTCTCTGTAATAAGCATTAGCTTTTCACCCTTTGATATATCTTACCTTTAAAGAAGACATAATTAACAAGAACCATTGCAGTCAGAGGATCAAGATTTTCCACTAGTTTAACAATTTTCCCATTTGTCTTTTCCTCAATATAACTGTTGATCTGACTCTCAGCACCAACAGAGTTGTTAAAGTCAGTAGAAAAGACTTCAGATTCATAAAAGCTTTTGACATCATCCATGAACTTCTGCAGTGGTTTTAGTGTCTTTTCTATAAAAAGGGCACTGCCCAGGCTCAGCTGGAACTCACTGTCTGAACGGTTCAGCATGTGGAGGAGTTGGCAAAAACCTTCATGTATTTCCTGCTCCTGAGTCTTTTTCAGGTTAAAGGCAAGCCCTTCTAAAATCTGTGTCAGTGTCACAGCCTTGGCACCAAGTCCCAGCATTGCAAAGGAAGCAGAGATGCTTATGGGTGAAAAGAAAATATTTTTGTCTGTTGCTTCAGATGCGACAAGCTTGTAAAAGGAAAATGCAAAGTCAGCATTGCTGAAAACTAGTTTGACAAAGCTTTTGTTCTTAAGTGGAGAAGCTTCTTCCCAGTGAAAACTATGTCCTGGATAACGTGTCCCTTTAGCATCATCCTGCTTATTACGGTAGCGAGGATGCTGATGACACAGGGCAACTGTATGCAAACCAACCAGCAATAAACACAAGGAGAAAGTGGGCTTCATTTTGCTTTCAGCTGTTTCTAGAAAAGAAATAGACATGCAGAATACGTCATGAAAACTAATTTGTTCATACTGTGTCCTCCAGTAAAGTAAAATGATGCTTTCAGCACACACTTGTTCTCCAAAGTCCCCCACACTTATAATTCACATTTCTGATGTCTGCCAGTGTTCCCTGGAAAGAATACGCCTCCTGATCCACTATTTTTATATATATATAGTCTAGCTCTCTTTCAAAAGAGGTAATTTAAAACTTTTAAAAGTTTATTAATTTTAATATTAGCATATTCTTTTAAAATTTGTAAATAACTGGAAGCTTATGACCTTTTCCCCAGAGTAACTGGCATGACCTTGTTTTGTACTCAGTACTGCAGGAAGGTTACTGCAGCTCTGTCAGCCTTCCTTAATTCATCAAATAATTTGAGAATTTAATCTATATTAAACAAAAATGTGATACAAGCATAGATCATTCTATCTAGAACCAAAATTACAAAATACTCCTACAGCTTCTTCCAAGATGAAAGACTAGATCATTCATCTTTGTGGTATAAAAGTCTATAGGCATTTCTATTGTTTCCAGACCAAATTTTTACTTTATTATGTGAAGTATCTTCTTTAGTATTGGTTCTTTCTGGCTTTTGAAATGTATTGACTCTTTTCAGAAGAGGTATATTCCCTATTTACATGTACAAAGGCCCCACTCCCAGGCAACAGCCCTCCCCCCACCCCTCACCCCCCCAAAATGAAGTGTAAGAGATCCACAGGAAAACTAAAAGGATACTTACATTGCTACAGTCTGGTCTTGTCTGCTCATTCTCCTCTTCAATACCACTAAACAGAGTTAATCAGAGCACTCTGTTAATCATTAATTAGTTCAAATAAAAGTTGCCAGTGAGGATGCACAACAAGCAGTAATGACATTGGGTATTTTGGACAGTCTGTCCAACCCAAACACTAGCTGCGCTGGGTGATGGGGCTGCAGACAACAAGAAATGGAGCAGAACCACTATCTCTGTTGCTTCCATGCTTGTGGATTGACAGGATTGCTGCTATGGTGTTTGGCAAGACAGCCCCCAGCCATACCTTTCCTGGCTGGAGCTGAAAGCTGTGACTGGGTGTGAGGGACACCCCTTGCTTGGGCCTGTCTGAGCCAGGACCACTCACGGATCACAGCGTCCCCGCCCAGGTGTCCTCTTTGATCCATCCTGGGGGCAGTGCCAGAGCCATAACCTCTCTGGCAGGATTCCAAAACAGGGTTTGGATTTTGAAAGTCTTTCTGCCATACTGTATACCTCAGTCACAACCTTCAACGCCGTGTTTAATGGTTTTGGGGATTTTCTTATGCAGAGCAGATTGTGTGCGATCGGTGAAACAGTCTCTAAGTTTCTTAGGAGAATAACACATGACTTTATCACTCCAGTGAGACATTTACAATCAGTAAACTTGTTTATTCATTGCTGTTGGCCATCACCTGTGACTGACTATTTGGGGAACTGAGGAAAAGTTTTCACCCAGCTTTGTAGAAAATACACAACAAAACCACCACTGCTAAGAAGTAGTACTGACTGCAAAGAGAAACATATGGTCAGAAACAGACATCCTGTTTCCTCGGGTTAGTCTTCTGTATCATATGCAGCTGAAATGGACACCAGGAGGACACAGAACAGGCTGCCAATTCACCTTTCATCCAGTACTAAAAAAGACATGCTGGCATCACTGGATGATATTCAGGGTTGAAAATAATATAATATATGAACAAATCACTGAAAGAGAAACTAAGGCAGAAAATTAACCTTTTTTAACACATCTGGTTGCCAACATGTCCCTCTCTGCCAGCCCCCAAGAATTTGGTTTCTGAGCAGGAGCCCCAGACTACATCAGATATTGAAATGTCCCATGAGACTGGTGGGGTGCTGCACTTAGGAAGCTGAAGGCAATGCTGCAAAGGGAACTGGACTTTCTTCCCCTCAATCTCAAATCAAGGCTCTTGTCCTGTGGTTGTTTTATATGGCTGCATAGTCGAGCAGCAAAACAGGACTAACCTAGGGACTGGAACACCTGATCACTTGATGTGGTTACAAGACCCTCAAACCATTCTACTTGAGACCATCAGACCCAAATGATCCACTCGGCTCTTATGCAGGCTGCAAGAGGTTGATGAGAAAGTGAGGGGAAAGGCAATTCACAGTTTTCCTTCTGAGGATCTTCTGCTTAAAGGTCAAATAAATATAAAACTATTTATGTCATGTGTGTAGAAAATTGTGTATGAATAACCATAAGTGTTTTCACCAATCTGTGAAAGACATGTATATAAATACGCACACCTCTAAGCATTTACAGTAGTGGAAAAAGTGTAAGTGTGGTGTGTTAATATAATAATACATGCACAAGTCTGAAGGAGAGGAAACTTGGGTTGCCCGCTGAGAACAATTCAAATAGAAGAAGAAACAAAGGCCATGGAATTTGTTCTGAATGTGATAACTGATTGATAGAGGTGTGGAATGTTATTAATTCTAGTCATAACAGTGTTTGAGTAGTTCTGCTAAAGAAAATCATTACCTTCTTTAAAGCTGAACAGAACCTGTGGCAATAATAATTAATATGCTATGATTTGAACTAAAAAAAGAAGAAATGCTATCTCAAATTACTTGTGATATTTTGATAGCATATAAATAATATGGTAACATATAAGTAATGACCTCAAAACATTTTTAAGAACTTTGAAGAATTGCATATTTGGTAGATTTTATACGCAATTGTTTTAAACCATTTTTTTTCTAAAAGCTAGTAAAAATGAGGGTGTTCTTTTCCATATTGATATGAAGTAATGTAAAGGGGCATTTTCTTTTCTGATGACAGATTGTCTGAGAGAGTTAATGTCTCTCAGCCTGATTTTTTACAGCCTAATCAACTTATTTAATTGTCTCACTTTTATTAATTTTATCATTTTATTTACATGTGAAAGTGATTCTCAGGTTTAAAATATTTTTACATCCCTTAATATTGGAATGGAAAAAAATCCAAATTTCTTTGAGTTATAAAAAAAAAATTCCAAATTTCTTTGGGAAGAGTTATAATGTAGTGGAAGGACACAACACATTGCTTTCTGGAGCCCTTAATAGGGAGTCTGTCCATTTGATCAGGTAAACACAGGTATTTTCCAACCTTTCCTATTATATTTGCTCAATTTTCCTTTTCAATAGGAAAAGCCTGAGGGTGGCAGCGCAAGAGATGGTTTTTATTCTGTCTCTTTGGGTTGAGCCTAAGCATTCTCCACAAAAAGTGCTCTCAGCCCAGGTCTGTCATTCAGGGTAGCACCAGGAGGAGGTGCATGAGGAACAAATACAAGTTGCTTCACCATTCATCATGCTCACTGCATTTAAAATGCAAAACTTAATCCCTTCTTCCTTGTGTCAAAAAAAGCATTTACAATGGAAGATGAACATAATGTGAAGGAACTTCCATGCTCTCTCCTGTAAGTTCCCATTCCCAAATCTTCCCCATTCCCCATCTGCCTCCAACCAAGTGCCTTACATGTGCACCTTGGTCCATCAGTGGTCTAGGCTCCCTGAAAAAGGGGTTGCTTAACAGGGGCTACTCCTGTGAAATATACAACACACAGAACATGAAGTGGAAAAACAGTGTATGCAATATCTACCCAGGAAGTTTATGGTTTGAAGGCAGTGTGGTAGATAAAGGTACAGCTTTAAAAAAAAGTCATACTGATCATTGTGAATTTGTGTCAGGAACACATGAGGAGCAAATAGTGTGCTGGTACACCTTTGGAATTGCAGCATCACTGCAATGTGCTGCTCCACATATATTGCCTGTGTGTGCAGAACCATCTTTTTTTACTGGCATAGAACTTGGCTCCTACATGCTTCGTGTGATGGTCTGTAGCTCTGGCATCAGACATGGTAATTTGCCCAGTCTCTGCCACAAATAAGTTTTGCCTTCTTTATGCCTGCTAAGTTGACTCTTTTCAAGGCTGAAAATCTTTCACCTCCAGCAGGAGCTGTTCTGGACCTTTGATCAACCTTGCAATTTTTTCTGAAGATTTAATAGTTCTCATCCCTCTATTATTATAGGACCATGTGTAGATGGCCCAGAGATTTAAATGATTTGCTATGCAATTTGCTCTTTTTTTCTTTCCCAGTAATTTCTAATATTTAATTTGCCTCCTCTTCCACTACTGAGCTGATGTGTATATGTACTACCTACCAGAACAACAAACCACCAATCCTGTGTGACAGCAGTCAGTTCAAGTGCAGCATTTTGCCAAACCTTCTGCTAAAACTTAGCAAGAAAATCAAAGTCCTTATCAACACAATAACAAGCCAGAAAGATACTGTTCTTTCTGGTTTGAAAACGAGTTAGAATTTGCCTTGTCCAATTCTTTATTTTACCAGGAGATGGTGGCACAGGGCTCCTTTTCCTATAATCCCCGGAACTCAAGGCTCCATGCATAACCATTCTACAAAGATAGTAGTGTAGAAGAATCACACTGAAAAGCTGGTTTCTTGCAAGGATCTTACCCATAGCTGGTATACTGAAATAATTACTAAAATAAAAATTTTGCTAGTAGAATTTGCCCTATGGACCTTTTTCTCTTGGTGTAAAAGAGCCATTCGTATGCAAACAACTTTTAGAATAACAAGTTCACCAGAGAATAAAAGTTCTTATTTTGAAATGAAGTTTCAAAATAGGTTACCCAGAGAAACCTCTTGGTGTTAAATTAAATTTAAATTGATGCCTTACATTCTATATTTTTTGTGATGCAAACATGGCCTTAGTCAAGCACTAAGAAAATCCCTTATGTAGATATTTTGGAATTACACTTAAAGTTTATTGCTTCCAAAGCCAGATAGAAAGTATTAGGGCTAAACTTTTCAAAGTGTTGTGATTTGTTATTGTACAAGAGATTAATATTGTTGGCCTCAATGAAGAAGCAGAAGGAAGACCAACTAGCTAAATGAATGTATTCAATGAAATTAAATGTATTGTATGATTCTATTGCTCAAATCCCTTTTCTTAAACAGGTCTTTGAGACTCTAAAATTTTAGGATTTTGCAGATTCTGACAGATCAGAGATGGTTTAATGCACCAACTCTCTTCCCAGTTTCAGTAGAGGCAAAATGCAAGACTGTGTGGTTGCCCTTACCTCTTCAGATCACAGCCTGGCAGGTCAGCACAATTCCATTTCCATCAATGACTTACATTATCACAGGACACTTTGGGATCTAGAATGTACCTACACAGGCTTTCTGTCAAGGCTGCTGCTCCATCTTTCCCAACCTGCCAATCTAAGTGTGTACAGAAGTGCTGGAGTATATCTGTCTCTGTTAGATGCCTCTTCTCAGTCAGTTTTTGTACCCACCTTCTAACTCCCACTGCAGTGAATGTTTAAAGTTTTCAAGTGAAATGCACATTATGTTTCTCTTGAACTTTTTCTGTGATTGGAAATCCTAGTGCCTCTGTGCTTTGGAGACACAATTTGAATGCTGGATTAGGGATTAACACGGTTTGAGGTTTTTCATACCTCCAAAATTACCAAAACTCATGTCAAAGATGAGTAGCTGGGTTCTCAGAATCCCCATTCAAAACCAACCCTGACTGGTGGGAACTATCACAATCATCGGGTTTTTAAGATCTTAGTGATTTTCTGCTTGAAATTAGTGTGAGTACAAGAAAAACACCTTCAGATTTTGCTGCACTGAATCTACAGAAACATTTAGAATAGGGTTGGCTTACAACCTGTTCAAATTCCAAATTTCCTTGCAATATTAGCAGTGATCACAGGTTGTATAGATGATAGGGCTGTGGGGAGAGGGTGGATGTGCCCATTCAAGTCATTCCAGATACTAGAGCTGAGGCTCAAATTGCATAGCTGGGGACAAGAAACTCCAAAGTATTGGTAGCATCTGAACAGCAGAGTTTATGTGAGCAACTGGTGCTTCTGTAACTATCCAAATGCTCTGTGCCTTTTGGCACTCTCTGCACCTCTTCCCTACTGCTGAAAGAAACACACGTTGCAGTAGCCCTGCAATTCTACTGCTTCATGTTTTGTAACTACATTCTACATGGACTCTGCCATGTGGCAAAGCAAACAGAGAGGCACTGACCAAAGATATCCTGTCATCAATCAGAGTCCCAGTGGACCATAAACAAGGTCAGACAGAACAAACTTACAGTCTCCCACATGGCTCATAGGCTGCCAGGAGAAGTTTGGCACTTGGGTCTGCTGGGGCACAGCCAGGCTGCCTTCCAGGGCAGGTCTCAGCCCTTTGGGTCTCTCTTCCCTCACAGGGGTTCTCACCTGAGTGGAACTCTCTCTAGGTAAGTCCTTTTCCTCATAACTTCCCATAAATGTGTCAGATCATGGCCCACAAACCCACAGCAGGCCATTTATGTTTGGTGTTTATTATAGGTCGTCGCATGCTTCACTGTAAGCACTTCACCCTTCTGCTGACTGTTACTTCAGGAATTCAGGTAGATTAGGTTATAAAGGTTACAATCTTTAGCTTATAAAGAAGGTCTAGTTTTCTTTCAGGGCTTAGTTTGGATCCAGCTGCCCCACAGGCTGAGAGAATGCATGAGTGGGAATTGTAGAGGAATAAAAACCTCTCCAGATGAATGAGAAGCATCATAAAACACATGTGTTTACCACAGATTAAATACACAGTCCCTAAATGAAAATTTTAGTTATTTATATCTATCACAATAGTTCCTTTTTTGTCTACCTTTAATAACACTACTAGAATGAAGAGGGCTCCCTATTACATAGTAAGACAAAAGAAAGCTGCGAGGACAAATGATGTGAAGTAGACCAAGACAGATTTTCTTGGAATTAGGAAAAAATATTCCATCTCCCTACAAAAGCTTTGCAGAATTGTCCAGTTTTGCGGGAAATCCAGGCACAGAAAATCCTCAAAACGTTGTGCATGCAGGCCCAAACACAGAAATAAATATTACGTTCAACTTGAGGTCTTGAAAAAGGCTTCCAGATCTAGAGACCGTAGCAAGAATGTGGGTTTGTAGTTTAGACAGAAACATACTAAACTAGGTAGTGGAAAGTTTTAAGGTTTTAAAGTCTGGATCTAGAAGTAGTTGTAGAAATAGGAAAAGTTTTAAGGTGTAGCAAGTAGTTTCGTGTGTCATTGTATGATTGATTAAAAAGTCTGCATTGCAGCAAGATGTGATACAATTTAATTAGGGATTGGCGTGAAACTAGAAGCATTCTTTGTGGTAGTAGTTCATTGGCTAATTAACCTTTAAAAGACCTTGTAACCTGTGGTCTTGTGACCACTGAGGACCATTGATCACAGACTTCTGACTTACACGGTGAAGATGTTCTCACCCTTCATGAAACTGTAGAAGAAGAGCATTAAATCATGCTTTGAAACATATCTCTGTGGGCCCATCTGTCTTATTATCCCGAAATAGTTCCTAAAGAATGTTATCAGAACTGTGCTAAGAGTAATATCACCGAAGTATGTTCAGTTCCCAGCCTCCATAGACCTTCATACTGTGAACTGTAGGCATTTTTCTGCTTTTAGTGTATGTTTGGCACAAGATTTATTGGTTTCCTGTCCCCTACACATCCCCTTCTTCCAGAGGGATTTCGGACGATCCCTCTTCCTACCCTCGGTCCCTGCCACAATTCTGGTCAACCTGCTGGTCTGGAGCATGAAGTTGCTCAGCTGGAGGAAAACTGTACAGATGCCCAAGAGCTTGGTAGATATGATATCCCAAACCGGCATTCAGCAGTATCTATCCCATTTTATACTTTTGCTAGTAGCAGCCATTCTTCACAGTCCAGTAGACAGACAATGCAATTGTCCTGTCATCTCAAACCCAGAGGCCTGGGAGGTAGATGGGGAAAGAAGTTGCTTTGTGTGTGATTTCCCAAAGCTTTTGCTCTGTCCTAGCAACCATGGGATTTTTCCTAACTTCTTTCCCTCTAGCAACAGGCCAAAAACTTGTTTTTCTACCGCACTCTGACAAAAATCTTGTGGCTCTGATAAAAATCTCACCATCTTACCTTCTGATCAATTCTGTGCACAGATTTATCAGGATGTGATCTCATGGGAATTGCTCCCAGCTGCAGTTGAGTTTGTATAGGCACCGCATAGCAGGCCGCCTCACACCACAGCAAGTAATCATTGATCTCAACTCTGTAAAAGCTGCTGCTTTGCACAGAGGTATGGTTTCTCCCAGTCCCCTGAGTGATGCCATCTTGCCTCATGAGGAGCAATAGCTCAGGTCTTCCTAGTTCTTGCCACTTGGAGCAAAGGAACTCATACAAGGCAGCAACCTCCAAGTCCCCCTGAGTCAGAAGCACCCCATACACCAACCCAATCCTAAAAACACCAATGAGCCCCTGAAAAACACCTCTGTGTAAGATGGGCCAAGTTTGGGAGAATAGGTCAGAAGGCCAGAGGGGTGTCAAGGGTGGGGAGCTCGTTTGTTGATTTGGGGCTTGCATTACCTTTGCAGTGCTCAAAACAGACTGCCAAGATCACTGTAGAAATGAGCAGTGTACATTCAGAAGCCTCATCTTCCTAGGGATGGGGTCTCAACTCCACTTTCAAAAAATGTATCCAAGATCAATATGCAATGACATGAAAGCAGTGCAGTGAGGCAGAAGCTGTCAGCCTCTCCCTGAGGCAGCAGCTGTACAATAAATGGTTTGCTGTGGAGTTTAGCCCCAGTGCTCCACTGCAATAAAAGTGGGTGATCCACAGACCCACAACACCCAGAAAGTGCTTAGATATTTCTTAAAAAGAGGTTTTACCCAAATAGGTACATAAAGAGATAATGTCAAGAATTGCACTTTCCATATGAGAAAAGTTGCACTCATTCAACAGCTTTAAGACATATTTTACTGATATCTGCTATGTTAGTAAGAGCAACTGAAGGTGTTTATTGCTTTTAAGAGATTTATAGAATGATAGAAGAGACTGGAGTAATTCCCTCAGTGATATACTTAATTTACATTGTATATTTTATTGATCATCCACAGCTGATCAATTATTCATGAATGACATTTTTTCACATACAATTCTTTGAAAGTTTATGCTATGCCTAATTTACAGTCTCTTAAGTCTTGCTGACCTTGTGGAGTGCAAAGAGGCGCTTACAGTAAGAGCTACATTAGAATAAGTCTATTGTTTCAGGGATTATTATTTCTTTTTGTCAATGATTTCTTAAGATGTCCTAGGGAAAGCGTTGGAACATGTTAGAAAGAGCAGGTTGATGGAGGATTTTTCATACCTCCAAATGAGGAGGTCAGCCTAGGCAGCCTAGGCAGCAAAGAGTGGTGTAAGGAGGAAAGGACTCTGTGGGGACCAGGTCAAGTGAATACTGGGGAAGACATAGTAGAATGACAAGAGTTGTTACCTATTGAGATAAAGCTTTTGGTAAGTAGTCCAGAACAGGAAGTAGTAAAAAACTCCTTAGCAGAGATAATTCACTTTTTAATATAACAACATACTTAAGAAAAAGTTATCTTCTCTGGAAAATTTGGAAAATGTATTAATAAGTTGAATTGTTGTAGTGGTTTGACCATGGTTGGATGACGAATGCCCACTAAAGTCATTCCATCACTCATTTCCTCAACTGGAAAATGCAGAGAAAATAAAATGAAAGGTTCATGAGGTGAGATAAGGATAGTGAGAGATCACAAACTGATTACTGTCACAGGCAAAATAGACTCAACTTGGAGATATTTCTTGAATTTATTACCAATCAAAACCAGAGCAGGATGATGAGAAGTAAAACAAATCTTAAAAACACCTTTGCCCCAGCTCAGGGAGAAGTGCAATAAGGCTCATGGTCAGTTCATGACATGGTTCTGCTGCTGCTTCCTCCTCAGAGAGAGGAGTATTCCCCCTGCTCCAGTGTAGGGTCCCTCACACAGGAGACAGTCCTCCATGAACTTCTTCAGTGTTTTTTTCAGCTTCTGCAGTTTTTTGTGAACTGCTCCATTGTGGGTCCCTTGCACGGGATGCAGTCCTTCAGGCACCGGCTACTCCAGCACAGGTCCCCCATGTGGTCACAAGTCCAGGCAGCAAACCTGCTCTAGAGTGGGCTCCTCTCTTTATGGGTCTACAGGTCCTGCCAGGAGTCTGCTCCAGTGTGGGCTTCCCATGGGATCACAACCTTCTTTCGGACATCCACCTGCTCCCGAGTGGGCCTCCTCCATGGTTGTAGGTGGATCTCAGCTCTCCCATTGGACCTCCATGGGCTGCATGGTGACAGCCTGCTCACCATGGTCTGCACCACAGCCTGCAGGTGGATCTTTGCTTTGGCACATGAAGCACCTCCTCCCCTTGCTCTTCACTGACCTTGGTGTCTGGAGGGTGGTTTCTGTCATTTATTCTCAATCAGCACTTCTCTGGGCTCAATTACTTCTGTGAAATAACTTTGTTCACTTCTCAAATATGTTACCACAGAGGTTTTACTATCATTCCTGTTTGGTTCAGACTTCAGGAGCAGCAGACCCATCTTGGAGCTGGATGGCAGTGGCTCTGTGAGATATGGGGGAAACTTCTGGCAGCTTCTTAGTGAAGTCACCCCTATGGGCCCCCCACAGGCCCCTGCTACCCAAACCTTGCCATACAAACCCGATACAATTATTGAACTGGGGAAAATATTACATTTTAAAGGTGTCAGTTGATGGTGATTTATTACAGTGTTGTTTTCTTATTTATTTGGTAAGGAAATGTCTCGTTTATTTCTAGATATACCTCAATCAGAGACTAGTTAACAGCACTACCTAGCCCAAAACTGCAAACACTGTAGCCATTATAAGCCATAACCAATATCAGTATGCCAAATAACCTAGCGATTACTTCTTAGTAGGATCAACAACTTTCCCCATGAAAAGTGTGGTGCCGGTTTGTTTGTCAGAGATCAAAATAAGGAAAGGCCTGTTGAATGTGACTGTATGAGAAACAGAGGAAGTTCTGGTAGACACTATGGCAGTGGCTGCTGCAGCTTCAGCTCCATCCTCATCAACTTCCAGCAAGGCCTTGTGAATTGCCTGCACAGAATAGGAGAAAACACTGTGGTTTGTATATTGGACAGGAAGCAGAACTAAAATAAATTCTCTTCTTATGGAACATTTAGGAGAGGAAAGGACTAATAAATCCAGTGGATGAAACTTTATTCTGTGATAAATCTCCAACAGTTTGAAACATTTTCTATGCCAGGACTGAGCAAGTAGGACCAAAAATTAGCATGGACACACTGAAATGCAGTCTCATCAGTGCTGAGTAGAGTGGGGTAAAAATACCCCATGTACAAGCTAGTTTATTTTCTCAGATGGTTTGGATTTCTACTAGCAACACTTATTTCAAGGTTAATTAAAAACTGCTATTTAAATGTTAATATAGAGCAATATTTGGCATCTTTAGCATTAAATCATAGCTCAAATGGACATGATCACATTCAGCTACTGCAAACTGGAGATTTCCTGAAAACTTTGGGAATATTAAAAATGGAGATATTAATTAACACAAACATCATAATGAACTCCTCATTTATGTGACACAATTTCATGTAAACTATTGTATTCCAGTGCCAAGAAGTCATTTAAAATGTTGCCCAATTTTTCTATGTATTTAATATCCAGATTTTTAATAATAGTATTAAAGTAATACAAAAGTGAGCTGGCAGATTCTTTCGTAAAAAAGCACAATTACTGAGCTAGCCCCCCTACATGTCATTGTGAATTATACTTACAACTTCAGTAATATAAAGAGGGAAATGAAGTCTTTAAAAATCCCAGACACAACTATCAAAACAACCAACCACCATCTCATCACCAGCTCTGTCTACTTACTTGTGAGACCTGGAGATTGTGATTGCCACTAATTCCAGACAGATCAGCATTACCTGAGAACACTTCAGTAATGCCCATTTGCTCAAATAGGGTTTTAACGTCATAAGACCCACTAATAGAAAACTTCGGTAACTGCAGATGTAATCTCCTGTTGATCAAAGAAAACAAAAGAGCAGTGAGCCCTTGTAGCCTCATTTCAGCCAGCAGGGCGGGTAATATGCAACTCAGCAACACTTAAAAACATTCCTTTGATTTCAAATTTGTTTGATTGTAGCCTTTGTATTACTTGAGCAATTGTGGCATTCTGAGAAATGCACCATCTTCTTGTATCTACATTCTCTATTTGATTTTGGGAAAAGAAACACATTTCCTCATTGTCACTCTTTCATCCCTGTTCCACATGCACAGCTGGTAGAGTTTTTTGGCTAAAGGGTTACAGAGAGTAAGCAGACCACTAGTGGAAAACCTAAAGTAAGGGAAAAGGAGGATAAAATCTAAGATATAGTGAAGGAAATGAATCATGTTTGCACCATGAAAGAAGAGGTAAGGAGTCAAAAAGTAGCCAAGCAAGTTTTAAGGCGGCTGTTACAATGCTGTGACCCCTTCTGTCAGGTCACAAAGCCTGCAGTTTCTTAGGGATTATGTCCTGCTCTGACTCATTTGGGGAATTGCTTAAAACTTCCCTCTATGAAATCAGGACATTATGTCCAGTAAAAGGTGATCTGAAATTGGTGTTTTTCTTAAAAACAGTGATGTGTCCTCAATTACAGCAATCCATATACTTAAAATTACCCGGTAAAAAGTCTGCTATCCCATTTACAAAGAGTTTCCTTGGAGAGAGCATCTTCCACTTGCTTCATCTTTCCATCATCAGGCAGAATAAGCAATGCTCGTGCAGTGCCCTGGTAAGGCAGCTCTACCACCACACAGGAGAGATCCCGGTCGTAGTAGATGTCTGAGGTACCATCACGCTGCATCATGTTGACTCTAACAGTTGCATTTGTGTTCACAAAAAAATCATCCTCATGTGTAAGCAAAGGATCAAAAGAATTTTCCCAGGCAGCTAATGGGGAAAAAGAGGTGTTGTTGCACTCAAACATGAAGATCACAAAGAATGGCTCATTTAAATTAGACCAGCTTTAATGTAGGACACTGGAGGTATATTGATGGGAGAAGAGGCTCACTGAATCACTTCAACCTCCTCCATAATACACAATAAAGCATTCTAGCTGTGCAGTAAGCTCATCATATTTTGCGTGAGCACATCATGTTTTGCTGAAAAACAACCAAAGGCTGATGATTAGTTGAGAATCCTTCTTCTAGTATAAGCCTATGTAATGCCTTTATTGCCATTTAAAAGCAATCGCTTAAGAATTCAGTCACAGGACCCTCTTATGCCTTTTCTGCTAGGCCGTAACCCAAGTCAGTGCCAACTGACTGCACTCACCCTGGTGTGGAATTCCTCAGCAAACAGAGAGTCCTTATATTTGAACAAGGCTCCAGAAGCACAGGCCCTCAAGATGCTATGAAACTCTCAGGTTTTCATGCAGAGCACCTGATAGATCTGCGGTAAGACTGGGGTCTCTGTGCAAGGATGTCAGTTTGCCAAGTCTGACTGGCATGTGCAGCCAGCATAGAGATCTTGGACTCATCTTTAGTCATTATGGCCTCAACCAGTGGGACAATGTGAATCCTTGTCTATGAGGCATCCACTACAGTGGAACTTTTCTGTCCACAGCCTTCAAGCAAATTGAATCAAAACCAAGAAATCAGTATTTCTCAACAATCAGATACTCTGCTTTTGGCCAGATCTAATCTTTACTTGAGAGGTCTTGCACAGTTTAGCTCTTTCCTAAATCATCACTCTCATAATAAATCATCAGAAGTTCCCTAAAAGTTTTATTTTGTATCAAAACTATCTATCGAAATATTATGTTAAGTGTCTTACCTTTAAAATAAATATAGTTAACAAGAACCAGTACAGTACTTGGATCAAGGTGACCAACTAATTCAGGAATTTTCCCCTTGGTTTTCTCCTCTACATATTTGTTGATTTGTTCTGTAGCTTCTTCTGGTTTATGAAAATCACTGGAGAAAAAATCAGCCTTGTAAAATTCTTTGGTATTTTTTAAAAATGACTCCTGTGGCTCATACCCAGTAGCTGTAAAAAGAGCATTCCCTATATTTAATGTGATATTAACATCAGTACAGTTCAGTACTGACAAAACTTTGTGAAAGCTTTCATGTACATCATGTGTGCGAGTCTCAGTCACGTTGCCAAAGCCCAGTCCTTCAAAAATCTGAGACAGAGTGGTTGATTTAGCACCAACAGCCAACATGGCAAAGGCAGTGGAGATGCTCACGGGAGAAAAGAAAACATTTTTATCAGCTTCTTTTGATGAAGCCTGCTTGTAAAATCTAAATGCGAAATCTGCATAGTTAGAGCCTTTCTTGTCACAGCTATATGTTAATAAATTTTCTCTTCCATCCTTCAGATTAGTATTGTTCACTTCATGGCAAATGTCTTCAGGGCAGCAATGGGTTACAGCACAAAGAACAGCAAGGAGTAAACCCAGGTACAGGAGGCACTTCATCTTCTTTTCAAATTATTCTGCCACAAAATAAACAGTCATTAAATGAGCAGATGGTAATGATGTGCTTGGTAGTAAGAAATAATGAATAGTTTGTTAGCATAAATGTTGCATAGCTCAACTGTAAATATCTAACATACATAGCATGCTTAAAGTTCTTGTGGGCACAACGTCAAACTTATTTAACAAATTCAAATAGGTTATAGATTAAAATGTCAGCCATAATAAAGTCATAATATTCCATGGTAACTGCTCTGAAAAAGCAATACTTTTTTCCATTGGCAATGAAAATATAAAGCTACAGTTCATAATAATCTTCATTAACAATGACATTATCTTCCCAAAACACTGTCTCCTATAGGGTACATCTAAACAAAGAAGTTATTACAAGGTAAGACAGGGTGTGGTTTCAAAGACATCAAATACTCCACAGCATCTGCCCAAAAGCAATTTGATAAATGTAAGGAAATGTGAGGCAGCTCACTACTCACTGGGACTGAGTAGATTCCCTCACTTTCCTCAGGGCAGCAGCACATGGACAGAGAGCTATTATGGACTATCCTGCACTTGTTAAATTCACACTCCTGTTTGCTTCATGGTTACTCACATGGCCAGTTACTGACCACGACTGATAAGTGATGGAAGGAGGTCATCTACATGAAGCTCAAGGCAAAAGCCTGGAGCATCCATGACAGCAGTGCACAGAGAGGTGGGCACAATGACATGTGGCAAGCAGCAGGCTTGCACGAGACAATGAGGTGCATGTTGGGAATGAAGGAATCCTCCTTTTGGGGGAGCTGCAACAAGCGTTTGTAACTTCTTAAATGGTGATTTGCCCCTCACCATGGGGGAACCTGCATCAGATGTGGGAAGGACCTGGGTCAAAGAGGAAGAGGAGCACTCATCCCATTTGGACATCAAAGGGCACAGATTAATTCCCTTGGAGATTACAAGATTCTTCATTATGCTTGTTCTCCTAAAGCTGACATGATATATTTCACATGAGCCACCTGCTCTCCCCATGAGCTGGGACAAGTCTCTGGTTTACTGAATTCAGTTCCCAGCAGTTCTGGGGAAACATCTCATATAAACTCTCCTCATAACTGTAAGAAGCTATCAATTAAAATAAGCTTTTTGCCCTCACATATTCAGCGTGAAAATATTTCTAGAACTTTTCTACTGTCGTGGGTCCTCTTCTGGTTTCCAGACAATACAGCATGTTTGTATCCTTTTCTTTCAGGAATGTATTTTCCCACGTCCATGGTAAAGTTCTCTTGGTCCTACATTCATTCCTAGATGTAAAAGATGACTGTATATACTATCTAAAGGTTTAGAGGTTCTGACAGCTGGAGTTCAAGGATTCTTGGTGATTAACCAATTGGGGGGGTTTTTTTGGTATTGATGGTCTTTCTTGTTTTCCTAGCAAACATATAGATAGCTGTGTGTTCTCATATTTGCTAAGATCTGAGTGTACTTAGTCTGCCCAAGATCAGCCAGGGCCCACTACACTGACCTACAGTAACAAGTGGTAACACTAAATTTGAATTTTCTTAAAACAAAAGATGAAGTATGGCCCTAGACATGAACATGATTCAACAGTTTGCATCTCTTTTAAGCAGAATGCTGCCTCTTTTTCACTGCCCAAAAAAAAAAGGGAAAACCCAAACAACTCTTATGTACTGTGGAAAAAAGAAGAAATAATATAATATGAAAGGTGTTTCAAAAATATTTGATGTTTAACATGTCATAGTCTCTTTTTCTCTAGTTTTTTGAGATATTGGACACTTAAGTAATTGGGGAAAAAAAATAATTTTACTTCCTGTGTCCATACAGAGCTTACCCTAAATTTTAAGGAATTTCTAAATTTTAAAGAATTTCTGAAGCAAAGAGTATGGTCTGGGGTTTTCTTTTTCTGCAGCAAACTTGTATTAGGCACGGTTCTGTCTTTAACTTCTGCTGTAACAAGTCAGTTAAAAAACTTCTCCTGGTATCATAACTCTCTACAGAAATCTAAAATAAGTACTTCTATAAAAAGCTAGAAAACACTGAATATTTTCATCAAGTTTTCCTCACATACTTTTCCTTTTAAAGATGAAAATCACATTAATTTCAACATTTTGAGATTAGAAAATTTCTGACATGAATATTTTTGTTAACATTTCAAAGCTAAAGAAATTGTAAAGGTTTTTTTAAATTTGGAAGTATTTTTTATACGAATTGGAAATGCAGAAAATAATTCTCTTCCACACCACATATTAGTTTGTCTAGGGGAGTAAAAGGGGCCATTAAATTTAAATTGTGGCCTTCCATCCACCCCCTACACTTACCCCAGTCCTAATTAAAGAGCCTGGCCTTAGCAATTCAACTGTTGGTTTATAAATTAAGTCACCAGAAGAGTTTTCAAACTGGACCTGGTTGTTCAGTCACTAGTGGGATTATACTAATTTTGAGTCACTGTGAAAGCTGTTTCCAACCTGAAAGGTGATTACATCAGTATCCTCTTTTAACAAGTACTTAATAAGTCCCCATGACTTCAAAGGGTTTTTTAGTTTGATTTCAGTCTAAGCATATTCCCCAGAACAGCAGGTCCCACTGGTCTCTTGCACGCCTGCTTGGTAAATATTTCATTGCAACATCCACAAAGAACTAAATCACAAACAGACAAATGAAATTAACCTTATATTAAAATTCCACTGACTGCAGAAAGCATCATTTCCAACACTCTAAAAAAAAAAGCATGTGTAATACTTACAAAATCAGAAGCCTCGTTGCATTCAGCTGACCATGCTCTTCCCCACACTGTTACTTATACTGCTTTATTATCTTCTGCTTAATTAGAGATGTTAAACATTACACAGACCTGATAAAAATTAGAGCCAACCAAAAAAAAGGAGGAAACAAAGCAAATATTGATGAAACAGGGTTCACAAGGATCATCGCTGTTAGTCAGCCAAAGAAGCTGACAATCTTCAGCCATTTCAATAGGAGCTGTGACATCCTCTCTGCTGCCTCTGACCATGCTGAGGAGCTTAAGTGCAAATGTGATTAGGACCCTACTGGAAACCAGGAGCTTGTGCCTGGAATCACTAGAAACAAGTTCTGACTCTCGGTGCCAGAAGTCAGATTTTCTGTATTGTGATGAAGCACACATGGAGTTGAGAGCCATGTATCACATCACCTTGGTGCTCTTCCAAAATCTATCCAGAGGCAAATCTTCTGCATGATCCTCGGCCTGTACATGGATGACAAAGTAACTGCCTGTACCTTCTTACTCTGTAGCTTAATACCACTGAGGGGGTATATGATGGACAAGTTTCCATGATAGGTTCCCACCCTGGCTGATGTGGTCCCTTCATCCACCTCAGTTCTGTGTGCATCTCAGTTACTGCCTTGGGCAGGTGGTGGGAATTCAAGTAGCAAGCTGTTTACTCCCACATGTTGACATGCTGCATGTGCTCACCCACTTCTCATTCTCCTTGCCCTCTCACACACTTTCAAATTGTTCTAATGAAAACAACTGCTGTTTGTTTCTATTAACTTTTGCCAATAGGAATGAAATGCTGATTGATCAAGATGACTGAATTTTTCCAGTTAACAACAAAGACCATGATTGAGTGGTGACATAAAATATTTCCTCATTTGTGATTACTCTTTTCTTTGTACTTGTTTACCCACATGTGTAATTTTGTTGTTACAAACATAGATAACCCTGGAGACAGAACATAGATAAACATTGTCTGGACACTCCTCTCCTTTGTTTTCCTCTTTATTTCTTCCTCTCTATCCCCTCCCCCCTTCCCTTTTTACTTGCTCCTTTTAACTGTGGCTGTAAAGGTCACAAACACAGAGATTATTTTACTCATCAAAGCCCAGGTGAATAACAGGTCATGGTGGTCAAGGACGAACTGTATTACAAAATGGTTTTAAGCCTCTTGTTTTCTCTTTCATTTGTGATGCCTTGTAATTACTGTTTTGTTTTTAATAATGTTAAGCTAAACTTTAACAAGGCATTTCCTTACCATTTCATTATAGCAGCAGAAACAAGGTACTACAGCAGCTTGAAACCAAAAGGATGAGCAGACAGACGCAGGCATGCCAGGTGCACCAGGCACTGCCACGAGCCATCGAAGTCCCACCTCCCTGCTGAGCACAGTTTCAGCTCTGAGTCATGAAACCATGTTAACCAGGTTCATACTGATCATTTAGCTAATGAACTAGAGCCTTTGCTCTACTATTGTTTTTTTAATAGGAATAAAAGAACAGAACATGGAAATAACAAAACAGATGTGTTTTATTCCTTCTGATAATTAAAACCATGACAAAGTCTGCATTGCCTGAGTCCATGTTACTGCGGTATAGTTCATGTAGGTCAGTTTCTATACTACACCCCAGCTCATATTTTGACATCTTTAGAAGACATAGAGGCATATATTCACTTCATGCATTTGCTAATACCTTGCAAATGTCTTCCTGACGATTTGTTTTGTTTTGAATAGAACATTCCAAAGCAGGTTTAAAGAGTTCTTAATTAACCATTGAATGGTATATATTCAATGGCAAGAAAAGCAGTCAACTTGCCCAGTGTTCTTGTTATACTTCTATGCCTTGGGTAAGGAAATTAGAATTTTTGTGTCAATTTAGCAGCAATAAAACTCTTCTGGGATTATGGCTCACAAATACACAAGTCATTTCAAATATCAAAAAATTTTATACCTATAAATCTATTCTGTTATAACTTGCACAAAGACTTTTTAGTGTAAAGAATACAGACCACAAGCATATTGACAGAGCAGCAATATGAAGGAGCTGGAGTATGGAATTAGGAAGGAAATGGACATTGCCTTCCCCTCCATTTTCTTGCTGATAGCCTTGAGTTATGTAATAGTCTTAGGGAAGGATCAAGCACTCAGAGTGCAGGAAAATTGCTTAAATTAGAGATGTACACATGTTTGGTGGACTGTGTTTTTTCTAGTCTGGATGGGGTGTATAGTGAGGAATAAAAGCACAATCTGGTCATAGTGGTCGTGCCATGCTTTCAATACTTCTTGGAGAATCCTCTACTGTCCTGTCAGAAAGAAAAAAACCACTAATTTAAAAAGGGACTGTGAAATTAGGATGAAATATAGTCTATATGTAGTGAAGAAAACTTGTACAAGGAGGGGTAAGTTCTGCTTACAGAACTTTTTTTCATTTGAATTAGTATTATTCATATGAACTAAGTAGAGAACAGGAACGAGAGTTTAAAAAAAATTACAAATGGCAATGACAAATAGTGAACACTCATTATAATTTTTCAGTTGGAAAACCAATTTCAGTTGCAAATTATGCACTAAATGTAGCAGGTGTTACATGTAGGGTGCACCAATAACAACTGAACCCCCTATTGCTGCTTCAGTACATGCAGATTGGAGGGTATGACACAGGAACCATAGTCTCCTGTAAAAGGGAGAGTAGGCAGGTTGCTCTAACATTAGAAACCTTTATTTGGGTCCCAGAATCTTTCAAAAGAAGGCTGATTTTTCATTATTTCTACATGTAACAGCTTTAAAATGGATTTTTTTTCAGACCTGAATATTTATGTAACACTAATATTAGTAATGAAAGAGCAACCAAGATTTTAATATCAGGGTGACTTCCATCTGGGATATTGTGAAAGAATAGTATGCTTTTCCTTTTCCTTTTCCTTTTCCTTTTCCTTTTTCTTTTTCTTTTTCTTTTTCTTTTTCTTTTTCTTTTTCTTTT